>CM028379.1:157824916-157859160 GCA_013146195.2 Codonopsis lanceolata
GGGCTATGCTCGCCCAAGAGAAAGAAGATTCCTACATTGAAAATGCCATATATTTCATAAGTAGGAAGCTGGCAAGGAAGCGAGCTAAATTATTCGGCACTGGAAAGCTGCACCGCCTAGTCTGGGCCACTCAAAGGCTCAAAACCTATCTCCAGGGAAGGTCCATCAAGCTCATATCCAGAATGGACCCTATCACATCTTCGGTAAGCCATCACTGTCAAGCAGACTAGCCAAGTGGTTTCTTCTTAATGAGTTTGACATAACCTATGTCACTCTCAAGTCTATCAAAGGGAGCGTCATTGTGCACCACTTAGCTGATTACCTCTGAAGACCGAAGATGCAACCAGCCCGGTTTCCAGACGAAGGTATCCCTGAAATCACCGACCAGACACCTGTTGGCAAATGTTCTTTGACCTGAGCCGCAAACAAAAGAGGCTTTGGCATAGAGTCTTGTTAATCGACCTGCCGACTTCATACTCCGCCGGCTATAAGGCCGAGTTCGAATGTT
This sequence comes from Codonopsis lanceolata, assembly GCA_013146195.2. Lineage (NCBI taxonomy): Eukaryota > Viridiplantae > Streptophyta > Magnoliopsida > Asterales > Campanulaceae > Codonopsis > Codonopsis lanceolata. The sequence continues at coordinate 157,825,425 of CM028379.1, forward strand.
CAAACAATAAGTATGAAGCCTCGTATTGCCGGGCTTAAGAAGCTCTCAAAAGGGGAGCTAAAGATCTCGAAGTCTACGAGACTCGCCTCGATTATAAATCAAGTCGAAGGAAGGTGGAAGACCCAGATCCCTACGCAACTCTATCATGCCAAGTTAATAACGCCGCCCGATTTGGTTCTATCTCGCTCCATTACCTGCCACGAGATAGAATCAATTTGCCGATGCTCGCCACTCGGCATCACTAGTCCGATTCCCGCCGAAACTAAAGTCCACCCATTCATAGTCGGAAGAAGGTCACTCCTGCAGATTGTTTCAAAAAACGTCAGCAGCTCGGGGCGCATCACGAGCCCCGGTATGTCGACATCTTAAATCGCCCTAAAAATCTTTATCCCCTCGGGTTAGACAAAGGGGAAGAGTCTCCCCGAGAAGATGGGCCTCCCAGTCAGACTCACGGCATAAACAGATAAGAGGCACTATCAAGGCCTCAACTTACTATGTGTCGATCAAAGCAAAGCCGAGCAAGTTATGGATCAACCGCATGGTGGTACCTGCGGGCCCCACATGAACGGCCATATGCTATCAAAGAAAGTCATTCGACGTGGGTACTATCGAGTACGCCGAACCGATCAGATTCTGCTGGTGCGACATTGCGACAAATGTCAACGCTTTGCCAATCTACAAAGATGTGCCCCCACACGCCCTATACAACCCACGCCCGGCCCTTCTCAACATGGGGTATCGACGCCATAGGCCAAATTCACCCGGCGGATCCAATGGCCATGAATATGTCTTAGTAGCCGCCGACATTTTCACAAAGGGTGGCTTCTTCCTACAAGGTCTTAAATGCCCTGAAGGTATCCGAATTCATTAAGCCAATATCATATACCGCTATGGGTACCTTTCGAGATCATCTCCGACAACGGCTCATTTTGAAGGGGACGCCAACCGCCGGATGAGTTCAAAATCCGTAGACACAAATCCTCCCCTACCGACCACAAGCCAATGGTGCCGTTGAAGCGCCAATAAAACCCTCGAGAACATCATCGAAAAATGGCCGATACAGAAGAGATCGCCCGTAATTGCCACTAGCTCCCTCGGGCTACCGTACGCCGGCCCCAAGACACCCACCGGGCTACCCCTACTCTTTAAGATATGGCATGGAAGCGTACTAATAGGAAGTTCCATCATTGAGAGTGATGATGGAAGTCGATATATCGAAATTGATCGGGTCAAAGGGCGGTACGAAGAATCGGCCCTGATTGATGAACGACGCCTCTAGCCTTGGAGCATACCCGGCATATCAGCATGACGCCCGAGCCTTCAACAAGAAAGTCAAAGGCCGAGATATTCAAGCCTGAGACCTGTGCTGAGAAAACCCCCTAGTTATGTTGATACTAGGGGAAAATGGAAGTCACTGATGGGACCATACATCGTTATGAGATCCTGGCCAGAGGTGCCGCTCACAAACCAAGACGGAGAAGATCTTGTCCACCTTTCAACCTCGACAAACTCAAAAGGTACTACGCCGAGCCATCCTATTCTCCGATGTTTCCTTCTCCACTCGCTAGACTGAAACCCGAAAGGGCTGTCTAGGCAAAAAGTTAGGCATAAAAAAATAATAATAATAATAAAAAAGCTCGCTAGGGTCGAAACCCGAAAGGGCGGTCTAGGCAAAATTAGAGCATATATAAAAAATAAAAAAAAAAAAAAGCTCGCTAGGTTGAAAACCCGAAAGGGCGCTAGGCAAAAGTTAGAGCACAAAAAAAAAATGAAAATAAAAAAAAAAAAAGGAGGGAAAGCATTATTTGAAGCCATCGAACTACCTCCTGCCTTCACACATCAAAGACCGACCGACAAAAGAGAAAACCACGACAAAGCAATTTCACATTAAAACATTAAAATATAATTTTACGGTCCTAAGGTGCAACTTAGAATACTTATTAAGACATTTATGTTATACATTACTTGCATTCTATTATACCTATATTGCCTACCCCCTTTGTTTTCCCCCAAACTATCCTTCATTTGCGCTCCTTAAGCCCCTGAGCACCATCAATGTCTGGCACCCGCCTGGCGGTCCCATATACTTCTTCCGCAAGGCTCGAAAGCTCGGCCTCATCGATGAGAAACACCAAGTATCCGCCCTCTATTCATCATCTACGCTATTATTGTCCCGAAACAGCCGATGACTTGATCCCGATCATTCACCGCCGCCTGCTCGATTATGAAGAAAATGCAGAATTGCGAATAGCCATATGTCAAGTATAGCCCTCAACAATTATATGGCCAAGCAAGGTGACTTTCTCCTTTCCCCGCATATACTCATAAAAAAAAAAAGAGAGAGAAAAAGAGAGAAGCCCGCCGAGCCCGAAGGTATACCCCTTTAAGACTCATTTCGAAATACAGCCGCGTTACCCATTAGGCTCCATAGATAGCTTGCTGCGTGTTTTGAGTCTCGCACGTGTTTTATTTCATTTTACATCATATAAAATTAGATCGCCTTTGTAAATATTTGTACGTTTTCAAACAAAAAAAAAAAAAAAAAACAAAAAACAAAAAAAAAAAAACAAAAAACAAAAAAAAAAATAAAAAAATTGGGAGAAAGAAAATGTATGCACAGAAGAAAAAAAATTTGTGTACATGCAACAAGGAAAATGCGCGGCGAGAAGAAAATTTTTATTTGAAGCTAGAAAGTGGAGCAAAAAAGAAAACAACGGCGACAAAAGAAAAGATGACATCGGTGACCGGGTGATACCAAAAGATGCTACAGCAAGAAAAAAAGGAAGCTTCTGGCCAAGGTTAGAAGGAGTAACAAGAACAAATGCAGCAACATCAAGAAAATTTTCCAGCTAAAGCCGAAAACAAAGTGAGACAAGGGAAAAGACTTTCCAGCGAAGGCCGGAACAGTAATAAAAAGAAAAATCCCCAGCAGATCAAGAAAGAAAAATCAAAAGGAAAAAAAATGAATAAAATCCTCAGCTCAGTAGAACTACGTTTAGTACGATTCATGAAAAAAGGATCAACGTAGGCGACCTACATCGGTGGGTCAGACCATCACAATAAAAAGAAGAAAAGAAATTCCCAGTAGTGGCGAAAATGTCGAGAACCGGCCGAATCTGCGCGGCGATAGCCGGGCACCGGACCTAAAGGTAAGTCGGGTATAGTATTCCTACCACGACTCTCGAGAATAGTTCTTTTTAAAAAAAATTTGAAAAAAAATGATTTTATTTTCAAATAAAAGAAAAACTCTTTTTGAGTTTTGATTTCAAAAAAAAAAAAAAAGAGGAATATTTCAAGAAACACAAAAAAAAGAGGAATATTTCAAAAACACAAAAAAAGAGGAATAAAGAAAAAAAAATGGAAGGAAAAGAATGTTTTCCCCTTTGCACAATTTTCGAAATACTTGAAGAATGATCAATTCGTCGTGTTCGGCGACAGATCTTTAGTCAAGCACAATTTTCTGATATCTGAAAATTTTCGAGTTATGTCTGGAAACAAGACAGCGATCAAGGCCCAGACATACCTAGAAAGTTTTCTTAACACATTTCAATGCCAAGGTATTGACCGGTTGAAATTGTGGTAACAGATTTGCAATGCTCGAACAGCGGATCTTTAGTCAAACACAATTTTTCGATATTTGAAAGTTTTCGGATTATGTCGGAAACAAGGCGGCGATCAAGGCCGGACATAATTAGAAAATTCTTTCTTACACTGCGTTCAACTACAAGGTATTGACCGGTTGAAAGGTGGTAGCAAAAAACATTCAAATCTTCATACGTATTTGACAACGGTTTGGACCGGAAGAATCGGCTTTTCGAAAACACAAAAATCTTTTCCATTGTAGTTTAAGGTTTTGGCACGAACTACAGTGCTTGGTGTTCCTTTTAATAGGGAATACGTGGCGACCTACATCGGTAGGTCCGACCATTGCAACATAAAAATATTTTCTTATCTCGAATTTGGGAGTCTATCTTATCAACGATGTTCGTTTACTTGGTAAGCTTCGGGTTACCCGTAAACTCCATCGTTGAGGGGCTCTGTAGACACCCCAAATTCGTACCCCTGTTTTATGCTGTCTAATAAATATTGCAAAATAGACTACTAATTATCTTTTGTATGTTTCGAGAATGAAGGTACAAAAAATCAAAAAAATGAATAAAAAAAAAAAAAAGAAATAAAAAAAAAAGCAAAAGAAAATAAAACAAAAAGAAAAAGAAAAGAAACAAAACCGAAAAGAAAGTAAAAGCAAAGAATAAAAAAAAAAAAGTAAAAAGAAAAGAAAAACGGCGTTCTGTGATCGCCCCCACACTTCCTTAACCCGCTAAACAACCCTCACATGTATAAATACTCCCTTTTCTCATTATATTCACTCTCTCCTCCCCTCATTTTAAAAAGGCGGACCCGGCCTCTCTCCCTGCGATCACTCTCTCTCTCCCCTGAAGACGGCCCCTCTCTCTCTTTCTCTCAATCAAAACCAGCCTCCCTCGCCCACTCACCCATAAATACTCCCTCACTTCGACTTTGGGGCACACACATATACTCCCTTCATTTCGGGATCGCACACTCATTCACTTAATCCGCACAATATACCCTCTCTCACCCGCGCACACACACACACAAATATATAAAAACACACGCACAAAAATACACATAAACATACACCCTGTCGTTACTCTGCCCGAGTAACGAGCTAAAAAAGCCAAAACTTAAGTCTAGGTGTCGTCCAACTAAAAGGCCAAAACCAACCCAAATAAAGGCGTCACTGCCCGAGTTGACAAGCCGAAGCCTCAATCCGTTCAAAATCGGTTCAAATCCGGTTCAAATTCGGTTCAATTCCAAGTCAGTTCAAAAAAAAAAAAAACTCCCTCTCCGAGAGGACGAGGAAGCTTGAGCACACTACCGCTCTAAAAGGTAATACCTTTAACTGGGGCGTATTTTTATTATTCCATTTGTATTTTTTCTTTTATTTATTTTCAAAAGTTGTATTTAAATCGGCACAATGTAGCCAATATAAGCCGTTGTCTTTGCCGGATTAGATTAGAAAATATTTTGTAAAAGAGCCGTTATAATGGCCAAATATTCTTAAATGTGTTTGTAATTATTGGAAGGAGGCTGTCTTGAGTCAAGTAAATAATGTAGCCACGAATGTATCTGTTTAATTTTCCCTTGTCAAAATAAGACCTTATTTATTTGCTAGATTAATATAACAATGAGCATATTTGGCCAAAAACGCTTTGAGACCGAAAGAGCGAGTTGGGTGCCTAGCACCTTCCCAACTCGTAACTTAGCCCCGAACCCGTTTTCTAAAATCTCGGTTTTCTCTTACGGTTTTCCTTTATTTTTGCCTTAAAATAAAGGTGGCGACTCTAAAACTTTGGATCGGTGGGGCCTCTGGCTCCACATGAGTGATCGGAGGCCATAAGGCCATTTATATTAAATCCATAAGTGGGGCGTCGCAATATCTTTTCTTGCACCTCTATTATCCCGGCAAAAAAGGGGAGAATGAGAATGGAAAGGTAATGCATTCTCCATATCCTGTTATCCACGAAATAAAGGGATAACGACATGAGAAACCTTTAGTTCCCATTTGGATACAAAATCCACTCAGCAAAGGCACATTCAGCGTGCTAACGTAGGCGACTCCTCTCGCTTTGGATTTCGTCTTCCAAACAAGGGAGGGTGGAGCGAGGCGGTTGGTGTCAATCCGCGTCGCGCGCGCGCACCCCTAAACAAGAAAGGCGGGCGCCGCAGAACCTCACACACTCCTTGGAGTTATACCCATCTTTCTCGATGTCCAGATCGAAGGCCTTTACTCGGTACTTTTTGGGGTCTATTCCCAACGAGTAGAACCAGGCAGACACGTCTTCGTCGCAAGTTAAGTCGTCCTATTTGAGTAGGGTAGGTGTGTTGGTCATGACTTGTTTGCCCTTAAGAGCGTCAAGCTTCTTCTTTCTGGCTCGCGGGTTGCTCGTGCTCGGAGGGTCATTTCCAGATCGCCTGTCTTCTTTAAGGTTGGTTTGCTGGGCCTCAATCAGTTTATCCTCTAGATCATTTGAAGCTCTAAGAGCTTCCTCCATGACAATGTTTGGTTTATAGGGGATTATTGGGGCCTCCTTCAGCGCAGTTTCTTCAGAATTCTAGGACTTAGTTTCAAAGCTTTCTTCACTTTCTGTTGAGGCCCCGTGATCGTAGCTACGCCCCTTGATCTCCGAATGAGTTTTATCACTGGAAGGCATTCTACAGGAATCGAGGAATACATATTAGTTTCTGCTCGAGAAAGCAAATAAGAGCGAACACGTTAAAACCCTCGATTAGGGTTCATCTTAAGACCGGTGAACAGGGCACCAGTCACGTATTCCTCGATTCCCACTAATGGGTGTTGTGTGCGTGAAGCATATGAAGTGGCCAGACCTGGGGTGTTCAGGAAGAGAAAGGGTCATGACATTTTTTAGAGATTGGAAGATCAAGATAAAAAAATAAGTGTCAGATGCCCAAGTTTACGTCAGATTGGTGGTCAGATCGTAACCAATTCCTCATCATATACCCAGCCAGCATCATTGAGCCCCAAAATTAGGGTTCTAGCGGCGAAAATGAAGAGAGGCAAAATTCATAGCAGGAATAAGGATGAAAAGAGAGATACCTGGTGATTTTGAAGAATTGAGTTGAAGAGGTTCTTGGGAATCTTGATGTCGCAGACAGTTTTCCTTCCTTCGACTGAATACAAGGAGAGAGTGAGGATTGAGAATTGATGCTTGGATTCTTCGATGGCAGGAAAAATCTCAAATGAATGAAAGACTCTGCTTTTATAATAGGGGAATCGTCATGGGGCGGCAATCGAGATAGATGGGGGTATCATTATGGCGTGGGAACCAAGGCATCGCATTAAATGATGCCTTGGGGCATGTGTACGCGTGTGTAACAGACGGAAAAAGGCGGCACGTCCCTTCAGTACCTATTGTACCTCAAGCTAGCGTCCACTTACCATTTGATCTCAGGTCCGTTACTTGCAAATGATCTAAATGAGCTAAGTGTTGCAACGACCAGATTCCTAGGAAGGTCCAAGTTCTTTCGTTCCTCGCTCCGAGCATGAATGCTCACGGACAAGTAGGGGGCCCTTGGTGCCCAAAGACCGAGCACGGTCACGTGCACAACATGCCTCTGCACTTGCAGCAAAGCACGTGCATCCTACATGATTTAAATTCAAATATTCAGCCAGCAGCGCTCAGCCTACAAGATATATTTCCCTCAGATGAACACCTTAACCCAATAGCCTGGAGTCCCGGTATGCAAGCGAGCAAGGTCTAGTATGCAGCGAGCAAGGCCCCGTGTATGCAATAAGCAAGGTTTAAGCAAACATGCTCGCCATGCTCGGTAACTCAATAACGGTTGTCTAGGACGTGGGTGATGAGCCCAAGATTTCCATGAATTTTCTAGGAATTTTCTTCTATTTTGTGCTATTTTTATGTTAATTATGCGTTGAAAATATTATTATTTGTGTTTTTGTGCTTGATGTAGGTTTCCATGCATAATCGAACTTTTATATGGTGTTTATCACGAAGTTCGAGATAATTTCGGGCTTAAAAGTTGCATTAGAAATTATTTGGACAAAGTCCGTTAAGGAATTTAAGGCAATCAGGCTTAACAGAGGCTAACGGGAGCTAACTGGACCAACAAAGGACTAAACTGAAGAACTGTAAGTGGTCTGGAATGCAGCGCCAACTTCAGAGACTTCAGGGGCACCGGAGCAAAAGTTCAAACAACAGGGGAGGCCAGCGCAACTGCTGGATTTTGCCTTGCTGTGTTGTCGGCCTATCCACGCGCCACATCACCACCTTATCATATCCACCAACAAGGCCTGACCCGCGGTCCTTCAATATGGACCCAAGTCCACCCACGCCCATCCAGCCCGCTTCCTTACTCAGCCTCACCCGCTTACCACCTGGGCCAACCCGCGTGCCACCAGCCTGGATCCCCCACGACCCAGCCATGCCCCAACCCCTTTTTCCTTTCCCATTCAGCCCCTAGCTTTCCTTTGTGCTTCCAAAAATACCCCCTGCCTTGGTGCTCCCATTCCCTTCCCATTTAATTCTCCCAGGCAGCCTCATTTGAAATGAGAAGTCCCCATTTCGGGACTTTGTTCCCTAAAATGGGGCACCAGCCCCATTTTGCCCAATTTTCTCGCCAAATCTCCGATGCTTGATCACTATTGAAGGTTTGGAGCTTCAAATCAAGGGCCAAGGATGCATCTATAAAATATTTCAACCCCGGATTCGTTCTTCACTTGGTTTAATTCTTTCAACCTATCTTTTGAGATATTGTTGTATTTTCTTGGGTTGATTTATTTTGTAAATGTTGAATTGGTTTATGCTTAAAATATTTGTGGAATGAAATTATTTTTCTATGTCCAATGTAGTGTTTTAATTTAATTTATCTTTTTATTTAGTACACAATCATGTTGGTTATTTTTTTGTGAAATTAATGATTTTAATTATCTGACCAATAATTAAATGATTTTAGAAATATTTAGGATCCGCGAGAGCTACCTTTATATTTCAGACCAATCAATTTAATAGTTGGTGTTTTGTGACACACACTGATGGCCATTATGAGATTAGATTTGACATGCGATCGAACCACCTTAGCCATTCCCGAGGTCGAGGAGGTTAGGGTTGACAATAAGATGCGAGAGCCCGTAGTTAACCAATTTTAGTTGTCTCGGCTACCAACATGAATTGTAGAAAAATATAGAGAGTTTCTTTTTGCGAAGTATTACCCATGCGCTTGGTTATTATTGCGTGCTCTTCATGCTTTTAAGGGCGTAGCGAACCATTAGATGATCACTAGAATGATAAGATACGAAGCGAAAGTCCTTCCTATTATTCCGAAAATCACAATAGTAGTTTGCGTGGCGTGAGATCAAAAGGAGATCGTGCGTAGATAGTCTTTGAATGCTTGTTTACACATGCGGTTATTTTCTCCCCTATGTTATGTGTTGCGATGATATGAGCTCGTAGCAAGGTTGAGGGATAGCTAGATTTGCTAGACGTAGCGAAAGCCCGTTGTGATTAAAATAGCGCGTCCAACTACCAAGACTTGAGTTAAAGAAAAGCAGAAAGATGATTAAATTAAACACCAGCTAGACTATAAATAATGCACTCCTATCTTTTTATCTTGATTTGTTGTTGCCAAACCACCTCCGCGTTAATTTAGATTTAATTGCTTTCTTAGGTTGTTTATATTTTTAGATTCGCTCAAATATAATTAGCTAGCATAATTTTGGTACTTAGTTGGAGTGAGAATTACGTGCATTCCCTGTGGGATCGATAACTCGTGCTTAGGTACACTTTATTACTTGATACGGCCGGGTAATCTTGCCCGAGTTGCATTTTACGCACATCAGTGGGTGGATATCACCGGGGAACCCGCCACCATGTTCAAGAAGTGATTGTTCGGTTGAACGTGGTCTTTAATGTGTCCGTTTCATACGCTCAGACATTCAATGAGTAGTTAACACAGTTTTCCGGTAAGGCTATATAAACCCCTTGGAATGAAGGAGGGAGGTAGGTGATTTTCTAACCAAGGCTAAACTCTGTCAAATTGCTTACTCAACTGAGTGATTACTGATTCATACGCCGGAGTGCATTTGCAGGGTAAGCCCATGCCTAGTTCACGGTTGCTGTTTACTTTGCAGGATTGAGCCTTGAAGGTTTTGGATAGAATTGAAAGTCAGATACCCAATTTGTTAAGCTCAGTGTGTCCGAGGATAATTTTGGATGCATCACCTTCAAACACCCACATAAAAGGCTTGTCGAGTAGCGTAGCGTGAATAAATGTGTATGATGAATAATAGCTGTATAGTGTGAAAAAATATTCATGCAGAGTAATTTTATTTGTGATCAACTTCTTGATCATAATAAGATTTATAATTATATATAATATAAATGCAATTCTATTAAATCATAATTTTTACATTTTTACCCCTCTCCTCCAACGACTAGTTAACTGATTTTAATTTCTCTAATCCAACGGCCATAAAACAGTCACTTTTACTCCATAAAAACAACATCTCAATAATTCACTCACATTTTTACTACCTCCTTACAAACTCTCAATACCATATCCTCTCCTGCAATATGTTTAACTCAATGTTGATGATTATTATCATACTAGTTATTGTGTACACCATGTTGGTTTTCGTTGTTGAATACTCTTCAAACGATTTTCAAGTTTTTATTACTTATCTTTATATCATGTATGTCCTGTTAGCAGTAGTAGTAGCTTTCAACATACATTTTAATATGTATTGATTATTATATTATAAATAAAATTTTCATGTCATAATTTTATTAATATATATATATATATATTAATAAAATGGCAAACATCGCTAAACTCGAATTTGAAAGGCTGGACATATCCAGAAATAATTATATGACGTGAAAAATAGATGTTGAAACCCACCTGATTGCCAAGAGCCTCGAAAATACTATCCAACGACATAATAATGAATGTATAAGCAATCAAAATCGGGCTCAGGCCATGATTTTCCTTCGACACCATGTCCACGAAGATTTAAAGATGAAGTATCTTACGGTTAATGATCTACTCATTTTTTTGGGAAAGTTTGAAAAAAAGATATGACCATTTGAAAACAGTCATTCTCCCCAAAGCACACTATGATTGGATTTATATCCGCCTACAAGATTTTAAAATCATCAGTGAATATAATTCTATGATGTATAAGAAAACATCACAGTTGAAATTACATGGGGAAACCATCACTGATTATGATATGTTGGAGAAGACATTCTCCACATTTCATGCCTCGAATATGCTCCTAGAACAGTAATATCGAGAAAAAGGTTTTAAAAGGTACTCTGAATTGATCTCTTGTCTCCTAGTAGCTGAACAAAATAATAAGATTCTAATGAAAAATCATGAATCTCGTCTAACTGGTTCAGCCACATCCCCTGAAGTGAATGAAATTATGTATGATGAAGTGTAAGAGCGTGGGCGTCGGGCGAGGTAGTGGTTATGGTCGCAGTCGTGGTCGAGACCAATGAAATCATGGACAAGGTCGAGGTCGTGGTCAAAGTCAAGGCCGAGGAAGAGGCCATGGAGGGAATAACTATCATCATCATCATCATCATCATTATCAATATAATGGACATTCCTCTCGCCACCTGAAGTGGAACATAGATGATGATAGAAACAATTATTCGAGTAGGTAAAATGTGCATCAAAACAATGAAGAAAGTTCATGTTTTAGGTGTGGCATGAAAGGCCACTGGGCACGCACATGCCATATGGTGAAACATCTAGTTAATCTTTATGAGAGATCACAAAAAAGAAAAAAATGTTGAGACAAATTTCCTTGAAAATGATCCTGAAGATCTTAATTTTGATTTTAGTGATATGACCAACGTCGATATGACCAATACCATTAGTGAAAATATTGGTCATGAACAATAATTTAACATAGGAATGTCCGAGTTCGAGGTAGAGGCTGTGGAAAAAGTAACATGTTGTTATGTAGGAGTATTATATGTTTTTCCTATGTATACTAGCATGTTAACAATGAAGGTCATATATGTATTTTGTATTCAACGTACTTTTCATATTTATTCATCTTATTTTTCTTTCTATCATATTGAAATAGATCACAAATATGTTTCAATCCAAAATCCAAGGAGGAGATTTATGTCTTGCAGACAGCGCTACTACGCATACCATACTTAAAAATTAGAAGTATTTTTCTTATATCAAAGTTGACAAGGCTAATGTCAACACTATATCTGGTAATGCCAAAATAATTGAAAGATTTGGCAAAGCAATTTTCCTAATGTCTGGAAGCACAAAATTCATGATAAGTAATGCATTGTTCTCTCTTAAGTCTCAAAGACATTCGTCTGAATGGATATCATATTGAGACTATGAACAAGTGGAATGATCAATATCTTTGCATTACCTCAAACACTTCCGGAAGCAAGTGTATATTGGAAAAATTTCCAGCTCTATCTTCTGGATTGTACAATACAATCATAAGAATATTTGAATCATATTCTATAGTAAACCTGAAGTTTACTGGAACATTTAAAGTTTGGCATGAACGGTTGGGTCACCCCGATTCAATAATGATGCGAAGAATTATTGAGAATTATAGTGGTCATCCATTGAAAAACCAGAAGATTTTTCAATCTAATGAACTCCATTGTGATACTTGTTCTCAAGGAAAGTTGATAATTAGACTATCACCAACTAAAGTTGGCAATGAATCACCATCGTTTTTTGGAACAGATTCAGGGTGATATATGTTGACATATCTATCCACCAAGTGGACCATTTCAATACTTTATGATATTAATTGATGCTTCTAGCAAATGATCGCACATATGTCTATTATCAACTTGCAATACGACATTTGCCAAGTTCCTTGCACAAATAATCAAACCGAGAATACAATTATCATATTATATGATCAAAAAAGTTAGACTTGATAATGCTGGTGAATTTACATCTCAAGCATTCAATGATTATTGTATGACAATAGAAATTAATGTTGAACATCCAATAGCTCATATTCATACATAAAATGGTTTGGCTGAATCATTGATCAAATGTATTCAACTAATTGCCAGATCATTAATGATGAGAACAAAGCTCCCTACTTCTGTATATGGTCAAGCTGTTTTACATGTAGCCGAACTGATTCGCCTAAAGCCAATTGCATATCACAAGTACTCCCTAATACAACTGGCATTCGGGCGAGAGCCGAATCTATCTAATCTAAGAGTTTTTGGTTGTGCGGTATATGTACCAATTGCTCCACCACAACGCATAAAGATGGAACCACAAAGGAGATTGAGAGTATATGTTAGATATGAATCTCATTCTATAATAAAATATCTTGAACCAAAAATGGATGACGTTTTTACGACACGCTTTGCCGATTGTCATTTTAATGAAGACAAGTTTCCACCTTTAGGTGAAGATGGGAAATAAGTGGGAAGAGAGATCAAATGGTGCACATCATCATTATTGCACCTTGACTCTCCCACAAAGCAACTTGAACTGGAAGTTCAAAAGATCATACATTTATAAAATGTATCAAATCAATTGCTAGATGCATTTATAGATACAAAGAGAGTGACAAAGTCACATGTAGCTATTATAAATGCTCATGCCCGAATTGAAATACCAAAAGGGCTATCAAATAAGAATATGACAAATGAATCTAAGACACGTCTGAAGCATGGACGACCCATTGGTTCAAAGGATAAAAATCCTCGAAAAAGGAAGGTGATTGAAAATCCCCAATCACATGAATATGTTCCAACAGAAACACACGATTGTGAAATTGTTCCAGAAGAAACATATAATCATGCAAATCTAGTAAGCCCTGCAGGCAACAATAACCATGAGATTTCTATTAATTATATGTGTAATGGAAAAATATGAAACCGATATGAAATAAAGAATATTGATGATATATTCTCTTATTCGGTATCACAAGAAATTAATGATGAGACTGATGATCTCAAACCAAAATCTGTATCTGAATGTCAACAGAGACATGACATGATCAAATAGATAGATGTCATGAAGGCTGAATTAAGTTCGCTGAATAAACGAAATGTATTTGGATCTATCGTTGTCACACTTGAAGCTGTGAAACCTATTAGATACAAATGGATTTTTGTTCGAATGCAAAATGAGAAAAATGAAATTGTGAGATACAAAACTCGCCTTATTGTACAAGGTTTTTCCCAAAGGTCTGATTGATTATGAAGAAACGTATTCTTCTGTAATGGATGCTATTACGTTCAAATACTTAATCAGCTTATAGGTTTCGAAAAATCTAGATATGCATCTAATGGATGTTGTAACGGCTTATTTATACGAGTCATTATATACCGATATTTATAAGAGAATTTCTGATGGAATCAAGGTGCCCGAAGCACTGAGCTCAAAGCCCAAATAATTATGTATAATTAAACTACATCGATCACGGTATGGATTAAAGCAATCCAGAAGCATGTGGTATAATTGCTTAAGTGACACATTTTAAGGTTAAAAGTGACACTATAAAGAGAAATTTATTATAATTCTCATTAAAATACAGAGTAACACTCTTAATATTAAAAAGTGACACTCTTAATACTAAAAAGTGACACTCCTATAATACTAAAAAGTGTCACTTTAAAACTAACGTTGACTGCCAAAAGTGACACATTTAATACTAAAACGTGACACTTTCAATGCTAAAAATTGACACTTTTAAGGTCAATAAAGACAAATTTTATTTATAAGGTAAAATGACACTTGCAGGGTAAAAAGTAACACATTTAATGCTAAAAAGTGACACTTTTAATGTTATAAAGAAACACTTTAATGTCAAACGTAATGTTTTTCATTTATATAAAAAAAAAGAGACATTTTTCAAAGTGAAAGTAACATATTTAAGACTAAAAGTGACACATTTAAGCCCAAAAAGTAACACTCTTTTAGATAAAAAAATTATAATTTTCATTAAAAATGCAAAGTGATACTTCTAAGACCAAAAGTGACTCATTTTATAATATAAAGTGACACTGTTAATAGTAAAAAGTGACACTCTACATATATAAACATAAGAATGACACTATAATTTTCAAAAACTAAGAAATTATATTAAAAATTTTAAAATTTAAATTTTGCTCCATTTAATCTGAATTAATCTGTCTTACGGATCTTAAAAAAGGCCACTCTTAAAGAAAAGTACCCAAACAACATGGTCAAGTCTTCAGGTTCCTATGTTTCACATTTGTTTAATTGGACAACAAAGTGATACATGAGTTAGCTTAAATTTGTTGAATAGAATAGTATTAATTAATACTCCCTCCGTCCCTAAATTATCGTCTCACTTTCCTTTTTCGTCCGTCCCAAAATAATTGTCCACTTTGAAACTTACCTTTTTAGAACATCACTTTTACCACTTTACCCTTACTTTTTCAATCTACTTTAATTATGGGCCACATATGTATGGACATTAATGGAAACTACACATTAAACCAATATAAATAATCCAAATAGATTTTCTTAAACGATTGTCTTGGAACCTGACAATAAATTAGGGACGGAGGGAGTAATTACTTAAAATATGAGTAGTTGCTATATATTTGTATTTAAAAAATTATAATAAAAGATGGAGTCTAATCCAAATATTTTAAAGTAATTTATAATAAATTGAATGTTATTAGCTACAGTAAAAGGAGTAAAACATTTATTGGTTTGATGATTGATGATTGAAAATTTGAAATACTGGTGTTGATTCCTAAATAGAAAAAAAGTTACTCGATGGAAACAATACAAGGAGAAGGAGCAATGTGTTTATTGTAGAAGCGGTAAGAAATACATATAAAACCCTTTTCCCTTCCCAATTCCAATTCCTCAATTTTGACTTTTAGGGCTTTTCCCCAATCTCTCTCAACAAAATTGTTAGGGATATGTCAGCGCATTTGCACGTGGACTTGTACCGGCCAAGGAAGTCATCAGGGGCGGCAGAGCTGTCGCGGCGCTGCGAGGCTAGCTGTTCCGATCCGAACAACTTCGCCTTCGCCTTTGACGACAGTAATTTTTCTGATCGGACACTTAGGATTCAAATAATACCCGAAGTGGCCGACGATGCCAAGACCGACGGCGAGGAATTTAACGGCATTCCCGATTGGGCCCGGAAGCGCAAGCGAAGGAGGGAAGATATCCTTATCACGAATGTAAATGGTAGGAAGCCCCAAAATTTTGATCACTTTTATTTGCACCGTTTATTTTAGCTTTTAGTTCTTGTTTTTTTTTTTGGAATTACCCTTTTATTGGGTTTCTCTCTCTATCTCTGTGTTGTGTGTGTGAGCGTTTTATTTTCAATTTTCCTTCAATTTGATTTTTCCTTTGGGTGGCTTGTGTAAGAGAAGGATTCAAGAAGCTGACTCCAAGTAATTGAGAGTTGAGCTTGGATTTTTATATTTATTTATTTTTTAAAATTCGGGTACTGGAATCATGGTGTTGGGTTACAGCATGTTTGGGGCTTATTTTGTTTAAACTCAATTTTAAAACTAAAACTCAAATTTCTGTTGAAGTTTACATTCAACTTTAGGTCCCTAAATAAGACATTACACCCATTAAAGAGAAAAAAAAAATGCTAAAATTGTAATTATTGGCCCAAGTACCTGATATTGATAATGGATTGGAGAGTTAGCTTTTGGCAACAGTTACAACTTACAAGTAAAAACAGTTGACTGAATTAAAAAAGTACCGAATTGGGATAAGATTTTCGCCATGGAGTGATGTACAAAGAATACTATGCACGGAAATGAAATTAGTTAGATCACAAGAGAAGTACTTTTGTTTAAAGTAGCTTAATATATATATTTTTTGACAAAATAACGAGTATAACTAAGTGCATATGGGTACAACATTCCAAATCAAATTATATACGTAAATATTGTCAATATATATAATATAATATTTCATCCGTTCTACTCAAAGAGTCTGAGGTCAAAAAGTCTAGTAATTAATGGATATATAGCTAACATTGTATATATAATTTAATGTTCAAAATTTTCACAACTAGTTGCTTGATATAGTGGTTAAGGCGTGCGTTGGAGAACCCAGCTTTGAATCCTAGATAGGGGTAACTTTTTATTATTTTTGGTGTGTAAATTTATCTTCAAAGATCTATAATATATAATGTTCAACAACTATCATAATATACTTAGTTGTCTCAATGGATAATGTACGTTATTGTTGATTATGAGATCATTAGTTCAGTTCCTATCCTAGGTATTTAACCTTTTTTTGTGAAAATTTATTTTTATTAGATTTTTATTTTTATATCCCTATAAAGGGCCCATTTATTTTTTTTTGCCATGGGCTGAGCATAATCAATATGTTAACACTAAATGTGGGGGGTTTAAAGTTGAAATGTTATGGAGATCGTAGACATGATTATTGATAGTGTACCCTTTATGTGAACATCTCAAAATAGTATAGTGGACTCTGCCCGAAACGGTGTGAGTTTATCTCTTTCTCTCTCCATATATGTATGCATGTATGCATATATATATAGATGAAGCAAATTAAGTAGAAAACTCCACAGCTGCCTCGTAAATGGACAGCGCAGCCGAAGATGATTCACTCTCCCAAGTCCCACCCCCGATACTTATTAAGGATCAATTAACATAAACCTTGTGAATTTGTTGGCTATCTCCTGTAAGCATTGCTTCAGCAGTAGCCTCCCGAATGAAAAAGCCCACTCATAGTGGGGCCTTTGATTTACATACGTCTTTCCAATGAAAAGCAGCTCTGTTGCTATTTGTCCAAACTAGATTCTTTTGGTAGACAAAGACTTGACTTATTTGCAGTAGATCACAGACTAGTATTGCGATGGGACTCGAAGGAATATTGTTAGGATACTCGATTTGGATACTCAATTTTAAATGCCTAGCTACTTGCATTTAATGCATGTTTGGATGCCAGTGGAAAATCTAGCAACTGCCATAACATTTTTCCCTGGTTTAAAGTTTGAGACTGAATTTTTTAATAAACTTCCTATTAAACAAATATGGGTCATCATAATTTTCTATTTATTTTCTTTCCTTCCCTTCACTTAACTACAACTTTTCTGGAGAACTATTTTCTGCTGAAGATTCCTTAAAAAAAGAAAAAATCAAACATGGGATATGTATGAGTGCCATCAGTTTTCATTATATCGGATATGTATTGTAACAACCATTTACTTTATAGGTCTCACTAGTTTGGCAAATTAATCTTCAACATTCTAATCTAGGCTTCTTGTATCACGATTAAATATTCAAATTGTGCATCTTTCATATCATTCCTGGTGGGCTACCCAAATGTTGTAGGATGTCATCGTTAGAAATCAAAAACACTGTACTTAGTTCATTGACATTAAGCTACACATGTGATCTTAGTTTCGAGTCTAGACTGTCTAGTCATGGGGCATCATAGCTTTTTAAATATAAAAAATAAAAATATTAGAAAATATCCTGTAATGTGGATGTCAGATAACAAATATAAATACCCCTCGATGTTATTGAATCAACTTAATCGACCCCACTGTTTAGTAAATTTGTAGCCAGCATTTTCCATCCACACATCTCGTGACATATTCAGAAATAACTATCCAAATTGTGTGTCCTTGCCATTACTCAAGACTCTAATTATGTAATTTTTTTCTTTCTAAGTACTCTAATTGTGTAATATATTATCAGAGTATGAGAAGTAAGATAACAACCACTCCAGTTAATTTTCATCCTAGATTCGTGTCTCGTCATGGGCATAGTTGTCAAAGTCAAGAGGTGCCAAAAAGACGATAGGTCTAAATTTGAGGCGAGAGGCGAGGCACTAAAAACGCACCAAAAAGGCGCTCATGGAAAAAATACCAAGGAAAAATACATATAAGTATATAACTTACAAATATCAACAAAACATGTTATAAATGAGCATAATACATAAAACTAAGTTCTAACATAATATCAATAACACAAATTTTTCATTCATAGTTGAAATTCCCATGCATTAGATGAACTTAACTAAAAATTCAAACAAGAAAATAAATAGTTATCAAAGCAAATTAAAATAAAGCCATGTAAATCAAAAGAAAACTAAAGTCATGGAATGTAATAAACAAATGAAAATAAAGCCATGGAAACAGAAGTTACAGTACAGAGTAAAAAAAAAAATTGAGACAATTTTTTAATTGAGACAAGTAATTTAAGCAAAGGAAACAAAACATAACAAGTAATGAAACGAAACAGAACAAACAGAACAAGTAATTTTTTTAATGAAAGAAAACAAAACAGAACAGAACAAGTAAGTTTTTTAATGAAAGGAAAAAGAACAGAACAAGTAATTTTTTTAAAAAGAACAGATTAAGTCTACACTCAGTTTTTTTAAAAAGAACAGAATCTACATAGTCAACCAGAGTTCAAGGCTTCAAGCACAGTCAAAAAGAGTTAAAGAAATAAAAAAAAAATTGGAACAGAGTAGAAGTTGAATAGAGTGAACTTAGCGAAGAAAGGAGAGTTTACATGGAACACGAAGTCAAGAAAGCTGAAGATTGATGGCCACAGTTGAAACCCTTGAAGTCGGAAGATGAAGTCGAAGCGATGAAGTCGAAGGCCACAGTGAAGTCGGAAAGCTGCGTATCGATGTCTAGGGCTCGTATCGAATTATCGATGTCGACCTGATTTCGTGCGTCTGAACAAATGGAGTCTTTTTGGGTATTTTAGGTTTTATAATATATTTATACTAACCTAAATATACGTCGTTTCCCACTTAAAAAGTAAAAATAAAAATAAAAAACCAACGAGTGACTTAGTTGACTTTTTGGCTCCTCTCGCCTCACAAAAAGTCGCCAAAGGCGTACGCCCAGCTTCTTGAGTCACACATCGACTCGCCCAGATCCTTTGAGGCGCCAACGGGCTCGCCTCGCCTCTCGCCTGAGGCACCAAAGGTGCTCACCTTTGACAACTATGGTCGTGGGTGGTCACTTGTGATCAAAACTTAAATGAAAATAAAAGTAAAAGCAAGTTGTTTTTCACTATGAAAAAAGTAGACAGGTTAGACACGCACCCACACACATCTAAAACCATTCCCATTCCAAGATCACAATTTTCATTCTTAGCTCTTTTCCCCTTTCCAGTTTCACAATCTATCTCCTCAATTTGAGCTTTTTTTTGTGAAATGATGAACATGCATGGGGACCTCCGGAGAAGGTTCCTGTGGCCTCGCAGTTGCAGTGCAGTGGGCCGCTTGAATCTGAACAATTTCACCTTCGCCTTTGACAACAGTAATTTTTCCGATCGGATTCTTAGGATTGAAATCATCTCGGACGTGGCAGGTGCCAAGATCGACAGCAAAGGGTCTAATGCCATGGCGGATTGGGCCCAGAATAGCAAGCGAAGTAAAGAAGATGTCATTGTTAAGATCGAATATGGTAAAAGAAACCCCAATTTTGATGAGCATTTTATTATTCATTTAAATTTCTTGCATTTTCTTGCATTTTCCTTTTTGGGCCTGCTTTGTGTGTGTGCATATGCACATGAGCTTTCCCTTTTCATTTTTGAAAATTTCCTTCTTTGAGTTTTCTCTATTTATGTGTTTGTGTTCACCTGCATGTATACAAAAAGGAATGGGGTGGATGTTGAAATTTATTAATAAAGTCGATTTTTGAAATTTTCTTTTGGTAAGTGGAAAAGCTCTGTATTAGAAAGATTTCTTCTATGATTTGGGGTTTTTGTCTGGTGTTGATTAAACATTTGGGCTGTAACTTTCTTGCATGCTACTTTGTTGAAATGGAGGAAATAATTTGAAATGTCTAGCTTTTAAATGGTTATTTGGTGTACTTAGCATGCTGCTGTTTTGAGCTATATAGTTCTAATATAAAGGTTGAAGTGGGAGATTCACTTGGTTATGGTTGTGACTTTTGATTGATTTCTTTAGATTGATGTTTAAATAAGGTGCACTCTTGGGATTGGTTTAGGAGTTACCAATATTAAGAAGATAAATCAACTATTATGCATGTGAAATATCCAAAGAAAATGAGTGGTTTTCTTGGATTCCACAGAGATAGTTTATGCAATTGTAAAGGCCATCCTAGCATGTTAATAAACTTTAGCGCATCTGTTAAAGTTTGGTGCAGTTTGATATT
The DNA here is from genome assembly GCA_013146195.2 of Codonopsis lanceolata. Taxonomy (NCBI): domain Eukaryota; kingdom Viridiplantae; phylum Streptophyta; class Magnoliopsida; order Asterales; family Campanulaceae; genus Codonopsis; species Codonopsis lanceolata. The sequence continues at coordinate 157,846,132 of CM028379.1, forward strand.
TTTTACCTATCAATTAGTCTCCTTTCAAAATAAAAGGGTGAGGACGTGAAAACTTGTAGAGATACATGGTACCCTAAAATAGGGATTTTGCATAACATTGATCAGAAGAAATTAGTACTCCCTCCATTCCACCTAAAGAGTCCACATTTGAAATGTCTTATTATTAATGGGATATATTAATGTCGTTGGAGTTGGTCATAATTGCAAAAATACTTTAAGCACAAGAAATGTGTTTACAACACAAGTGGAAGGTAAAGACGAAAAGTTATAGAAATTGTAAATAAATTTTTAAAGTGGACTCTTAAAGTGAAACATCCCAAAATAGTATGAGAGACTCTTTGCCTCGAACGGAGGGAGTAGTATTTTAGTGCTGCATATGTTTCTTTTCTCTTTGTAGTAGTCATAGATTGCTAGATTCCTGTAGCTTGCTTCGTCAATGAGCAAATTGGTCCAAATGTTAATATAGCAGAACAATGAATCATTTGTCAGTTCTAGAACTGTTGACTAGCTGAATAGTTAGCATGAGTGTCACGATTTTCTTTTCTTTGTATAGGCTGATGACAAAAGTACTCCCTTTTTCTTGCAAAATCCATATTGTGAGTCTTCTGTCACTTGAAAGGTGTGATTTCAATATTATGCACTGTGATTGGATATCGTCCTCGTGACTAGTAAAATGCTTTGCCACTTCTATTATGTATACGTCCTCCACTTCTTTTTGGCGCTTCCCTCCACATTTAGTTTGCTTCTACTTAATACCTTCTATGCATCAACTCTCTGTCTCTCAAGAAAAAAAAAACTTTTTCTTTTCTTTTCAAGTCTTTGAGGTCTATTAAACATCTACACGCCATCTCAGATTATAATTACTTTTTTCCTCGTAGATGCGGATATGATTACACTACGTGAAGAGCAGATTTTGAACTGTAATATGCCAGATTCAGAAGAATATGTTACCTATGAAAACCGAGATGAGGAAGCTGTTGCCATGGTTGAGGAAGCACATGCAGGTGTTGGGTTGAATACTAATCAACTTGGTAAATCTTTTTTACCTTACTTGTTTGATGTTTTCCGTTCTCACCTTGGTCTTGAGGTTCTTCGCTAAATGGGTCGAATTTGATTGATCAAGAAGCTTGATTTTTTTCCCTACATATGATTGATCAAGAATTTGGTCGTTACAACCTATGAAGTACTGACACCCCCTAGGTCAGAGTGTCACATTTCGACACTCCGACACGCCCTAGACATGCCCAAAAGTACAAATTTTTTTTCATTTATTTATTTTTGATTTTTCGACTCTCCTGGACATGCTGGGACACCTTAGGAGAGGTAAAATGTGATTGAGATCTAGGTATTACGGCGACTGTGGACTGAGAGCAGAGAAAGAGGCGCCGTCTCCTGGCGCCTCAAGCAGCTAGTCCAGCATCTTACAGTCTTCAATTTCCATTGCGTTTTCTTTCGATTAGGGATTCGACTCTTAAGGCTTTGTCTAAACTAGGTATGTCTTATGGTTAACTTGTGTTACTTTGTTTGTGTTTTTGTTAAATGTTGCAACATCAATATCTCTTTAACTTATTAGTATTTGTTAATATATTATCCATTTATGTTATTATTGTCTTTTACAAGACTCATAATAAAAATTATATGTATATTTATATGTGACGTGTCCCGGAAGTGTTGGTGTTGGAACATTTTTGAAAATTGTGTCGCGGAGTCAGGCTTGACAGTGTCGGTGCTTCTTAGGTCACAACTGACTTCTTCTGTGGTGGATAATAGACCTGTGTAGCTTGTGCCAGAAACTCTTCCAGTTCTGTTATTATCCTATGGATTTCTTTGAAAGTTGAGTCGTAGGTCATTTTTGTTCTCAGTGGCATATTTTTATTAGTCTTTTAATCTTTCTTGAAACACTTGTACTTGGTTTAAATGTAAGGGAACTTGTGCGGCAAAACAATCTTCAGGAAACTTGAGGTAAAGTGAAGTGAAGGAAAAGGACATAGTTCGAAAATTATTTTCCTTTATAAGTTAATCTGTCTGAGGTTCATATTTCAGAAATTGAATCATATGCTTTTTTAGGTGGGGCTACTGAGGGCAGTGATCCTTTGAGTTCAGACCCTTCAACAGTGCTCAGAGTAAAAACCATTCACATTAGTTCCCCAATATTGGCAGCAAAGAGTCCATTTTTCTATAAGGTGAGGAGTCATTTATTTCGTTTTTGTGCTGCTTCTAGATCCTTGACATACCTTTATAACTTAGTTCGTATTGTACCTTGTCTTCTAGTTATTCTCTAATGGGATGAGAGAGTCGGAGCAGCGACATGTAACTCTACGAATCCACGCCTCTGGTGAGAATTTAAAATTTCTTTTAGTTTATAGTTTAGTTTGCTCAGTATTGTTTTAAACTTGTGGTTTTGTTCATATGGTCTGGTATTCATAAACTTGTAAAAGCTTCTTGTTGGCAATAAACAAATTACTCCCCCCATCGTGCTCAGAGAGTTCCTACTCTCTAGTTTGGAAAGTTACACTAAGAGCATCCACATTGTTACATCTTCTTACCCATCTTCGTACCTGGGTCCTACTGCCACCTATACACTTTTTTCTTCTTACCCACTTAAGAATATATCTTCCCATTGTATAATCTTTTTAACATCTTCTTAGCTGGTCCCATTGCCACCTCATTAATTTTACACTTCAATCTTATTTTTATACTTCTCAACAAATAAATTTATTTAGCGTTATTTAATATATTTCATATTTAAATATTCCGTATAAATAAATTAAGAGATAAATTAATTTAAAAATAATAATTAAATTATAAATTATAAAATTTATAATTTAATTAATAAATTATCTATAAAACACATATTATACATAACTCGTACACTCATTATTTAATATATTTCATATTTAAATATCTGCATAAATAAATTAATTTATAAATTAAGCCATTAATAACATAAATAGAAAATTATAAATGATAATATGTTTCATATTTAATTTATAAATAATAAATTACTAAATAATATAAATAGAAAATTATAAATAATAAATTACTAATTTATAAAACAAAGAAAAGAAAATTGGCACCAAGGTAGCAGCAGATGCAAAAAGCGGTAGGTTTGTAGGATTTTTTAAAACATATATATGTATACTAAAACCAGACACTGGTCCCCATCCCACGTCCCTCTCACTGCCTCTACCGTGTGGTGCACGCGCGAGATGTGGGAGTGCCGTGCACCACACCGCCCCCTTCATCAACAATTCTTCTTAAATGTTGGTTTTCTTCCTAAATTGGAAGTCTCCTACCTCTCTCCTACATGACACAAATAAGAAGACATCTCCCATTGTTTTCTCTTGTCTTCTTAATAAGAAGACCATTTTTGGGTACAATGGTGATGCTCTAAAGACTTGTTTTAAAGCTCAAGCTTATAAATTTTCTGACTTATTTATTCCTGGAGTAATACTTTTTTTTTTATAAGTAATGCTATGGCCACTTAAAGGGTGCAAAAACTTTTGCGCCGAATGAGGTGACAGCTGCTACATCAGCTTATGTGGTGCGAAAAATATAGAAAATCAAAATTAATCAGCCACATCATTCATTGTCAGCTGCCACCTTAGTTGGTGCAGAAATTTTGGTACTTTTTAGATGGCAATAGCATTACTTTTATTCTTGTTTCATTAATCTTAAAAATAGAAAAACTATTTTTATCCAAAAAATATAGGGTATTTTTTTTTTTATAGGTAAGTGTGGTCTCTTGTTGGTATGGGGATTGGAACCAAGGACCTCAAGGTCTTTGCACGAGTGTCCTTGCCATCTCGGGTCCTTATTTATTTTTTTATAGGGTATTTATTGTAATTCTTGAAATGTTTGATTTCAAATGTGGATTCTTATAGTGGAACCGGAGGATTATATAATATTAGTCTTCTCTTATTCTCTTTGATTCTTAGGTAATTTCTTTCCTTCAATTTTCCTGGGAAAATAACTGTCTAGTATCATGATGTCACTGTATTCATTTTTTCTCTCATGGAGCAGAAGAAGCTGCCCTCATGGACCTCCTGAATTTTATGTACAGCAACACATTACCAAAGACATCGCCTCCTGCTCTACTGGAACTGCTAATGGCTGCTGACAAGTTTGAGGTCGCTTCATGCATGAGATACTGTAGCCGAGTATTGAGAACTATACCTATGACTTCCCAGTCCGCTTTGCTGTATTTGGATCTTCCATCTAGCATTTTGATGGCCGATGCTGTGCAGCCACTGATCGAGGCTGCCAAGCAGTTTCTTGCTGCTCAGTACAAGGACTTCACCAAGTGAGTTCCTCTATGAACTGTTTCATGTTTTGGGATATGTTTTTTGAAAAAAATTGAGCCTTGCTTATATTATTATGAAACGCAGAGAGGAAAATGGTATGCATAAATTTGGGTTTCTTTTCTTGGACATGCATTAAGAACAGGCATCAGAGTTTCGTCACACTAATGGGACATTCTTCTTTCTTTCTTTTATGCCCAATTATTTCTTCTTTCTTTAGTTTATTCTGACTAGTGAGATTCTGCTTGACAAAGTTGAATTCCATTGTCCATATCCTTTTCCGTAACGATTATCGACGGCCTTGTTGCATTCATGTTCTACTACTTTCCCATGCTTGTTGTACCATCTGTTGTTGGTATCCACTTGGTCCATTTGTTGCATCGTTTTAATAGTGACACATCAAATTCGTTTATTTTCTTTCCTTGAGTAACAGTTTTAATTGCATTGCTTGGAAACAATATAAGGGGATATGATTACTAGGAATCCTATCAGGGGTGATGGAATTCCAATTCCCAGACTCAATTTTAGCCATTCAAACATAGCTGAAGTATTAATTTTTGTTGTTGTTGGGATAACCTGTAGTCTTTACCCTTTTTTTCATTTATTTTTATGTTGGATTACTTATCTTGTCATGATGCAATCAGTGTCTTGACCTTGACGTTGATCAGATTTTGGTGGGTATAGTTGCTAAATTCAAATATTGGAGTTAAAACTGTAATCTCATATCAGGTTCTATGAAGAGGTGCTCAACTTACCTTTAGCTGGCATCGAGGCTGTTTTTGCAAGTGATGAGCTTCAGATTGCCTCGGAAGACGCTGTCTATGATTTTTTGCTCAAGTGGGCCCGGATCCATTACCCGAAATTGGAGGAACGGAAAGAAATACTAGGCACACATCTCGTTCGCTTCATTCGTTTCCCATTCATGACGTGTAGAAAGCTGAAAAGAGCGCTCACATGTGTTGATTTGGATTCGAACCTTGCTTCCAAAGCTGTCCTTGATGCTCTCTTCTTCAAGGCAGAGGCACCACACCGGAAGTGCAACGTTGCTGCAGATGGTTCCAGCTCTGCGCACCATAGATTTGTGCAGCGTGCATACAAGTATCGACCCATCAAGGTGGTGGAGTTTGAACTGCCACGCCAGCAGTGCGTGGTGTACCTGGATTTGAAGCGTGAGGAGTGTGCAAATCTTTTTCCGGTGGGCCGGGTTTACTCGCAGGCCTTCCATTTAGGTGGGCAAGGCTTTTTCCTGTCGGCCCATTGCAACATGGACCAACCAAGCTTGTTCCCGTGTTTTGGGCTGTTCTTGGGGATGCAAGAAAAAGGGTCAGTAACTTTTGCAGTTGACTATGAGTTTGCAGCAAGGTCAAAGCCCACGGATGAGTATGTGAGCAAGTACAAAGGAAACTACACGTTCATAGGAGGGAAAGCTGTGGGGTATAGGAACCTATTTGGTGTGCCCTGGACTACGTTCATGGCTGAAAACGGCCATTATTTCATCAATGGGGTTCTCCACCTCAGGGCGGAGCTTACCATAAGGCAATGACGGGATTTAAGTTGTTAAATGTTGTTTACTGTTGCTCTGTCTGGGCTATTTTTGGAATCTAGGTATGTACTGGGCTTGGGGCAATGCGAATAATATTTTAGGAAGGAAAGGGTTTATAGGCAAAATGTAAGATAAACTAAAAGCTTATATGAGATGGTTTCTCATGTGCTATTTTATATTTACAGTATGGGGTGAGTCTGTTTAGTATTGAGACTCCCTCAACTATCTTAACAAAATTCATTTTTCATTTGATGTTTGAGTTTGACCACAACTGATATATAACAAAAATGACAAAAGTATACATCAATACACAATCCCAAAAATGTTCTCTACATCAAAAACATAGGAATCATTTCAATTCATGTAAATGCTTCAAAGGCATGCACAATTTATTATCAGCAAAAAAAACCAATGCAGGATTAGCAGGTAATCCTCAACAAAATACAACTCAAATTCAGACCGGAACTGCTCATTTCGAACCCCTAGCAAGCTTAGTCCACTCAGTATGATAAGCTCCAGGACGATCAATTCTCTCATAAGTATGCGCCCCAAACAAGTCCCTCTGAGCCTGCACAAGATTTGCAGGTAGTCTGCCCCGCCTGTAAGTATCAAAATATGCCAAACTAGCACACATTCCAGGAGTACTAATCCCAGCAGAAATCGCCAACCCAACAACTCTCCTCCATGCTGCCTGCCTCTGCACCATCTCCTTTGCAAATTCCGGGTCCACAACTAAGCTCGCCAAATTAGGGTTCCGCTGATACGCCTGCTTAATCCTATCCAAAAACACAGCCCTAATAATACACCCACCTTTCCAAATCCTAGCCAATTCCCCGAAATTCAAACCCCAATTCTTCTCCACACTCTTTGCCCTCAACAAATTCATCCCTTGTGCATAACTACAAATTTTGGAAGCATACAATGCTTGCCTCACATCATCGATCAATCTCTTCTTATCAATCCCACTCCTAACACTCCCCACCTGTTCTGTCATCCCCGCGCCCTTCAAAACCTCCTCCGCCGCCTCTCTCTCCTCTTTCAACCCACTCAAGTACCTACAATCCAAGGAAGCAGCGATGGTTGGGGCTGCAACCGATAGCTCGGCTGCCTGCTGAACTGTCCATTTCCCAGTCCCTTTCATCCCCGTCTTATCCAAAATCTTATCAACCAGTTCTCCATCTCCATGTTCATCTCTAACCTTGAAAATATCCGCAGTAATTTCAATTAAGAAGCTCTCCAGCTCACCTCTATTCCATTCGTCAAAAATGGCCGCCAATTCAGAATTGGATAATCCGCCAACGTTTTTCAACACGTCGTACGCCTCAGAAATCAACTGCATGTCACCATATTCAATCCCATTATGAACCATTTTGACAAAATTGCCCGAACCGCCTTCTCCAATGTATGTGACACAAGGCCCGTCTTCCACTTGGGCCGCAACCTTCTCAACAATATCTTTAATATTCTCATAAGCCTGGTAAGACCCACCGGGCATCAGCGAGGGGCCGTTCCGAGCACCTTCTTCGCCGCCGGAGACGCCCATACCGAGGTAGAGCAATCCTCTGTTGGAGACTTCTTGGATTCGGCGCTCGGTGTTTTCGTACCACTCGTTGCCACCGTCAATGATGGTGTCGCCGGGCTCCATGTGGTCGGCGAGGGCGGTGATGGTCTGGTCAACAGGGGCGCCGGCTTTGACTAGAATGATGACGGATCTGGGCTTTTTGATGGAGAGGACGAAGTCGCGAGGGGTGTAGTGACCGGTCAAGGGGAGTTGACCCTCACGGTGGGCGCGATCTAGGGTTTCGTCGACTTTGGAGGTGGTGCGGTTGTAGACGGAGATGGGGAAGCCTTTTTCGGCGACGTTGAGGGCTAAGTTTTGGCCCATAACGGCTAAGCCGGCTAAGCCGATGTGTGAGAGAGCGGCGGCTTCCATTGTGCGTCGGATTGGGGGATAGAGTGAGAGAAAATTATGAGAGAGAGAGAGAAATGGAGTTTGAGGGTGTGTATAAGTGTATATAGTGGGGAGAGTGACGGACTCGTCAAGGGAGTGAAAAGGTAGCGGCTGAATGAACCAACGAGAGGTTGTTGTCGTGAACGTCGATGACTCCTAGGTGGAACGAAACGACACCGTTTCCGTGCTCTGTTTTTCAGTTAAGAATTGAAAAAGATGATCTTTAGAGTTTAGACCAAGGAGACTATTAGTTTTAACGTAAAATGACTTTTGGAAAACGTTTTTCTTATTTTTTGTTGTTTGATAATCTTAGAAAAATATAGTCAATGTAAAAGATTTTACGAGTCAGCAGAAAATAACTTTTTTTTTTGGAAAATGATTTACGGATTTATTTTTCGTAAATCATTTTCCGAATATTCGAAAGCATTCCTTCCGTCTCTTTCAAAATTACACATATTTACATACACGCATAATATTTCACTCAACTAATAATTTTTTAGAAATTTAGTTTGTGAACATTATTTATAAATATTTTATAATAGTCCTAAAATTAGTATCCACTATATTATTTGTTATTTGACATCCAAAATATTACTTATTTTATTTTTTAAACAATTTTTCAACAATTATAAAAAAAATATTTGTAAATTATTTATAAATTGTAATTTTAAAAGATACTACTTAATTAAATTATACAAAAATAAAATGAAGATAATAAACAAAATAAAAAATAAAGAAAAACATGATAAAGGAACAAATTAATCAACATAATTGATATAATTTAATCTAATATTTTATGATTGTTTAAGTCATTTTTCTCGTTCATAATTTTATATAGTTTATATTAATATATTGTTATTAAAATTTAGGATCTTAAGTAGCATAAATAGTAATTCAAATGTATATTCTTCTCTATATAACATATAGATTTATTAAATATTTAAAATTTTGGTTGGTATCTACTATTATGATTTAATCGTAATATTCCTATATTTACAATAAGTTATAATTAATTGTGTTTATTTGTAAAATAAATTTGTTTTGATATTTATTTTATTTTTTTAAAGTCATATATGAAATTTTTCATTTTGAAATCATGTATTCAATATATTTTTTGTAGCAATTTGTTCTTAAATGTTATTTGCTTATTTTAAACTTGAAAAAAATGGACCTTATTGATTTAACACCATTAATGATAAATTGATTGTTATTAAAAGAAAATTACTTAAACTTCAACACTATTTTACAATATTAGAATATATTTTTTGTATTTATTCACATATTATTTTTCGTAACATTTTTCGTGTATCTGTCAAACATCCGAAAATATTTTTCGTCATATTTTCAAAAGATTTACTAAACACCTAAAAATAAAATATTTTCATTTTATGTAAATCATTTTTCAGAAATCGTTTTCCGTGAAATAAATGGAGTCTTAGACCATCTCCAACCCAAAAACTCCAATTTTGGTCTAAACTTACCCCAAGTTGGGACAGTTTTAGCACTATCCACTATTCCAACTCCAACCCTTCACACCAAATCTTACACCAAAAAGAATATTCCTTAGCATATTCTATTTTGATTTTCTACTATAACATTTAAAATTGTAATTATTAAGATTATACAATTAATAATTATTATATTTAATAAGTTTATTTTTATAATATTATTTATATAATTAATTATATATTAAAATTAGTAATTTAATATATTTTAAATTACAAACTATTTGATATTATTTATATAATTTAATATTATTTCAAGTTGTATGTCTTTTTATTTTTAAGTTGTATGTAATTTTTTTTTTACTTATCAAAAAAAAAGTTGTATGTAATTTTTATTTTCAAGTTGTATGTCATTTTTAATTTCAAGTTGTATGCCATATTTTATTTTCAAGTTGTATGTCATTTTTTATTTTTAAGTTGTATGTCATTTTTTATTTTCAAGTTGTATGTCATTTTTTTAAAATTACATTATTAATATTTATTACATAGCTATTATTAGTTATTAATCAATTAAAATATTTTTAAATTCATAATATAAATTATGAATAATTTTTTGTATTTAAAAATCAATTTGTTGTATTTAAAAATCAATTTTTTATTTTAAAAAGATGTGGGTCCCATCAACCCCAATTTGGGGTTAGATGAATAGTGTTGCCCCAAATTTGGGGTGATACTATTCATGGTCTCAAATTGGTGTAAGGTTTGGGGGTTGGGTTGGAATGGATTTGGGGTAAACTTGGACCCAATTTGGGGTTTTGGGGTATGGGTTGGAGTTGCTCTTGGACTCTAGAGCTAGGTGGTTTGGTGAGTTGTTATTCACGGAATGGTTAATAATCGATCATTTTGTCTTTAAAATAGTTTAATCACACAATTTACTTCAAAAATTATAAGTATTTTTCAAGCATTAATGTGTGACTTTTTGTTTCTCAACCATTACCTATTAATAATAGGAGTTAATAATTAACTAGTTTTTCAACCCGTGCGTTAAACGCACGTCAATAAAATCGTATATAAACAAAATAAGGAGAATCAGTTTATTAATAATTATATATAAGTATATCACTAATCATTATAGATTCTTAAAAAATATTTCTATACACAACATTTATTGTCTTATTAGTTGGTTTTTCATCTTCACTGCATATCAATATTTTCAAACCAAAATAATTTGTTACTCTAGAAACTACGACATATAATTGTCTATGGCTAAATACTGTTTTTTTTTCTTTCTGAAAGAGACATGCGTACAATTATTGACTTTGAAACTTGTTAATTGTCATTGCATATGATACCCGCAATGTAAATTGTCTTCTTTAGAACTTGAAAGACAGTCTTACATCGGATAAGTTAATGACAATCTTGGGATAAAAATATTTTCTCCAACATTGCTTCCTTTCAAAAAAATTGTTTCAACAATGTGATCCCCAAGATTTATGATGATTAGTCTTGTTTCATTACACGACCCTACAGCATGGTTAATGTTTCTCAATAACATTACTGGAACACTAATTTTAAATATCAATTCATGGCCTGACAACCCCGAACATTTTATACTATTCAAAAACTCTGATAATTCCGTTTGTTTCACGGAAAATGACTTAAACGTTTTCCTCATTTTCCTGTTTGGTAACCTTAGGAAAATGGAGTCAACGTAAGGTGCCAAGGTTTCGAGTCAGCGGAAAATAAAGGCTTCTTTTAGGAAAATGACTTACGGATTCATTTTCCGTGAGTCATTTTCCAAATGTTCGGAAGCCCCTCCTCCCCTTCACAAGCTTGCACATATTTACTTACACACAATATTTCACTCAACAAATAAATTGTTTAGAAACATAAATAAAGTTTGTGCATACTATTTAAAAATTATAATTTTAATAAATGCTTACTACGTTCTAAAATTAGTGTCACCTATATTAGGGACATCCTAACCATTGTCAATTTTATATTTTAAAAGCGTTTTTTTCAAATCAATTATCAAAAAAATTATTTGTAATTGTGAGATTGAAAAAGATAGACATTGATTTGACATCACTAATGATAAATTTAGGTTACTAAAGAAAAATTACTTAAAGCTCAACACTATTTTATATTCAATATGTGCATTAATATTAGAATATATTTTTTTTGTATTTATTCATATATAGTTTTCGTAACATTTTATAGAGTGACATCCTAAACATTGTCTATTTTCTATTTTAAAATATTTTTTTCATATCAATTATCAAATATATATATATATATATATATATATATATATATATATATATATATGTAATTGTGTGTAAGATTAAAAAGATGAACCTTATTAAAAAAGATGATGCTTATTGATTTTCTAGGACATCATAAACATTGTTTATTTTATATTTTTATTTTTGTATTTCTTCATATATTGTTTTTCGTGTGTTTGCCAAACTTAACCGTAAATGTTTTAAACGACATATTTTCAAAAGATTTACCAAACACCAAAATGAAATCTTTTTGTTTTTTCCGAAATCATTTTCCATAAATCATTTTTTGGAAATGATTTTCCGTGAAAAACAAACGGAGCCTGAATGTCTTGGAACAAACTTATTTTTTTTCCGCCGTTCAAATAGAATGTGAACTCAAATAAATTCTTCCTTTTGAATGATTACTTTTATTAAATTATATTTGTATTTTATGAATAAATAAATTTATGAGAAAAAATAAGCAAAAATCAAAATAACGAAATTATTTTTATCGTTAACAAATATTTTTGTTTTGTAAATTATTTTAATTTTAATAACTTCCATTATATATTTTTTGTTTTTTTGACTTAGTAACTATTATTTTTGTTTTATTTTTAAGAATTAGTTTTACGGAAAAAAAAATTATTCCGTAATTTTTTATTATTATTTTACTAACCTCGAGTTTAAATTGTTTTGCTTTATTGACTATGTAACTATTCTTTTGTTCTATCAAATATTTTTATTTTACTAACATATTTTTTGTTTTACCTAACTATTTTTAAGAATTTGTTTTAAATTTTTATCCGTAAAATTATTTTTAGGATAATTTTACTAGTTTAAATTATTTTTGTTTTATTGACTAAAATCCAGAATCATTATTTTTTGTTCCATCAAATATTTTATTTAACTAATATATTTTTGTTTAGCATAAATATTTTTAGAGAATTTTTTTTAAAATTTTGTTCAATAAATTATTTTTATTCTTTTTTAACCTTGTTTAAATTGTTTTTGTTGAGACTTTGTAACTATTATTTTTCCATCAAATATTTTATTTTTAAAACATATTAAAAATATAATTTTAAGTTTGTTTTAATTAGTATTAATTATTCAAAACTAACCCCTAGGCTAATTATTTGTTAGCGATAAGCTATTTAAGATAGCCTTATATTAAATGTTTTACTTTATAAGCTTATATTTTTGTTTCTACAAGCTAATTTAATGTAAGTTACTATTTTTTAAGGAAAGAGTGAAAATGTTTAACATATTTAGAACGAGGAAATTTGTTGTTGGAGAGAAAATATGGAGGAGATGGTTCCAAAAGATTAAGAAAATATTCCGAAAAGAAGAAGATTCAGATCGGGTGTTTGACAAATCATTCCTATGTAGCCATTGTGAGATTTTGGCAAAATACAGCATTATATTTATAATAAAAATATAAATATATATATAATTTTTTTGTTTATGATGTCCCTAAATCAATATTTTCATCTTTTTAATAATTTTAAACTAACATATTTTGTTTTAT
>CM028379.1:157859260-157996367 GCA_013146195.2 Codonopsis lanceolata
TTAATATATTTCATATTTAAATATCTGCATAAATAAATTAATTTATAAATTAAGCCATTAATAACATAAATAGAAAATTATAAATGATAATATGTTTCATATTTAATTTATAAATAATAAATTACTAAATAATATAAATAGAAAATTATAAATAATAAATTACTAATTTATAAAACAAAGAAAAGAAAATTGGCACCAAGGTAGCAGCAGATGCAAGCGGTAGGTTTGTAGGATTTTTAAAACATATATGTATACTAAAACCAGACACTGGTCCCCATCCCACGTCCCTCTCACTGGCTCTACCGCTGGCGTGTGGTGCGAGATGTGGAGTGCCGTGCACCGCCCCTTCATCAACAATTCTTCTTAAATGTTGGTTTTCTTCCTAAATTGGAAGTCTCCTACCTCTCTCCTACATGACACAAATAAGAAGACATCTCCCATTGTTTTCTCTTGTCTTCTTAATAAGAAGACCATTTTGGGTACAATGGTGATGCTCTAAAGACTTGTTTTAAAGCTCAAGCTTAAATTTTCTGACTTATTTATTCCTGAGTAATACTTTTTTTATAAGTAATGCTATGGCCACTTAAAGGGTGCAAAAACTTTTGCGAATGAGGTGACAGCTGCTACATCAGCTTATGTGGTGCGAAAAATATAGAAAATCAAAATTAATCAGCCACATCATTCATTGTCAGCTGCCACCTTAGTTGGTGCAGAAATTTTGGTACTTTTTAGATGGCAATAGCATTACTTTTATTCTTGTTTCATTAATCTTAAAAATAGAAAAACTATTTTTATCCAAAAAATATAGGGTATTTTTTTTTTTATAGGTAAGTGTGGTCTCTTGTTGGTATGGGGATTGGAACCAAGGACCTCAAGGTCTTTGCACGAGTGTCCTTGCCATCTCGGGTCCTTATTTATTTTTATATAGGGTATTTATTTTAATTCTTGAAATGTTTGATTTCAAATGTGGATTCTTATAGTGGAACCGGAGGATTATATAATATTAGTCTTCTCTTATTCTCTTTGATTCTTAGGTAATTTCTTTCCTTCAATTTTCCTGGGAAAATAACTGTCTAGTATCATGATGTCACTGTATTCATTTTTTCTCTCATGGAGCAGAAGAAGCTGCCCTCATGGACCTCCTGAATTTTATGTACAGCAACACATTACCAAAGACATCGCCTCCTGCTCTACTGGAACTGCTAATGGCTGCTGACAAGTTTGAGGTCGCTTCATGCATGAGATACTGTAGCCGAGTATTGAGAACTATACCTATGACTTCCCAGTCTGCTTTGCTGTATTTGGATCTTCCATCTAGCGTCTTGATGGCTGATGCTGTGCAGCCACTGATCGAGGCTGCCAAGCAGTTTCTTGCTGCTCAGTACAAGGACTTCACCAAGTGAGTTCCTCCATGAACTGTTTCATGTTTTGGGATATGTTTTTTGAAAAAAATTGAGCCTTGCTTATATTATTATGAAACGAAGAGAGGAAAATGGTATGCATAAATTTGGGTTTCTTTTCTTGGACATGCATTAAGAACAGGCATCAGAGTTTCGTCACACTAATGGGACATTCTTCTTTCTTTCTTTTGTGCCCAATTATTTCTTCTTTCTTTAGTTTATTCTGACTAGTGAGATTCTGCTTGACAAAGTTGAATTCCATTGTCCATATCCTTATCCGTAACGATTATCGGCGGCCTTGTTGCATTCATGTTCTACTACTTTCCCATGCTTGTTGTACCATCTGTTGTTGGTATCCACTTGGTCCATTTGTTGCATCGTTTTAATAGTGACATCAAATTCGTTTATTTTCTTTCCTTGAGTAACAGTTTTAATTGCATTGCTTGGAAACAATATAAGGATATGATTACTAGGAATCCTATCAGGGGTGATGGAATTCCAATTCCCAGACTCAATTTTAGCCATTCAAACATAGCTGAAGTATTAATTTTTTTTGTTGTTGGGATAACCTGTAGTCTTTACCCTTTTTTTCATTTATTTTTATGTTGGATTACTTATCTTATCATGATGCAATCAGTGTCTTGACCTTGACGTTGATCAGATTTTGGTGGGTATAGTTGCTAAATTCAAATATTGGAGTTAAAACTGTAATCTCATATCAGGTTCTATGAAGAGGTGCTCAACTTACCTTTAGCTGGCATCGAGGCTGTTTTTGCAAGTGATGAGCTTCAGATTGCCTCGGAAGATGCTGTCTATGATTTTTTGCTCAAGTGGGCCCGGATCCATTACCCGAAATTGGAGGAACGGAAAGAAATACTAGGCACACATCTCGTTCGCTTCATTCGTTTCCCATTCATGACGTGTAGAAAGCTGAAAAGAGCGCTCACATGTGTTGATTTGGATTCGAACCTTGCTTCCAAAGCTGTCCTTGATGCTCTCTTCTTCAAGGCAGAGGCACCACACGGAAGTGCAACGTTGCTGCAGATGGTTCCAGCTCTGCGCACCATAGATTCGTGCAGCGTGCATACAAGTATCGACCCATCAAGGTGGTGGAGTTTGAACTGCCACGCCAGCAGTGCGTGGTGTACCTGGATTTGAAGCGTGAGGAGTGTGCAAATCTTTTTCCGGTGGGCCGGGTTTACTCGCAGGCCTTCCATTTAGGTGGGCAAGGCTTTTTCCTGTCGGCCCATTGCAACATGGACCAACCAAGCTTGTTCCCGTGTTTTGGGCTGTTCTTGGGGATGCAAGAAAAAGGGTCAGTAACTTTTGCAGTTGACTATGAGTTTGCAGCAAGGTCAAAGCCCACGGATGAGTATGTGAGCAAGTACAAAGGAAACTACACGTTCATAGGAGGGAAAGCTGTGGGGTATAGGAACCTATTTGGTGTGCCCTGGACTACGTTCATGGCTGAAAACGGCCATTATTTCATCAATGGGGTTCTCCACCTCAGGGCGGAGCTTACCATAAGGCAATGACGGGATTTAAGTTGTTAAATGTTGTTTACTGTTGCTCTGTCTGGGCTATTTTTGGAATCTAGGTATGTACTGGGCTTGGGGCAATGCGAATAATATTTTAGGAAGGAAAGGGTTTATAGGCAAAATGTAAGATAAACTAAAAGCTTATATGAGATGGTTTCTCATGTGCTATTTTATATTTACAGTATGGGGTTAGTCTGTTTAATATTGAGACTCCCTCAACTATCTTAACAAAATTCATTTTTCATTTGATGTTTGAGTTTGACAACAACTGATATATAACAAAAATGACAAAAGTACACATCAATACACAATCCCAAAAATGTTCTCTACATCAAAAACATAGGAATCATTTCAATTCATGTAAATGCTTCAAAGGCATGCACAATTTATTATCAGCAAACCAATGCAGGATTAGCAGGTAATCCTCAACAAAATACAACTCAAATTCAGACCGGAACTGCTCATTTCGAACCCCTAGCAAGCTTAGTCCACTCAGTATGATAAGCTCCAGGACGATCAATTCTCTCATAAGTATGCGCCCCAAACAAGTCCCTCTGAGCCTGCACAAGATTTGCAGGTAGTCTGCCCCGCCTGTAAGTATCAAAATATGCCAAACTAGCACACATTCCAGGAGTACTAATCCCAGCAGAAATCGCCAACCCAACAACTCTCCTCCATGCTGCCTGCCTCTGCACCATCTCCTTTGCAAATTCCGGGTCCACAACTAAGCTCGCCAAATTAGGGTTCCGCTGATACGCCTGCTTAATCCTATCCAAAAACACAGCCCTAATAATACACCCACCTTTCCAAATCCTAGCCAATTCCCCGAAATTCAAACCCCAATTCTTCTCCACACTCTTTGCCCTCAACAAATTCATCCCTTGTGCATAACTACAAATTTTGGAAGCATACAATGCTTGCCTCACATCATCGATCAATCTCTTCTTATCAATCCCAATCCTAACACTCCCCACCTGTTCTGTCATCCCCGCGCCCTTCAAAACCTCCTCCGCCGCCTCTCTCCTCTTTCAACCCACTCAAGTACCTACAATCCAAGGAAGCAGCGATGGTTGGGGCTGCAACCGATAGCTCGGCTGCCTGCTGAACTGTCCATTTCCCAGTCCCTTTCATCCCCGTCTTATCCAAAATCTTATCAACCAGTTCTCCATCTCCATGTTCATCTCTAACCTTGAAAATATCCGCAGTAATTTCAATTAAGAAGCTCTCCAGCTCACCTCTATTCCATTCGTCAAAAATGGCCGCCAATTCAGAATTGGATAATCCGCCAACGTTTTTCAACACGTCGTACGCCTCAGAAATCAACTGCATGTCACCATATTCAATCCCATTATGAACCATTTTGACAAAATTGCCCGAACCGCCTTCTCCAATGTATGTGACACAAGGCCCGTCTTCCACTTGGGCCGCAACCTTCTCAACAATATCTTTAATATTCTCATAAGCCTGGTAAGACCCACCGGGCATCAGCGAGGGGCCGTTCCGAGCACCTTCTTCGCCGCCGGAGACGCCCATACCGAGGTAGAGCAATCCTCTGTTGGAGACTTCTTGGATTCGGCGCTCGGTGTTTTCGTACCACTCGTTGCCACCGTCAATGATGGTGTCGCCGGGCTCCATGTGGTCGGCGAGGGCGGTGATGGTCTGGTCAACAGGGGCGCCGGCTTTGACTAGAATGATGACGGATCTGGGCTTTTTGATGGAGAGGACGAAGTCGCGAGGGGTGTAGTGACCGGTCAAGGGGAGTTGACCCTCACGGTGGGCGCGATCTAGGGTTTCGTCGACTTTGGAGGTGGTGCGGTTGTAGACGGAGATGGGGAAGCCTTTTTCGGCGACGTTGAGGGCTAAGTTTTGGCCCATAACGGCTAAGCCGGCTAAGCCGATGTGTGAGAGAGCGGCGGCTTCCATTGTGCGTCGGATTGGGGGATAGAGTGAGAGAAAATTATGAGAGAGAGAGAGAGAGAGAAATGGAGTTTGAGGGTGTGTATAAGTGTATATAGTGGGGAGAGTGACGGACTCGTCAAGGGAGTGAAAAGGTAGCGGCTGAATGAACCAACGAGAGGTTGTTGTCGTGAACGTCGATGACTCCTAGGTGGAACGAAACGACACCGTTTCCGTGCTCTGTTTTTCAGTTAAGAATTGAAATAGACGATCTTTAGAGTTTAGACCAAGGAGACTATTAGTTTTAACGTAAAATGACTTTTGGAAAACGTTTTTCTTATTTTTTGTTGTTTGATAATCTTAGGAAAATATAGTTAATATAAAAGATTTTACGAGTCAGCAGAAAATAACTTTTTTTTTTGGAAAATGATTTACGGATTTATTTTTCGTAAATCATTTTCCGAATATTCGAGCATTCCTCTGTGCCCTTTCAAAATTACACATATTTACATACACGCATAATATTTCACTCAACTAATAATTTTTTTAGAAATATAAATAGAGTTTGTGAACATTATTTATAAATTGTAATTTTAAGATACTCACTACGTCCTAAAATTAGTATCCACTATATTATATTGTTATTTAAGGACATCCAAAATATTACTTATTTTATTTTTTAAACAATTTTTCATATCAATTATAAAAAAAATATTTGTAAACTTGAAAAAAATGGACCTTATTGATTTAACACCATTAATGATAAATTGATTGTTATTAAAAGAAAACTAGTTTTACACCCGTGCGTTAAACGCACAAGCATATATATCTCTTAATTAAATTATACAAAAATAAAATGAAGATAATAAACAAAATAAAAAATAAAGAAAAAACATGATAAAAGGAACAAATTATATCAACATAATTGATATAATTTAATCTAATATTTTATGATTGTTTAAGTCATTTTCTCGTTCATAATTTTATATAGTTTAATAATTAATATATTTTTGTTATTAAAATTTAGGATCTTAAGTAGCATAAATAGTAATTCAAATGTATATTCTTCTCTATATAACATATAGATTTATTAAATATTTAAAATTTGTGGTTGGTATCTACTATTATGATTTAATCGTATATATTCCTATGATTTACCAATAAGTTATAATTAATTGTGTTTATTTGTAAAAATAAATTTTGTTTTGATATTATAATTTCAGATATTATGAAAGAGATACAAAAGTTTCAAATACAGATAAGTCATATATGAAGATTTTCATAGCAGACTTTTTATAATTAATTGTGGTTATATTTTATTTTGAAATCACATGTATTCAATGAAAATATTTTTTGTAGCACATTTGTTCTTATTCCAATGTTATTTGCTTATTTTAATTAATCAGTAAATTAAGTATGCACCAAAAAAGATTTATATTTATGGATTTTCACATGGGTGGCTACTCCTATTAAATACTACTTCATAGAAACTTGGTATTTTCTACACATGTGCATATTTGCACATTTTCAATAGATCTTGAGAGTTGTGTAATCAATAAATCAAATTTATGTTCTCAATGCATGCTAACTATTATATAATAATACTTAAATATGACTTTCCTTTTTTAGCAAGTGCATTTTGGCGGGATTTTACCTCTTTTAGACTACCTAGCTTTTATATATATATATAGATTACTTAAACTTCAACACTATTTTACAATATTAGAATATATTTTTTGTATTTATTCACATATTATTTTTCGTAACATTTTTCGTGTATCTGTCAAACATCCGAAAATATTTTTCGTCATATTTTCAAAAGATTTACTAAACACCTAAAAATAAAATATTTTCATTTTATGTAAATCATTTTTCAGAAATCGTTTTCCGTGAAATAAATGGAGTCTTAGACCATCTCCAACCAAAACTCAATTTTGGTCTAAACTTACCCCAAGTTGGGGACAGCTTTCTATCCACTATTCCAACTCCAACCCTTCACACCAAATCTTACACCAAAAAGAATATTCCTTAGCATACTCTATTTTGATTTTCTACTTTAACATTTAAAATTGTAATTATTAAGATTATACAATTAATAATTATTATATTTAATAAGTTTATTTTTATAATATTATTTATATAATTAATTATATATTAAAATTAGTAATTTAATATATTTTAAATTACAAACTATTTGATATTATTTATATAATTTAATATTATTTCAAGTTGTATGTCTTTTTTATTTTTAAGTTGTATGTAATTTTTTTTTACTTATCAAAAAAAAAGTTGTATGTAATTTTTATTTTCAAGTTGTATGTCATTTTTAATTTCAAGTTGTATGCCATATTTTATTTTCAAGTTGTATGTCATTTTTTATTTTTAAGTTGTATGTCATTTTTTATTTTCAAGTTGTATGTCATTTTTTTTAAAATTACATTATTAATATTTATTACATAGCTATTATTAGTTATTAATCAATTAAAATATTTTTAAATTCATAATATAAATTATGAATAATTTTTTGCATTTAAAAATCAATTTGTTGTATTTAAAAATCAATTTTTTATTTTAAAAAGATGTGGGTCCCATCAACCCCAATTTGGGGTTAGATGAATAGTGTTGCCCCAAATTTGGGGTGATACTATTCATGGTCTCAAATTGGTGTAAGGTTTGGGAGTTGGATTGGAATGGATTTGGGGTAAACTTGGACCCAATTTGGGGTTTTGGGGTATGGGTTGGAGTTGCTCTTGGACTCTAGAGCTAGGTGGTTTGGTGAGTTGTTATTCACGGAATGGTTAATAATCGATCATTTTGTCTTTAAAATAGTTTAATCACACAATTTACTTCAAAAATTATAAGTATTTCTCAAGCATTAATGTGTGACTTTTTGTTTCTCAACCATTACCTATTAATAATAGGAGTTAATAATTAATATGATAATGAGATATTAATAATTATATATAAGTATATCTTTTATAGATTCTATTTTCTATACACAACATTTATTGTTAATAGTATCAATATTTTCAAACCAAAATAATTTGAATTCTTATATATAAAAATATTTACAACCAACATTACTTTCAAACCAATGTGTGATAGAACTCTTCTATAGGTAATAAAATATGATATTTTTAGTCTAATAACTTTTAAAACCAAAATCAATTTATAACCAATATGAAATACATTTATAATAATATTACCAATAGAAAAAATATATTTTACATTGATTATAAATTGATGTTAGTTTTGAAAATCTTTTTATAAAAGACTTTTACTTTTATCACCATAGAAAAGATATATCTTACATTGTTTAGAAACAGATGTTAGTTTTTAAAAGACTTATATTAAAAACTTCTACTCTTATTACCAATAAAATTATTTTAATTTTAATAACTTCCATTATATATTTTTGATATGTATCTCAATTTTTATTATTATTTTACATTTTAAATTGTTTTGCAAAAAAATATTTTTATTTTACTAACATATTTTTGTTTTACTAACTATTTTTAAGAATTTGTTTTAAATTTTTATCTTATTTTTAAATTTTACTAGTTTAAATTATTTTTGTTTTATTGACTTTATTATTTTTGTTCCATTATATACTTCTAGCTATTAAGAATTTGTTTTAAAATTTTGTTCAAATATTTTTAAATAAATGTATATATCTTATATTAGTTACAAAGTATTATATACTTTTGTCACCATAGAAAAAATGTACCTTACATTGTTTAAAAAGAGAAATTAGTTTTAAAAGTTTTACATTAAAGACTTTTACTCTTATTAAAAGTGATATTTGGAGAAAAATCCAATAAAAAATATGTATATCATTGTTAATAGTAGAATTCATTGCTTAAAAGAAATCTAATAACTTTTAAAACCAAAATCAATTTATAACCAATATGTTTTATAATAATATTACCAATAGAAAAAATATATTTTACATTGTTTAAAAAGTGTTTAGATTAAAGACTTTTTATTACAAATAGAATAGATACATGTATTTCACATTGGTTAGAAAGTATTATATTATTATTACCAATAAAAGAGATGTATCCCACATTTGTTAGAAATTAATGTTAGTTTTAAGAATACGATTATTACCAATAGAAGAGATGTATCATACATTGGTTAGAAATTGATGTTGGTTTTCAAAGCCTTTTATCTAAAATTAAAATGAATATCACTTTCTAACTAATATGAGATATACATCATCTATTGGTAATGTATATCCTAGTATCCTACATTGGGTAAAAAGTAATGTTGGTTTTAGAAGTCTTTAAATAAAAGACTTCTATTTTTATCATTAATAGAAGAGAATAGATATATATCACATTATTTAGAAAAAAAATTGTTGGTTTAAAAAAATTTAAACTAAAAGACTTCTACTCACTATGTCCCTAAATTATTGTCCTAATTGACCCGATGCACGGATTAAGAAAAAAACAATTAACTTGATTATTTATATTGATTTAATATGTAGTTTCTTTTAAAACTCATGTATATGTGGCCCATAATTAAAGTAGGGTGAAAAGGTAAGGGTAAAATGGTAAAAGTGATGTTCTAAAAATGTAAGTTTCAAACTGGATAATTATTTTGAGACTGACAAAAAAAGGAAAGGAAGACGATAATTTAGGGATGAAGGGAGTCTTATTATTTCCAAATGAGGGGATGTATCTCACAATGGTTAGAGAGTGATTTTGGTTTTAAAAGTTTGCCATTATTACCAATAGAAGAGAAATATTTCACATTGATTTGAAAAATGATATTGGTTTAAAAAGTTTTAGATGATTTATCTCATATTAGTTACAAAGAGATGTATCTCATATTATTTAGAAATGATTATTGATTATAAAAGTTATTAGATAAAAGAATTTATATATTATTACCAATATAAAAGATGTATCCATATTGTTTAGAAATGGATGTTGGTTTAAAAGTCTTTATATAAAAGACTACTGTTATTAGTAATAGAAGAGATATATTTCACATTTGTTAAAAATTGATATTGATTTTAAAAATATAATTATTACCAATAGAAAATATGTATACCGCATGGTTAAAAAGTGATGTTGGTTTTAAAAGTTTTTAAATAAAAGACTTAAAACTTTTATTATCAATAGCAATAAAAAACAAGTATCCCACATTGTTTAAAAATGAATAATGATTTTAAAATTTTTCAACAAAAAGACTTATACTACTATTATCAAGTTAGAAGTTAGTTTTAAAAGTTCTTAGATAAAATATTTTTATTTTTATTATTACTAATTACTAATAGATAATATGTCTCTCATGTTAGTTAGAAAATTATGTTGTTTTTAAAAGTATTTAGGTAAAAAACGTTTAATATTAATAACAATATAAAAAATTAAATTATTATAACCATTAAAGAGTTTAACAATCCAATTACAATATCCAAAAGTTATATTATTATTACAATTTTTTTCTCACATTAGGGCTAAATAGCTAGTATAAATGGATGAAGTATAGATAAAATTTGGGTGGAGAGAGTATGTTTTGAGATGCGATTAGCCCCACTCGATTAATAATTGATTAACCAACTGAATACCTTTTATAAAATAAAAAAAAAACTATTCGGAATGTCCGCCAAGCCATTATATATGTTGACTGATCAGTATGATGATGTAGTATCTAATTCTAAGCCATGGATATTATGACTTATATCTGGTAAGTAGGTAGCTTGAGTTGGCTATGGGTTGAGTTGAGACGGATAATGAGTCGAAATAAATCGAAATCCATTAGAGCTCAAATATTAAGCGGGTCGAAATGCGTCGGATTGAATGTGTCGGGTTATGACGAGTACCTGCTTAAATCAGATCGACTCGTCTTAACCCGTATTTTCCCAAAAAAATCTATACATTTATAAAGTAAAAACTATCGGGTCAAAAAGAAGTAACATATTTTACCGGCTTTAACATGACCCGATCAAACCCGTTAATATTTTTGAGTTGAAGCGGGTTACCCGTTTTAACCAAAAAAATGTTAATAAGTTAGGTAATTTTCAGATAAGATTGGAAGTGTTAACGGGTTCGGAGTTATAATTGCAAGGCCTATTATGATGATGGCGCAGCGCCACAGCCGAAATAAGGCGCAAATAAATGAGAGTAGGTTGGTTATATCTTTGTGCAGGCAACATTAATTCCACTTGTATGATGTAACAGTGTATATATCTTCTTGGTTCTACTGCTAAAGTGCTAATGATCAAGTGCAAGAGGAGATTCGAAAACCCTACTTGTATATGTATGTTATTTGAATCGCATGTTTTTGTTTTATTATTACTATTACTATTATTATTATTACTATTATTATTGGTAACAATCACGCAAATACAAAAAGAATCATGAAATTTATCTTGGTTTTGAGGCTTTTATAACAATCTTTTAGTCTACAATCTACATAGTAGCTCTAAGCTAATTTTGATTTCCATGGCATATGAATATGATGGTCTTTGGCCAGTTTTCCATATTTTTATTCAGATGTTGATGTTGGAATACTTTCCTTTCTCATGCAGTAATAGTAATACTATTCAGACTGTCACCGAATGTTGAGACCAGTATTCCTTAACAAGCTGCCCAAACAGCGAATCCTCCTGATTCATAAGCTCCCTTGGTTCATCGTACTCCATCAATTTCCCTGTCAAGTAAAACCATACCACTATTTTAATTTAATTTCTCAAAATATCTCAGTTTTCCGCTTTGAATTGAATGCCTCACTCACCATCACTAAGACCAAGCACCATTGTGCTGTCCATTACTGTTGGTATTCTGTGCGCCACTGTTATTACAGTGCAATCAGCAAACTCTTCCCGAATGGTTTTCTGGATAATAGCATCCGTTGTGTTGTCTATGGATGCTGTGGCTTCATCAAGAACTAATATCTTTCTTCTCTTCAGTAATGCTCTTCCCAAGCAAAATAACTGTCTCTGTCCAATGCTCCAATTTGATCCATCTTGCACAACTATACATTGACGCACGTACCTCATTAGTATACTAGCCCATAAATTTTATGGACACATATATGTGCACAAACATATTTTATTACCTAAGGAATTCAAGCCCTCTTCTTTCTCTTGAACCGCTCCTCGAAGTTGACACTTTTCAAGAACCTTACATTTTCAGAAGAATGAGATTCTAGTATTAGTTTAGTAGATACTTCAACAGTTAGACTTAATGCCTGCAAGTATAACAATTCCAGGCTGCTAATATATGCCCTCTGAGATAATACCCTACTTTGTGGCCTTGATGGTGATAATTAGCAAGTGAATTTAGGATAATTATGATTCTGCTTTGCTAATTTTTGAAAGATAAAAAGATTCTGTTCTGGTATGTTCATAATAGCTTATGAAGATAAAAAAATTAGTTCATGGAACTGTTACCGTCCATATTTCATGATCAGTATGCTCTTCTAAGGGATCAAGATTGTATCGCACTGAACCAACAAAAAGTGTTGGCTCTTGTGGAATGACTGCAAAGTGCGATCTGAGGTCATGGAGCCCAATCAAAGATATATCTATGCCATCTATAATGATTGCTCCTGCTGAAGGTTCAACCAGGCGAAACAATGCACTAATCAGTGTTGACTTCCCGCTACCTGTCCTGCCAACAACTCCAATTTTATGCCCTCCTTCAAATATGCAACTGATCCCTTGGAGAACTAGGGGAGCGTTTGGCTGATACTTGACCTGTGTGATTATAAACATATAACTTATAATGTGCCCATAGCTCTTGAAACTTAGTACAAACAGATGGAAATGAGACTTTTGCGGTAATACCTTTAAATCCCGTAACTCCACTCTGCCAACACTTGGCCAGTTTATTGAGGGTCGGTTGCCTTCTATTGTTTCAGGGGCTTCACTACGAATATGCAGGTATTGTTCTATTCTTTCCATAGAAATGATTAAATTTGATAGTGAGCACTGTTCTTCGATAGAAAATGTAAGGAATACATTCAGTGAAAGACCATACGCAAGAGTCATTCCAACAAGTCCTGCCATTAGATTATTCATGAACAAATTAGTTTACATGATTTATTTATAATATATCCAATCATTGCAGTTACGATTCACTCTTCTGGTCTATTAAATGCATCTTCTGGCCGCTTATTTTGGCTTTCTTTTCTTCTTCATATCCGTTGTTTACTATTTTTGCATAAAACAGCTTTACTTAAAAGTGCTTAATTGCTAAAATGAATATATGTTTTTGCTGTTTGTAGTTTATACTATTCTTTGGACGCAGATCTTGATCTTATTGAGTATTTATGATATATCTCTTTGCTGATTGTAGTTTATACTATGGGATCTTAGCTCGTTTCGTATGAGTAAGCTTCCACACTGGAAAGGACTCGCATGCAGGAGTCGTGTCTCTGTCCCAAGAGTTGATTTCAATTGTTTAGAACTGAAAACTATATGAAGGATGATGGATGAAGGTTGAATGTTGAATGTTGAATGTTATGCAAAATTATACTCAGACACCAGGGCAAAGACAAGCATATAGGTCCAGTGATAATATGAAATCGGTAGAAGAAATGATAATGATGACTAACCTGCGTCAGAAGCTTTGAGAGGAAACAGTGTCATGGCAAGTGCTGAAACAGAAACAACAACTGCACATAGTATTTCCATACGTAGGAGTAACCAGTCGTTTGCTGAAAAGTTGTGAAAGAACGGACTTGCATTTGCATCAATTAGGTGAAAATTTTCTGTAAAGAACTGATTTTCCTCTCCAAAAGCTCTAATGGTCATTGCTCCAGCAATGGATTCAGCAAGATGGCTTGCAACCGAGGACTTAGTTGTTCCATTAATTCTCATTAATTCTTTTGCAGAAGCCAAGTAGAATTTCTGCATGTCAAAATAAAGCATAGGAGAAATAATATAGAAGTTCAAGTAAGCATATACTCCCTCCGTTCCACCCAAAGAGTCTATGTTTGAAAAGTCTTATAATTAAGAGATATATAACTAGCATTAGATTTTGTTATTATTACAAAAATGTTGGAGCATAATCAATATCTTAATATCAAATGTAGAGGGTAAAGTTGAAATATTATACAAAATGTAGACATAATTTTTGAAAGTACACTCTTAAAGTGAAACATCCCAAAATAGTATGGTGAACTCTTCATCTGGAACAGAGGGAGTAGTTAATATATATCCAAATATAGTGGAGTTGCCTATCCTGCATCTGCTGTGCAAGCAAGTTGATTCTCAGCTACTTTGGCAGTTAATATGTATCTCTTCTCTATCCAAAGTGCAATGCATGTTTAATTTCCGGTGTCCTTTTTGTTCATAAATATGAGTTTCAGAGATGCGCGTTATTACTCAATCCTTTGCTCACAATCCAAACCTGATGTCAAGTTATGAAAGAACGATTTTTTTTTTTGAATAATCATCCTTATCTGCTTATTGCTTCTTAGCTTGGCTTGATGGACTATTGTTTTTCTTAAAGTGTTTCACTTTGTAGGTTGTTGGGTCTAATACTTAAATGCACCGGATAGTCACCTGGTCATTATGCTGTATGAGTGTCAAACAAGTCTGTTGGGGCAGAAAAACCAGTCCTTTCATATAGTATGTACTCTATACATAGAGATGTGTGTGTGTGTGTGTGTGTAGTTGGTAGATTGCATTCATCTTTACCTGTAAAAGTATGGTGACAATAACTGTTGGGATGATAACAAACAAGATAGGCCAGGTAAGAAAAGCCAATATGCCAAAGGTAAAGTATGTAGTCATGGCTGAACTCCCGGAAAGATTAAGCTTGAATGCCAATTCAAGATCCACTATACTCAGATCAGAAGACACCTATGAGAAAATTCGAAATACAAGCTGCATGAACTTCCTTATAGAGGCATATTTTTGCAATTTCTTTTCTAAATGAAGTTGAGACTCTTACCCGGCTGAGTATTCTTCCCACAGGCGTTGAGTCATAAAAGGACATTGGTGCCCGGAAAAGTGACGTCATGAACTTGGCAAAAATTGATTCTGATGTCCTTATCCCTAAGATGACTACAAAATATGATCTAATGAGTAAGAAGAATGACATGACACATCCAATAACCATGTATACTGTGATCAATTTCATTTCGCTCACACTAGAATCCTGTACTCTAGTTGCTAACCAAAGGAACTGTAACCCCTGTGCAATTAAATACATCGTGTGCATTATAGTTGACAAGAAGAAGTAGAAGAAGCCATTGCTCTGACTCAGATACTGTATGTACGGCTTTAGACCTGTGTCTCCTGCTTCTCTTTCCTCTTTCTTTATTAACTGGTCTCCTAAATGTCCTTCTGACTGCTCCTTGGTACTTATATTCTCGATTTCTACTTCGGGAGCTTTAGCTCTTTGTTTAGAACCGTAGCTAGCTTTCTTATCTGAACCAGCAGTTTCATTGTGAGCTATGACAAGGTTTTCAAATTCCTTACAAGACACCAGCAAATTGTTGAAGGTTCCCGTTTGTAGGATTTTCCCTTCAGACATTAACTGCCAACAAAACAAAAAATAATATCTATCAAGGGAGTATGGACAGAAAACCTTAAGTGTTTCCTTAGACGTTAAAAAAGAAAAATGGCTAAAGCAATGTGAAGAACTGACCAAAATTTTATCAAATGCAGGAAGGAAGTCGACTTGGTGCGTGACGAGAAAGACAGTTTTCTTTGACAGAGCTTCCATGATGTATTCCTGGCCAAATGATATTAGCTTTCACAAAGAGACAACTCTATGAAGAAGTGTAAGTATAAAACTAAGAACTGTGATTACGTTAAATAAGCTGGCAGCAATGTGTGCATCGACAGCACTGAATGGATCATCCAACAGATATATATCTGCATCTTGATATAATGCACGTGCAAGTTGAACCCGCTGCTTCTGTCCGCCACTGAGATTAACACCCCTTTCTCCTATCACTGTGCGGTCACCAATTGGAAGCATTTCAAGGTCCTTAACGAGGGAGCACTTTGCAAGTACTTCTTTATATCTTTCTTGATCCATAAGTGACCCAAAGAGGATATTTTCTTGAATGGTCCCAGTTTGAATCCATGCTGCTTGCGAAACGTATGCTATTCTTCCATAGACTTGAACCTGGTAAAGCAAACACAAAAGACATGGGTTGAACACTTGAACTGATATGAATGTAGAAGCTTCTGGCCTAGCTTTATTACCCCTAAATTTGAAGCTAGACATAAAAAGCACAAGATTTATTATCTAGCAATCAGCTATTCAGTATAAGTAATGAGATACTTGAAATATCATGAATATTCTCAAAAGCCTATGCTTCTTCATATCTTAAAAGAAAACTGGCAGTGGAAACTTACCGTGCCATGGATGTTTGGGACCTCTCCAAGAATCGCAGCTATAAGGGTTGATTTACCCGAACCAACCTCTCCGCATATGGCTACTTTTTCAGCAGGCTTAACCCTCAAAATTATGTTGGATAGTGTGGCCTTTGATGGATTATCATTCCATGAAATAGTTGTGCAGTTAACTTTGATGGACCTCTCTATTTCATTCCCTAGGAACTTTTTGTCGTTGTTTCTTTTCTGCAACTCAGGTGCCTCGAGGAACTTCACAATTCGTGTCAACGCAACATTTGCCTCGAGAAACGCTGCTACGACATCGGGAATTGCCCTAATCGGCTCCTGAATGAGTCGGACTGTTGCAAGAAATGTAAACATGCTGCTGACACTTAGAGGAATTCCGATTAAATAGCATGTGAAAAATGTCGCCACAGATACTAGGGTAGGAGATGAAAAGAACAGAACTATGTAGTAGCCTCTTGTTGCGAGAAGTGCAGATAAGCTGCTGGATTCTTCAATTCTCAACTTTTCAATAACATTCTTGAAATGTGTCTCCCAAGCATACAACTTCAGCACTTTCATGTTTGTAACTGCCTCTGTAATTGCCTTTAGCCTCCTGTCTTGTGCGACCATGAGTTTCGTCAGGTACTTGTGCTGCAAGTTGGCCACCGGGTAATTTCCTAGTACCGTCAATACTATTACTAGCAAAGCCACAAAAGTTGCTAGTCCCACGGAATAGAGAATAATAATTATAGCTAGACAAAGTTGTAGGATTGTTGCCCATATTTGATGAAACCAATATGGAAATTCACCAATTTTATTAGCATCCACTGTCAGATAATTCATTATCTGGCCCGAAGAATGAGTTGTCCTTGCATCATTTGATAGTCGTAGTTGCTTCTGATAAATTGCTGTAGAAAGCAGCGACTTTACCTGTAGGCCAATTAGTCTGCTTCGGAAGGACCATTGTCTCTGTGATATTGATTCTAAGCATTTCCCCAAGAAGAGTCCCACAGTCAGTACATAACCTTCAAACTTAAAATCTTCTGTACCTAGGGAAAGCCCGATGAAAGCTTTAAGAAGCAGAGGACCGGTGGCCAAAGCCAGAACCTTAGTCAGAGCAAAGAAACCAGAAATCAGAATCTCTTTTCGTTGCCATATGAATATCATTGATAAGACAGAAGGGGCACGAGAGGATCCATTCCCTTTATGTTGGGTCAGTGTCTCCATAAACGTGGAAAAACAACTCTCTGCTCGGTCCAAGTGTCGTAACTTTGGAATATCTTTGCCCTCGAGAAGTTTCTCTTTGCCGCTCTTCAGTAATGGATTCAACCACTGAAATGACATTATACTGAAAAATCCTGCCTCAGCGAAAGGAGTAACATTTTCATCTGATTCCATTTTGCTGCTGGCATTTCCTTTCAAAAGTGCATAGTCACGGGTATTGGTGTCTGGTTCAGCCGATATATAGTAGTTTTGCCCCCTAAAAGCACAGAAGAGCAATAAAATTGCTCCAGGAAATGTTAAAATATTTAAAACAATTTCTAGAGATGTTTCCTTCTCCATGGCAGCTTGCCTAAGAGATGGAACGCAGAGAAATGCTGCAAACAAAGTAGTGAGAATTGAAAATAGCTTTGCACGTTGCTGCCTTCTGAGGCTCACAGCCAAACTGAGAAAGAACCACGTGAAGCCGTGGAATAAGGACTCTAGCCACTCATGTAGAGGTATTATGGTGTGATTGGAAGTCAGTTTTTCTAGAATTGTCCAGATCCCAAGACCGAGGTATGCCAAAGCTAAGCCACCATTGAAAGTAACGGAGAGAATTGGGAGTAGTAAGTGGGGTGGAGATTGTGGGTGGACTAGAGTGTTTCTAAAGGATAGAAGAATTAGGTAGATGAACAAGAGAAGGACATCAATGAAAATGACCAATGTGTGGTTGATACATGAACTTGGACTGCTATAAAAAGAATTAGAATTCCCACACAAGATTTCCCATGGACTCCCACTGCCACTGCCAGCCATATTCCTGAGCTGCAGCTGTTATCAAACAAACAAACAAGCAGATGATGCTTTCAGCATATTTAGCCTCTAAAATTCATATCAGTTTTATCAGTACTGCAATACTGCCTCCCTCCATTTGTTATGTTATTGGTACAATAAATGGTAAATCTTAAATTTATATGTTATGATTGGATTCATCTATATATATATATTATAAGCTTTGACATGGTAAATTTAAATTCTATTCTACTGGATGTGATCTAGCTGCTAGTTGGTAATAATTCATCTAATAATTAAACAGAATTCCAACCCAGCCGAGCATTAGTGAAATATAGAGGTAAGTAGCTCACTAGCTATTTAAGCATCACAAATACATTATTGGACTTTTAACTACTCTAGTTTTTAGTGGAGGGCATGGACAAGTTGGTTAATTATCTAATAGCCTAATACACACACACACACTGACACTGTTAGTGTTAAGAAGAATATTCAACATGCAGATATCTCCTGAGTTCATGAAATACTCACCGGAAACAAAGACAGATCACAGGCAGGAATAAAGTTGAAATTCAAAGTGCAAAATCGGAATTAATTAATTGAAGATGGATAAAAACTTCAATTAATTTCAGTTAAATGCTATTCTATGATGTATGAAAATGTAACAAAATATATAGCTCTCACCAACCTCAGAGTCTCAGGCCGACTTTTCAGTTGTCACTCAGGTGGAAACTAGCTAGCTCCGGTCAAGTGTGTGAACATTAATGAACCATTGAAAACTTCCTCATAAATCATAAATGAAGCTTTGACTCTAAAGCCTAGCCAACTAAACCTTTATACTCCGTATATATTATATAGACAACCTCACCCTCTACATTTATTACCAAGTCAATTTATATTTTTTTTATCCCTTCCGTTGTCCTGTCAGATCGCCGTGATTGTCAACTCTTACTCATATATCAAAGTAGCTGCAAATGTAAGAGTAAGGCCAACGGAGATTTTCCTCCAAATCTTCCAAGATTTTTGATAAATAATGGAAGTTTTTAAAAAATTAAAACCAAATCAGTTGGTGATTTAAACCCAAAAGGTTCGACAGATGAACCTCCAGATTTTAAGGCTTTTCCACAACAGCCCCTGCAAAACGATGAGTTTTGGGCCACAGCCCATCAAAACGACGTGGTTTTGATGGACCAATTTTGAAAAAAAATTGCATCAGCCGACTAGCTCCTGACAATGCTTTCCATGTGTTATTAATGTGGTGGTTGAGAGAATTTTTTCTTTATTTGTTGTTTAAGGGCAGTTTGGGTATTTAAAAAAAGATTTTTTTTTATTTTTATTTTTTTGAAAAACAGTACACATTTTTATCTATAAATAGAGACTTGGTTTGCCTCATTTGGATACCAAATAAATTTTTTGCAAAATTTGAATTTATTTGTAAAAAGACAAATAAAGTAATAATATTATAAATAAATAATAACGAATTATAATAAATATTATTCAAATTTTAATAAATAAATATTATTTTAATAATGACTATTTATATAATTTCGAAATTATTTATTTATGCAATATAAAATTTATTTGTTAGTATAAATTGAAAGAATATATTAAATTAATAGAGATAAAGATGGTGATGTATGTAAAGTTGTTGGAGATAAAGATTGTGGGATATGTAAATGTGTTGGATTTTGTGCCACCATTGGAAGGATTTTTTTGTTTTAAATCAAATGGGTATCTAATGAATTAATTTATTGGTTTTTAATGGGTTGAGTTTGATTTTTGGTTTGATTTTTCCACACCGTTATACCTGCCCTAAGGTGTGTTTAGTACCAGAATTTAGAATTTAAAGATTTTATATATTTATCTTTTTAGTTTTTACTTCAATCTGAAAAACTTTATTGTAATTCAAAAGTTTTAGAATATTTGTATGGAGGTGCTTTTAAAGGAGTAATATTTACTATTTACAAGTTCAAGTGGTCAAACATACGAAAATTTAATACTTCAGTACTTTCTATGTTCCTAAATAATTATTCTCATTTCTCTTTTTGTCAATTTCAAAATAATTGTCATATTTGAAAAACTTTTCGTTTTAAGAAAATATTTTTATGACTTTACTCTTCCTTTTTTTCACTAAGGGTATTCAAGAAAATCACACATTATATCAATATTTATAATAAAATTAAATACTTTTTATTAAAAGGTGTGACGAGTCAAAGATGACGATTATTTAGAAGCGGTACAAATTTTAAAGGCTTAATTCTTAATTTGGTTACTCTACTTTTGCGAAAAGTCCGCTAAGCTTACTCTACTACCATTTTTCACAGTTTGATCACACTACTTTACAAAACGTATCACGTTAGTCACTCCGTCTGTTTTTTGGGATGAGTCGTCCATTTTTCTTATGATAACCCGAAAATACCCTTACTATTTACACGTGCTAGTCACGTTTTTGTTTAACTCTCACCCTCACCTCACCTTAGGGCTCAAACAAAACACGAAGTCGTCATAGACGACACATGCACGTCACATGGAACAGAAGAGAATCGAAGTCCAACCCAAGCCAGAATTTGCTTCAAACCCAATTGAGCAGATGAAAATGATCCGAGATGGGGGTAGAAACCGGAGCTGGAACCAGAGATGGCGGCTGGATCTGATGAAGTTGTTGGGCCAAATTTGGTGCATGGGCGATGAACGAGAAAGGCGAGCTCAACCGGCTCTGTTGAGGTTCGGGGCTGGAGAAGGTCGGATCTGGAATCGGAGAGAAGAGATATCATAGATGAAGATGAGAACGGCACTGGAGCATGGGCGATGAAGATGACGACCAGTTGTGGGTGAGCGAGAGATTAATAAAAATCTAAAAGTTATGAATCAATTTTTTGACATCTTTATTTGGTCTATTGTAATGTTTAACGTGTAGTTGAACATCACTTGTCATGTTTATACGTGAACATCACTTGACTGTGGTGCATTACGTAGACATACCAAATAGTTGTCGGGAGCATATGATATTTTCTCGGTGTATCTCAACCACAACTTGTTTGACAATTGAGTTTCAATTATAATAATCAATACGTAATATTTAAGATGGCAATTATTATTGTGAAGAGTTGAGGTGCGTTTTGTAATTTTATTATTTTTCCAGAATTTCTTTCTAACAAGCACAATACTGTATTATACTAGTAACAAGTACCTCTACCACATTCATAAAACACTTTGACTAAGTATGAACTATATGGGGCCGTATTAGGTGATCAATTGATGTATTGTACCTTATGCTATATATTGCAGAAAATGTGGTGTAAAAAGTAGAAAGTGGAGTGTTTATAGCCCCACCCTTAATATATGAAGTCTGAAGATTTTAATAAGGTTTGTTGTTTCTAAAGGATTAACTATACAATACAGCTCAGTCAATTGACTGAAGTTATTTGACGGTCTGGATCGATTTCGGTCCTAAGATCCAACGGTTCTGTGTCAGTTACGAATAACCCTCTTACAAGCAACCCCTTAACTATGGGTCGAGTTCGAATAACGCCCCTCAACTACCACTTAAAGCAATGTACCCCTTTGATTACATAGTTAATATATACTGACACCCCAATATATACTCTCACCGTGCCTATGACACGGACACGCAATTATAGTTTATGGTATGTTATTCATCATGATTTAATGACTTTGATTTGGTATTTTCGGCTTCCTCGCCCTTTGATCTACCAACTTTCTTTCTATTTCTCTTTTACTTTATTTTCAATTATTAAAAAAAATTAGTGACAAACACATTCTTAATGACTAGGTTTTGGCCAGCAATGGGTGGAGATTTACTTTAGAGTGATACTTTATGTTAGCACTCTCCATTCTAACAAACAAATCATAGCGTTTCACACCCAATTTACTGGAGTCCAGATCTTCTGTACCACTTGCGTGTGTCATTGGTGTATTATTTCTTATCTCAACCATTAGTTGAGATGCAATGGTTGAAATGCAATGGTTAAGATGAAAAGTAATACACCAATAACACACACAAGTGATACAGGAGATTTGAACTCAATTTACTGAGCCATTCACCAAATCTTTCCATAGATTCATTCCTATTTCACTGAGCCATTGACCAAACCTTTCCTTAGGTTGGTGGCTTAGGGGTAGATTAAGTTCAGCCGTTAGATGATTAAGTTGATAATGATTTGAAATATTTATATCATTACTTAGATCTATCCCTAAGATGAACTTAATAATATCGAGGTGGTCTCCTGTAAGATAGTCTTACGGATCCTTATTCATAAGACGGATCTATCCAGGTTAAATGGGACAAAATTCAGAAATCTCAATGCAACCCCTTAGTTTTTGAAAATTACAACGCCACCCCTCATGTTTATATATGTAGAGTGTCGCTTTTTACTATTAACAGTATCACTTTATAGTATAAAATGTGTCACTTTTGGCTTTAGAAGTGTCACTTTGCATTTTTAATAAAAATTATCATTTTTTTCCTAAAAGAGTGTTGCTTTTTGGGCTTAAATGTGTCACTTTTAGTCTTAAATGTGTTACTTTCACTTTGAAATGTGTCTCATTTTTTTATAAATAAAAATCACTACGTTTGACATTAAAGTGTTACTTTATGACATTAAAGTGTTACTGCCCCTAAGGGGGTGGCCCAGTGGTAGACATGAGGTTTCACAATGTGTGAGGTCTCAGGTTCGATCCCTTCCCATGCCCCCCTTAGGAGAAAAAAAAACATTAAAGTGTTACTTTATAACATTAAAAGTATCATTTTTTTTAGAATTAAATGTGTTACTTTTGACCGTACAAGTATCATTTTACCTTATAAATAAAAATCGTCGTTATTGACCTTAAAAATGTCACTTTTTAGCATTGAAAAAATATCACGTTTTAGTATTAAATGTGTCACTTTTGACAGTCAATGTTAGTTTTAAAGTGACACTTTTTAGTATTAAATGTGTCACTTTTTAGTATTATGTGTCACTCTTTAGTATTAAGAGTGTCACTTTTTAATATTAAGAGTATCACTTTTTAGTATTAAATGTGTCACTTTTTAGTATTAAGAGTGACACTTTTTAGTATTAAATATGTCACTTTTTAGTATTAAGAGTGTCACTTTTTTAGTATTAAATGTGTCACTTTTTAGTATTAAAAGTGTTACTTTTTATGTTAATTTGTATTTTAATGAGAATTATAATAAATTTCCTTTATAGTGTCACTTTTAACATTAAAATGTGTTACTTTTGTGTTTTCAATGTGTCACGTTTGGCTTTAAATGTGTCATTTAGCATTTCGTCAAAGTCCGTTAGGATCCGTCAAGTATCCCAAGACAATTGATGCTAACTGATGGCTAACAGAGCTGACAAAGGATTAAACTGCAAGGCGTGAGAAATATAATAATTTCGATGACAAACATTGAAAGTGCATGGGCACTGGAGCAAATAGAGGAACTTCTCATTAATGAACATTAAAAAAAAATAATGCAATTGAGATGTTTCAAACCATTGACCACCTAGTCCTAATCCTAAATCCTAAACCTTAAATCATTCACTCTGACCAACTTGACTAACCAATTATTATGACATTTATTAACATATTTAGTTATTAACCCGTGAATTCCTAAATGGGGCTCTGTCTTACGGATTTAGGATCCGTAAGACCGTCCTACACAAGTCTTTGCCAATAATATCACAAGCTCTAACTCGTAATATCTTTTGCCTTTCTCAAATATACATAACAGGAGGAGCATTAATTATATAATAATCTTCTTAAAAGATACTCTATTTGTCCTAAAATATATGACGTTTTGAGCTTTTCACACAGATCAAAGAAACATATTGTAAAGACTAAACTGTCCATATCTAAATAGTAATGAGGTATCTTGATATTCTTGCACAAAAAGTCAAACACGAGTTACAGAGTCAATAAATATGGGTTTAATTGAAAAAAAATGAAAAAAGTTCCTTAAAAATTGTAAAGTGTCATCTATTTTGGAAAAAAAAAACTCTCTCAAAATATTATATATTTTGGGACGGAGGGAGTAGTAATAAATACTCATAATGTGTTGAAGTTAAGAATGTTAAGGGTAACGAGTGTTAGTTTTAGAATGTTGAGGGGTGTGTTTGTCTTTTGTAATTGTGAGTTAGTTGTAAGTTTGTAACTGACCCGAATTTTTTTTGGATCATAATACGTGAATGAGGGGTGTAACCAGGGGTGGCAATTGGGTGTTACCGGTTAATTTGGATAAAATCATTTTCTATCCAATATAGTTAATGTGTAGTTTTGGATATTATCCAATAACACCCATTAACCTTAATGGGTGTTATTGGATAATATCCAATAACACCCATTAACCTTAATGGGTGTTATTGGATAATATCCAATATTATCCATTAATAAATGGGTATTATCCGGATAATATCTAATAAAGAATATCATTTAATTTTTTTGAGTATTACTTGCCTACTTATATTATGATTCACTAAGCATAACATACACACACAAACCTACACAAACACACACATGCCAAAAAAACACACACACATGGCAAAAACACACACATGCACGCACATACACACAATGATAAGTTAATAACTTAATATTCATAAATCATAATATTTTCACCAACTTTTCACATTTAATAAAAAAATTATGGGCCCCACGTTCAACAACGACCAAGATATTTTCTTAATTTTAATATTTATCTTTTCTTCCCTTTTTTTACACCTCAAATAAAAAGTGATATTTGCAATGCGATACTATTTTTATCACCTAATATATATAAAGTTGTCAAAATTTTATAATAGTCTTCATAGTTGTGAGATAGGAAATATACGTGTTTATTGATTTGACACTAATAAATGATTATGTAAAAGTAATTAAAAAAAGTTAAATACCTTATTAAAAAATTAAAATTTTATATTCATTATAATTATAAATTATAAACAAATATTCTTAATCCAAAACAAATAACAAATACGTTCATAATAATCAATAATTTTTATAATTACTTGTTTATATTTATATTAACTTTCAAATATATATCAAAAAGTGATCTAGCCTAGTGGTAACAAGCTTTATTGTAAGGCAATTTGATTCAGGTTTGAATATTGTTTATGGTAAGTTATGTATTTAATTATTATTAATTTTAAGTAAAGAGCCGGCGGTGGTGGTTTCCGGCGGTGGGAGGCTGGTGGCGGTTTCCGGTGGTGGGTGGCGATGTGGGCGGTGGTGGTTGTCGACGGTGAAGGCGGTGGTGGGTGGTAGTTGCCGGAGGTGGGAAATGGCAGCGGTGGGTGGAGGCGTTTGACGGTGGTGACATTAGTGGATAAATCCGACGGATAACCGGTTAATATCCATAATTATCCCTTTTGTTAATGGGTGTTAATGGATAATATCCATTAATACCCATTAACTTAATTGGGTGTTAATAGATAATAACTAATAAGTTTTTTATAATGGATATAATAGATAAACCAATGGGTTGGATAAATTGCCACCCCTAGGTGTAACCGAGTATAAAATGAGGAGCGTACTTCTGTTTGAAGTAAGAGTCTGAATAATAAGAAATAGAGGGAATGTGCGTGCATCAGTCTCTCTCTCTCTCTCTCTTCCTCAGGTCCAATGGACTAGTGATACAATAAATAATTCTTTTGAGTGATTGTAAGGGCTTGTTTGGTAGTCAGACATGGATAAACTGTATTATTAATCTCAATACTATTAATGTTCTTCCTATTAATCCTCACTTGTATATCATGGATAGTTTTGAGATAAAAAATGTTAGTCTCACCATTTTTTTTTTGCGAGGATGCTAATAATTTCATTCTCTCCTGGCTCCAAATCGTCTATCTCACTCTTTGTCACATTCTCTCCCCTAGTATTAATAGTAAGTGAATAATGACTTTACCCAGGTAACCCATACTATAAATCTCGACCACTTATTATTTACCAAAAATCAAACAACTTGAATTATTAATTGTATCTAGTTTTATAGGATAAGCATTTTTAGCATTCATATATTGATTAATCACATTCAAAATTAGGAAAGAAATTAACAACTCTAAGAATGGAAAACTACACGTAGTAATGGTACAAAAAAACAAATATATACTTCATTTTTGTTTTCAGTATGATTGAGAAATTAATATTGTCTCATATTTACTTTTTAAGTTAGA
The DNA here is from genome assembly GCA_013146195.2 of Codonopsis lanceolata. Lineage (NCBI taxonomy): Eukaryota > Viridiplantae > Streptophyta > Magnoliopsida > Asterales > Campanulaceae > Codonopsis > Codonopsis lanceolata. The sequence goes on from CM028379.1 coordinate 157,885,575, forward strand.
AGTGAAAATTTTGATTATCTTAATGATCGAAGTAGTTAACTTGGAAATTTAAGGTATGTTTGGGAACACCATGGAATTGGGGCCTCTAAAATCAATCTCATTATTTGGAAACTGTTGGTCCCGAAATAGGCTCAATCTAGACTAGAGGGGGGGGGGGGAGGGTTGAATAGCCTAGTAGCGTTCTTATAAAAACTTTTTGAAACACTTCTGAGCGATTTCTTAAAGAGGTTTTACTAGAAGTGTTGATGCAGCGGAAAACTAAGGAAGTTCAGAATAGACTAAAAACTGCTCTAGTATAGCACAGATTCAGTAGAAGACTATGATGAGTAGCAGCAGTTAATAGAAGGATAGAAACAGATCAGACAGCACACATAATTTAGAAGTGGTGCGTACTGTGAATAGTACTACGTCCACTACCAAAGTGGTTAGCTTTGGATTTTAAAAAGTGCACTTGTTTATCCACTAGGTTTATAAGCAGGGCCGTTCCTGACATTTCAAAGGCCCGGGGCGAAATAACAAGTAAGGGCCCCAACAAATTAATAATACACAATTGTGTAGTTGTGAATACCAATAACAATGAAACTTTCAATTTCCAAATAAAATTCTTAATGTATTAAACAAAATATATTGAGTTTTCATTTTACAAATCTTTATAAAATCTTTGAGGGTTTAGGAATTAGGGTCTGAACTGAAATCTGAATCAATGTCAGACTCTGATTCGTGATTCTTCTAAGCAGTCAAGCAGAAGCAGAGAAGGGCTCGAACTCGAAGAGGGGAAAATTTTGAAAATTGAAATTGAAATAAGTAAAATCGAACAAGTACCTGCATCATCGGTGATCGGTCCTTCGCCGGTGGCTTCGAGTTCGAGGATGAGCCGATGAGGAACGGCAGTTACGGCACTGGCAGAGATGAGTGAGTGAGACACTGAGACTGAGAATTTTTCTTGCTTTGAGATTTTGAAATCGAAGTATCGAAATCGAACTAAAGCGATTAAGCGAAGTGGCGAAGCCTGATTGCCTGAAGGTGGAGTGGAACTGACAAACTGTGGAAGGAAAAGGAAATTAATCTGGCGGCGGCCATAGATCATAGATGTATAGGGAAGATCGAAGATTGGAGAGTGAATCTCGAGGTCGTTCCATCCTTGATCCTTTCGTCTTCGTCGAATCGCCCATTCGCCCTTTTGTCTGCCGACTGTGACCTTCACGGCTTCACTTCACGCGGCATCAGGCTAGTTGCCGTTTCATATATTAACTATTTATATTTATTAATATTAATATATATATATATATATATATATATATATATATATATATATATATATACTATACATATAAAAAAAATTTGGGCCCCTAATTTTTTTGGGCCCTAGGCGGTCGCCCCTCAGGCCTATGCCCAGGAACGGCCCTGTTTATTAAGTAAGATCTCTAATGGATCGTGTACAAAATGAGTTTTCAACCAAGTGTATAATGGTGAGAGAAACAATCAATGATTAATTGTTCTCTCACGTGCTAAAGTAAAGAACAGTTTTTAAAAGCAAACTAGATGAAGCTGAAATGGAGTAAAGACTGGCAGATCTGCAGATTCAGGAAGTTTGGAAAAGTGTTAGTTCTTGTCCTTTTGATCTCTTGAATGCTTGAGTGTTGAAGATGAAGCTAGAATGTTTAATGCGCAAGAGTTATGTTTTCAGATCTTCAAAACTAGAATAAATACCAGAGAGATCGATCTTTTGGACCGTTGGACTGAGGTAGAGGGGACTGTGTCCAACGTTCTATTGCATTAAATGCAATTCGGCGCTTTGGGGGATGTATGTGGCACAGTCATCAGAGATGCAGTGGTTGCAGAGAAGACATTCCCGAATAGAGTAAAGTTTCAGGTTGCAGGCGTTACACCTGTGAAAGTCTTCTTAGCCAAAAGAGGTAATGTCTTCAGACTTCATGATTCAGGAGACAGACTGGACAGTTGTCAGTATGTAGTTGACTTCTTTGGAGTGAAATCTGATGAAGATATTTTGACTAGATATTCCAAGAAATATCTAAATTAGACGTTATGTAACATAATTATATGTTTTGGCTAGTCTTGATGTTTCGCTCTTGAGCAGACTTCAAAGTCTGTTGTTCTTCCAAGGCTGCTGTTGAAGCCTGCTTATCCGCGCCTTAACTAACACTAAACAGTTCTAAACAACCTTGATTCTAAGACAGTTGCCACACTAATCGGTACGCAGACCTATTAGCCACTGTACAATAGAATCAGAAGATGACTCAACCAAATCTAGAACCTATGAGAGTCAACAGAAACCAAATAAAATTTTTGAACTAGAATTTAATTACAATTTTAGATGACTCAATTCCATATCGAAAACTAAGAGCTTAGATTAAAAAAAATTGGATTTGAGTATCAACTTTTTTTCTCCACTACATTATACCATAACAACCCACCGTCATTCCACCATCACTACTGTCGACAATAACTTCTAAGCACCATCACTGTCACATCTGATCGCCACCACCTCCGGTTGCCGCTGATTACCACTATCGACGCCACCTCCACCCATCACCGTTGCCGCCACCATACACCTTTGTCGCCATTGACCAGCACTGTCGTTGTTGACCACCACCACTAGATGCTAATCCCCCTGTTTTGGGCAAAGAGTCCACTATTCTATTTTGGTACGTTTCACTTAAAGAGTTCACTTAAAAAATTAAGGTATAAAAATGTCATTTTATTACTAATGAATTACAAAATGTGTTCCCATGCACCCCTTAGGAGAAAAAAAAATAAAAATAAAAAAAACATAAATGTGTTATATTTTTTTAAACATTGACTTTCAAACGAGGACTCATTACCCAGAACGAAAGGAGTATTTATTTTAAAATTGTAAAAGATAAATTACAAACCCCCCCTAAACTATGGGTTTGGTTTGAATTTCCCCCCTCAACTATTAATTGAAGCAACATGCCCTCATCAACTATAATATTTTCTTTAATTGTAGTTTTTGCTTAGGCATTGACGGTTGAAGTGAAGTGACCATATCTAGGTGTTTAAATTGAATATTTTACCCTTATTACTCTAAAGACCTTCTTTGTATCTAAAAATGATTAGTATAAAAATGGTTTATCTTTATTTTGAATATAATGGTAAAAATAATACATAGAGAAAGTCATTTGAGTCTTAGGTGGGAAAATTCTTTCAATCAAATGACTGTGCCTAAACAAAATGTATAGTTTTAAAATATGTTATAGTCAAGGGGGCGTTGCGTCAATTGATAATTGAGGGGGGGGGGGAATTCAAACTCAATTCATAGTTGAGGGGGTTATTTGGATTTCACTCACTCCAAATTTAAAAAATTTCCTTAACTTTATTGTTGGGTAGGTTTGAACCAATACTAGTTATTTGAACATTAACTCGAAATACAATCGAATTCCACAGGCTACATAGATAATGAAGCTGTTATGATTTAGAAAACAAATATCATGTTATTTAAATTTCATAATTTAAATATCTATTGAATTGTAAATTTATTCATTCAAACAAACCCATAGGGTATTATGATCAATTAGTATTAAATCAATCATTTGTATCTTATTTATTTACGTAACAAATAATCTTAATAATTCATAAGCTTCTAAACAATTGTACTAGTGAATAAGCCACCAGTGATCGGTCTAAGTCTTTAGTCTTTACTCGCGGTCGCGAGCAACAAAGACTTAATAGGTGAGTGAATTTGGACTAAATTGATTGGCCTCTTTGCACCCAGAATGACTTGCCTATCCGAATATGGCCCAAAACAATAACTGGGTTTTCTTGGGTGATAAGAAGAAGAAATTGTTTAGTCGGAGCAAAGATTGTCGATGAACTTCTCTATGAATGAATGTGCTTCCGTTCCGATGATGCTCTTCTATCTTCAGTTTCACCCAACAAAAGAGAAGAAGAAAAACATAAAACATAAAACATAAAACAACATATTAAACACGTGCACAAAATTAATTAGTATCACATGATTAATAATGATCTCTTTCAAACCACAATAGTTCCATCACAAAGAGAAATACAATAACTTGAATAAAAAAAAAACAAATGAGAAAAATTAAAGTAAAAATAATTCAAAGCTTGAGATTCAAATCAAGACCCGACGACGACGACTCATCTGTTGGTTGATTGCTTTCTCCATCATTCTCCTTTTTCGCGGCAAGGTTGAGAATATTATTGTTCGAAGAAGAGACTCCGAAAAAATCCCGAACTGCACCCACATTTCCTTCGAATTTAGAAGAAGAGGCCAGTGCTGAAGGATATTCAATACCTGCACTATTATTATTATTGTTGTTGTTGTTATTTGCTTGAAAGGCTTCTAACTTGAGTTTATCAAGAGTTGACTTATTAGACCATAGATCATGTTGACCGAATCTATAAGCCAACCCGGTTGATGTTGACCAAGGGTGGTAAGAAGAGGGCTTATGGATCATAGAGTCAGCCCTAACCCCAAGTGCTGACCTATTGAAAGTATTAGAAGTACCATACAGAGGGAGTTGATGAGGAAAAGAAGAGTAGTAAGGGTAGTAGGGATTATTATAAGGTGGTGGAGGGTGAGGGTGGCCAAAAGGGGATACGTCAATTCCGTGTCGTCTTTTGGCCAGGGCCCGCTCTTGCTTATGGGCATTCTGGTGGCCTCCCAATGCTTGGGAGGTAGAAAACTCTCTTTTACAAAAATTACATGAAAAAACCCTAGATTTTTCTCTAGTGCCCCCCTGATCATTTGATGACTCGCTTGCAGGAGAAGAACCCGAACCAACCTTGTTAAACAGGCTCAACTCAAACTTATTCCCACTGTTCTTCTCTTCCAAACTCGAAAGCTTCAAATCAAGAAGAACGCGTGAACAGGACAAGGTTGGCTTTTCGGGTTCCGGAGATCCCTCTAACACAACTTTCTCCTTGAGTTTCTTTGAGTCATCTCTTTCAGTGGCTGCCGCGGATATGCTTGAGGCATCGGAAGGACACGGCTGTGATTCTTCCATGAGCATGAGAGAGAGAGAGAGAGAGAGAGAGATGAGATTTTTGACAAGAATTGAAAGAAATGCTGTTAATTTAAATAAAAGAAAGAATGAATGAAATCTCGACCCAAAAATAAATGACGAATCTCCAACATATGGAAAGAATGTTTGAGCAATGAATACATGGCTTTAAATTAGCAAGGAATTAAGCTAAGTTAATGGGACGATAAATTTATGAGATCTCTAGTTTTAAAGAAATGGTAAATGTATGGGGAACTGACCTCTATGTTCTTCACAGTCCTATCTTTCCTTATTAAGAGTCCTCATCATCAACAAGAATTTTAAAGTCATTGACTAATTTTCAAGATACTTTCAACTACAATTTTGGATTACCCAAAGATTTGTTGTATATTTTGGTAATTAATAAAAGGTTTCAGTTTGTAGACAAGTGTGATTTGAAAGAAAATTATGCTGCAAAGATCGTGTGAATATTTAACCACATGTTTTTTCAAATCTTTGTTTGTAATGGTTTTAAAAATGATCATGCATATGTTTGTATATCTGCGTTAAAATACTTGTGTTTTTTCCGAACCAATGCAATAATGATTGTACTTTACATGAATTCGAAGAGGTACGCTTCGACTTTATAAGTTGAACTCATTTTAATTTTTTTCAAATGGAGATTTCATAGAATTTACTCTTTTTTTTTTCTTTCAAAAACTATAGAATGTATGATTTATGGTAGTTTTAGTCTGTTTACGAATGTTATATTTTTTTGTTTTTAGCAGATTAAATAATATTTCATCCGCTCCGAAAAAATAATTGATTATTTTCTTTTAGTCACTTCTAAAAGTGTTTATTTTCTTCTTCTTTTTTTGCTGAAATATTGTTTTTAACATTATACCCTTAATTTTTTCTTAGAATATTAATCAATGAGTTTAACTCCCACATGGATCTCATCGAAAAACACACATCCTATCGTTTATATTAAAGTTAATTTTTTTTCGTTTGATCGGTATGCTAACTCAAATATGGCTTCTTCTTTTTTTTTTTTTTTAATGGATGAGTGAGTAAATACAAACTAAAAAAATTAACTTTAATTAGGACGGATGTACTTAATATATTTAATAATTTATGGACTCTGTTATCTTCAGTTTCGTTCTCTCTAATAGGTAAAATCATTGACTAATTTAATGCACTTCCCTTCTAAAATAAAATAAATAAATCCCTCTTTTTTTCTTGGTGATCGCCCAAAGAGATATCTTTCAAACTTATTGCACGACGTCGACGACACACTAAACTCAAGTTAAAGGTTGTTCAAATTTGGGAACTTGATTTTAAAAAATAAATTAATGTAACTACTAATGAGAGTCTTTTACGATATACTCCCTCCGTTTCGGGGAAAAAACCCCAGTTTGAAAAGAAATGACTCTTTTTGTATCAATTAGTAGTAAAATGACACTTTTATATCTTAACTTTTATAAAGTGGATTCTTTGCGTGAAACTTCTGAAAATGAATAGTGGACTCTTTGTCTAAAACAAATAGAGTAGTAAGGTAGCAATCTAGTTTACTTTTTTGGCGTTCTGCTTATGGTAGATTATTAATTTTGCTGCTTTATACTAATAAAATTTAAAAATAAATTAAATTGATGGATATAGTGAAAGAATAGAAAGTTGATGACATGTTAGCCTTATCCCTCGCTTGACCAATTTTTGATCTATCGTGTTATACATTTGAATAATTTTGGTATTTTACTAAACCAAATATAGATAAGTTATAAAATCATACGAGCATTCACAAATGAATGAATGTCGAGTTAAAATTGATTAACTTTAATAAAAGAGCTCTAAATTAAGCTAAAAATTAACTCGTGTTGTTATCGAATACTTGTGAGCTCTGAACCAAATCACGAACAAATTGGCAAAGTCACATTATTATTTGAAATATCAAAAATTGTTTCAACTTTGAATCTCGGGTCTTAATAGATACGTCAAGAACATAAACTAAACCATCGATCACAGACCAACGAATCTCTAGGCAATAATGGTATTGATGGGGGTGGGGGGGGGTTAGAACTTAGAATCGGGACATTGTTTTGTGAATTCCTCGCACTTTCTACTCGAACGGTATTACCATCATGTGACCTTTCTAATAATTTTTGAAATACCACTTACAATTAATTTATTTTATGTTTTAGAATTTAATGAGCATCTTACAATTAATAATATTGTTAAAAGCTTGCTTATTATGAGATGAAAATTTTAAAAAAAATATTGTGACATGAAGATAACATTGGAAATCTTGAAGGTTTTATGCATAATTAAGTACAGAATAGGCCACCTCGTGCAGGAATTGAAAATACATCAAATTTAATTACAAAATTTGCATTCTGAATATATATGTATATATATTATAAATCATAGTCAGAAGTTGATTAAAAAATGGTTAATTTGGTTCAGATAAATGAATTAATAATACTAGTAACTTATATTAGCTGGTATAATAATGATTTGTCCATGTAGCTAAACTTTTACAGCTAGTCGAGTTAGATGTATTGACTTGAGGCTTCTTTTGTTTAACGCCAATCTTTCTTTTGGTTTGACCAAAAAATAAAATAGAAATAGAAACTTGTTAATGCTTGATATCTCTTGTTTGTGTACTATTTAATTACATGGCATTAAATTAGCAATGTTTTAAGTATAAATTGCAAGAAATCAATTTTGCATATATTTATGATTACATCAATTTTAAATTCCTACCACAACCTATCTATCTAAGTAATATATATCATTGACTTAATAATTAAATATATACTCTTTATGTTCCTAAATTATTATCAAGTATTGGAGTCAAACTTAACGTTTTTCAAATTATAATTTGACCTACATTTATTAATTTGTTTCAAAATCATAAAACATGCGATATGTAAAGTTTAAAAAGTAGTATGAAATACTTGTTTTATAATTTTAAAAAATTAAAAATATATGTCAAATTTCAAATTAAAAAACAATAAGCTAAAGTTTAAAATATCAAAACATGATAGTAATTTATGTATGGAAGGAGTATATATTTTCCTTTCACAGTGGGAAGAAGTGCACCACTAGCAAGCTGAATTTAGCAGGTTTAAGCTTGGTTTGTCAACAAATCGATCTTCTCAAGCTTGGCTTGATTATCCCTAATTAGAGGTGATCACGCCACAAAGATGAGGTGACTATGCTGGTGATCCACGTAGTGGACCGGAGCTGACGTGTCCTTGACCAACGTCCACGTCGATGTAAGGGGGTACTTGATGTACCAAAGTTGATAGGATATCTGGGCTTTGTGCTTGTGTTTGACCTTGAGTGACCTAAAATGAAACTACCGTTAGGGTGCCGGGGGTTTTCCCAGCTACAACCCTCCGGTGTGAGAGTCAGTGATCAAGGAATATATGTGCCGGAGCTAGGCGTTCCTTTAAGCTTCCGGTGATAGTATATATTGCCTATTGTTCTTAATGCAATTTGTGTATGGTTCCTCCAGTCGAGTTACCTTTCTTGTAAGGGAAGACCTTCTTTTATAGTAGTGTCCCTTGGGGGATCATGATTGATGTAGGGGCCCTTGGGCATGGGGACCTGTTGCTGGTCGGCGGGTTGGCAGCTTCTTACTGGTTGATGAGTAGCGTGTGATGCATCCATTATGGGCGGTTGATAAGCCGCTAAGTTATATCAACTTGCATGGCTTGCTCGCATCCTATTAAGATGACATCTGGAGGCTATGTACAAGCTACATGTCAGGTCTGTCAGTATCATGGAAGGTTTTTCGGCCGAGCATAATCACTCCTTGTCTAGGTGGTCGGATCATGTCTGTTGTTTGGAGTGATCCTCGGTTCGTTGAGGATCATGGTCGATCCCTCAATGGTTGCTAGCTATGGTCGGCTTTCCTTATATCTGTTGTATGGTGGGCCCTACCCAGGTCCAGCTGAAAGCCACGTGGTCGCTCCACGTAGAAGGAACCAGGTTGGGTCCTTTCAATAGCCCCCGAGTTTCCAAGTGTAAGGATTTATCCTTAGCTTTGGAAAGTAAAATTGAGTCCTTTGTTCGGCTGTCGAGTACCTTTGATCGTCGTTTTTGGTTTCCTCAATTTTTTTGGCTTTCTTGCTTATGGTCGCTCTTTGTCATTGACTTTGTTTGTTCGATCATGCTCGAGCTTTTTAAAGTCGAGGATGAATACAGAGTTATTAGTGAAATTTATCTGGGAAATTGGTCCGCCGTTTGCATTAAATGTACGGTTATCGAGGGGTCGTAGGTAATCATTTCCTTTTCCCTGTTCATAAATGGTGACGCCGTTATTCTTTAGAAACGTCGTTGGATTGTGCCCACTATCATGCATGTACCGCCACGTGTCGGCCTGGGAGTGGGTAGGTAGGATTCGCGAGTTTTTTAGTCGGGTGGACCTGGTATCCTCTGGTCATATAAGAGTCCAGGCTTCTGGCTTCTTCCATACGCTTTTCTTTGCCTCTGAAAATTTTCCCTCTCAAAATCGTGTTTCTGTGAAGGCGATAAACTGTCTCTTCTGTTATTCCTCTCATTCTTGTTACTTTCAGCCGTTAGTTATCTTGCATTTTTAGTTTATCGCGTTCGCCCTCTTCATTTCTCTCTTTTAAAGTCAATTTCGTAGTCTTTGAGTCTGTTTTGAGTGGTTTTTTGTGTTTGTAGCAATTTTCGATGAGACAGTTGACGTGTCTGTTATCCCGGTGCTAATTTCGGTGACCTTTCCTTTTCTAGATCCTCGGTGATTTCATTCTTCCTCGCTCAATTTATATTCGCAGGTATTTGCCCCTTTTTGTTCGCTATTTTCAGTTTTCAATTTTGAAGGTTTTTAGGGTTTTTAGACTTTATGAGATCTGTCCCCGCCTTCACCCCTAGTGAAACTTATTCTTCTTCACCTAGCCCTTCTACTGCATCAAGACCGGGGATGAGGACTAAACATGTAAGCCATGATCCCATGTATGCTCGATCACCGACCAACCGTAGGGTATACTCGCAAACTAATGGGGCCTAGTCGCTTGTTTCACCGAGCCAAGCAATACCCCTTTTGGTGAAAAGGGGGTACAATATGGAAGGCTTACCAACCCTTCTCGACGAAGAGTACACGGTCGAGGATATCCCCACTGACTCGGCCATGATGGTTTATAGGGATGAGGAGAGGGCCCTTCGGTATTTGTTTAACCAACACTATAGGGAGATCATCGTTGCGGAGGTAGTGGTAGCGAACAAAAGTTTGGCTAGCGAGAAGCGCGGAGAGACTTCTTCGGCTGCTGCCCATGTTGTGGATGGCTCAGGTGGGGTCGAGGATGCCCCACAGGCTCGTCGAGTGTTGAAGGAGTGGATAAATAATATATAGCCCGATGATGTAGTGAACTGGGATGATAGGTACAATCATAGTTCCAAAAGATTCTGAGGGTATGCTCCCCACAACTCGCTCGGTTTCGACGAGCTCCGGAGTCAACGTGATAAGGTGGTTCTACCTCACCTTTTTCGAGGCAGGTATTCGGCTGCCCCTCGACCCCCTTATCTGCAAGCTTCTTGAAGAGGCCGGTGCCCATCCCCTCGATCTCTCCCTCAACCTAGTGAGATACTTGGTATCTTTCGTCGCCTGTGTTCGGATACTCGTGTTTGAGCCTACCCTCCCTTTATTTAAAACCTATTTTTCCGTTACCAAGTCCTTAAACCGGCTCCAGTGCAAGCATCATAACCGGAGAATCAATCTGTTCGCCAAGCCTCCTGGCAAAACGGGGCACTAGGACGAGAAGGTTCTATTGGTCAAGAGCCGAGTTGGGTGGAACTTTCTTGTTCCTCGGCTTTCTGCTTCTGAAGTTAAGTCACTTTCTCCAGCCGGGACTCTGGATGAATACGAGGAATCTGCCCGAACGACCATCGAGACTTTTTTGAGGGTACACGGAACTGGACCTGCTCGGGTATTCTACTGGAGTTTAATAACCGAGGATGAGGTTTTATTGAGGATGGTCGGGATGTAAACCAAAAAGATCGAGAGACTAAATCCTCGCTGCGAGGTTCCTGAGTATATCCAATATCCAGGGTGGGCAATGCACGAAGGGCGTAAGTTTACAGTGGACTGTCTTCGATGCAAGGATGATACGTTCAACTTTGAAGGCTGTGAAAGTATTCGTCGCTTTGCACTTTGTTTTATTCGTTCTTTTTTTTTAATCGCTGCCATTTACTCGTAATTCTTAACTTGTTATTTTTTGCTCTCAGATATGGTGGTCGATTTAGATCAATCCTCTGGGCGAGCTACTAGAAAGACCAGAGGCGCTGCTCACCGATCGTTGCTGAGGGAAGCATCGACTAATCCAACCAAGGCCTACACCCTGCCTACCGACGAGCAGGGGCCTGGGTCTACGGCCATACCCACTGCTTCAGCGTCAATGGCTCATCGCCGGGCACCACCTAAAGTTACGACTTAGAAGCCCCAACCTTGGCACAGGTCCCGGCGAAGAGAGCTCCTGCTACCACCTCCGGGCTTGCCTCCGTTGAAAGCGTCCCAGCTGCCCCTCTGACTAAAAGGCGGTTAATCGAAGATGTGCCCGAGGAGGATGATCGAAGTGTCAAGGAGATATCTGGCCGCTCCCTGGCTACCAAGAAATTGAAGGCTAATGTTGTATCTTCATCGTCTAGCGTGGAGTTCGTCCCATGGCTGAGGGATGACTTTGGCGTGCCCACCACTCGAGCAGCAAGGATCAAGCTTGCCAAAGACATCGCGGATGTCCCGGTGTTGCAAAATATCGATGTGACCCGCCGGGATAGTCCTACTACCTTGGCCGGGCAAGGGATAATTGTTCGGGCCCAGATGAGGGATATGATCGGGATTACCGACTCTCTACATAGTAATGAGGCTATGGGGCGCATCAGGCTATACGTGAATGAGGTAAAAAGCCTTTATTTAATTCTTCTTTTTCTTCTCTTCTTTCTTGTATCTGACTTTTTATTCTTATCATTTCCTTGTAGTTGTGCTCCTTTGTAAATTCGTTGAGTGATCGAATCTGATCGAGCTGTAGCCGAGGTGAGGAAACTCAAAACTCGAGCCCAAGTGGACCAGGATGAGATCGAGATTCTCAAAGCTCGCCTGGCCTCCCTGGAGAGTGACCAAACCCAAAAGGCATCCGAGCTGGTGGAATTGTCATCCCGAGCATCTGCCTTGGCCAAGGAGAACGAGCTGGCTGAAACCCGTGCCAACGAAGTCGAGCAGAGGGCTGGCCTGGCCGAGCAAGCGAGGTCCCAGGCGGAGAAGGAGGCAGTTGAGTCCTCGATTAGGAATGTTGATTTAGAAAAGCGGATCAACGAAGTAAGGACCTCTACTTTTGAACAATTCAAGGATACCGAATAATTCACCAATAAGGTCCTCCCTTACTTTGAGCGAGGAATCCACCATGTCCTTCGATTGGCCGCCTTCTCCGGGCTTGATCTCGGAACGATTGTGGAATGGGGAAGTGATGAATTTGCTGGCGAGGTTGCCCGAGAGGGGCATGAGATGGTTCCATTTTCTCCCGGCGATCTAGAAATGATAAACAAGAAATACCTGAAGACCGGGCTTAAAGAATGGGTACCTCCCACCCCTTGGTCCCAGGATGCTGTCTTCTTGATTAATGCCGTAAAAAGAGGCGAGGACGTAGAATTTGATGCAGATCTAAAATTAATGGCAGTTCATGGGCGAGCAATCTAATCGCGATCAATTCGATGGTGAATCTATCGCTGCCGAGCAACACGGTCTGCCTTTTCCAGCTCGTGATGCCGAGGTGGTTGACCTCCCGAAATTATGTTCAATCCTCGCTGCGCCGAGTTGACTGGGTGTGTGTGCCCGCACTTTTTAAACAATTTTTATTTGATACTCAGTTGGGATGTAACATAACAATTTCTTTTTGTGGTTCTTGTTTTTTTTTTGCTCTGATATATCAACCACTAGACTTTCATTTATGTTTTGTTTTTGCTTGTTTTTCCATACTTATCTTTGTTTAGTTTACTTTCAGTCTTCTTCGCGTGCCGAGGATAAAAACCTTTGTCCCACCTCCGTACAGGATGTGAATGAACACTTAGCTCATTTCTTTTTTGTGACCTTCATCGCGTGCCGAGGATAAGGCCTTAGTCCCACCTCTGTACGAGGATGGGAATGCACGCTTAGCTCATTTTCTTTATTGCGACCTTACTCACGTGCCAAGGATAAGGCCTTAGTCCCACCTCCGTACGAGGATGGGAATGAGCACTTAGCTCATTTTGCTTTATTGCGACTTTACTTGCATGCCGAGGATAAGGCCTTAGTCCCACCTCCATACGAGGATGAGAATGAGATGGTGGCGAACATTCTTGTTTTGAAAATATCTATTATTTATTCAATGCTTTGAACTTTGCTCAAAGGTTACATCAGTGATAGTAAGCTTTGAGATGATCGGCGTGCCAAGGATTTTTCAAAGGTGTGCCGTCAGGTTCTGCTAGTCGATAAGTTCCTTCTCTCACAATGTTGGTTATTCTGAACGGGCCCTCCCAATTTGGAGAAAGCTTGTTCCTTCCTATCTTTCTGCCAGTCGCCTCTATCTTTCTTAGAACCCAATCACCCACTAAGAAAGTTCTTGGTTTTACTTTCTTATCGTGATGGATTTTGGTAAGGTTTTTGAAGTTGATCATTCTGAGGCGGACTTCCGGTCGTTTTTCTTCAAGGTTGTCGAGGTCCAGCTGTCTGGAAGAGTTGTTCTGCTCTTGATCGAAGAAGGTGACCCGAGTTGTTGGAAGGGCTAATTCAACCGGTGCCATTGCTTCTGACCCATAAGTAAGTGCAAACGGGGTTTCACCAGTAGATCCCCGAATTGACGTTCTAATTCCCCATAGGACGATCGACAACTGTTCTAGCCAACTTCCTTTTTTGTCCTCTAAATTTCTCTTCAAATCATACATGATCTTCTTGTTTCCTGCCTCTGCCTGACGATTGCCTTGTGGATGAGCCACCGAGGACATTCTGTGTTTGACATTCATCCTTTCGCAGCTCGCCGTGAACTTTTTTGAGAACTGAGGGCCATGGTCCGAAACAATCATCCGAGGTAATCCAAAACGGCAGAAAATTTTCTTGTATACGAATTTTATTGTTTGGTCCTTAGTTATACTAGCGAACGGTTTTGCTTCTGTCCATTTGGTGAAGTAATCCACCGTGACAATAACATACTCGCATCCATGCTTAGCTTTGGGGAAAGGGCCAATGAGGTCAATTCCCCACATGTCAAAGGGCCATGTCGCGACCACCGGTGTTTGTAGGACCGAGGGAAGTCGTGGAATGTCTGCATATCACTGGCACTTGTCGCATTTCCTCACGTACTCCGCGGTGTCCCTTTTCTTGCTCGGCCAGTAATACCCATGAAAGTTCATTTTGTCCGACAGTGTCCTCGCACCTGGATGTCCCCCACATTCGCTTTCATGTACCTTGGCCAACATATCCTTCACTGTTTCTGGTCGTATGCATCGAAGAAGGGGCTTTGCATTGGATTTTTTGTACAACATAGCCCCTATAACCGAGTATCTGCATGCTCAGTTTCTTACTGTTTGTGCTTCGCTCTTTTCCTCTGGCAAGATGCCTTGTTCGATGTAGCCCTTTATGTCATTGATCGATGTATTTTATACGTCGATTTTATATACTTCTATGACTTAAATTATGCTATTTCACGAGGCTTTTGGCTACTGATATATGTTTTCGGTGAGTTTTGTAAGTTTCAAGGTTGTTAGTGAAAATATGCAAAACTCCAGGGTTTTATGTGCAAATTTCAAGAAGGGCCAAAGATGAAAAATGAAGAAAAACAAAGGAAGCCAAATCTGGAGACCTTGCGGATGCAAGGTACCTCAGACCTTGCGACCGCAAGGTAGGCAGTACGATTAACAAAGCAAGACATCAAAGGCCACAATCGGAGACTCTGACGTTAGTACTCAACACCTTGCGACCGCAAGGTGGTCAGAATGCGATATTTTCGTATTTTCACACTGAGATTCGATTAGATTACAACTCCCGAGTATATATTGAAGTCGGATGCCGAGAGGCCACATAGAGAAAAACAACTGGGAACAGTCTTAGGAAGATTTTAGATAGTTTTTAGATTGTATAACATAGTTAGATTGTGTAATTACAAGTATTGAAGATCAAATCATGTATCCGATCATCTCCATGTGTTGTTCATTGTCTATGATGAACTAAATCATCCATAATCTAGGAGGTGGGAGGTAACTTGTATCGAATTTATGTTTTAAGTTATATATGTGTCATTCAATTCTTGTTGATTGTGGTGTTTATCAATCCCTCTATTATTTTGCTTTGAACAAATGAATGTAATCGCAAATAATAAAGGCCTAGAGGTGCGGATAACTGCATAACCAATATGCATATGTCGTACACTGGCTCACCATCACAATAAATTGGACCTATCGATGCACGAGAGTGATAAGTTAGGACCAGGTTCATACATGATCTAGGTGACATATAGATCATAAATCTAGGTGATTTAAAGTTCTTGTGCTTAGGATATAGAATAGATGAATGTTGCGGGATGGAGGCCGAACCAATAGTTCAACAGACTATATCTATCTTTAGTGAACGAACCCAAGAAATTGAATGATAATTATTATGAATTGAACATAAAGGAGATACAAGTGAAACCCAAAATCCTAGATTGCTACCCACCATAAGATCTTCATATCTGTAATTACTGCTAATTAGTTAAACATCTAAATATAAATAGTAGTTTAGAATAAAATAAATATAAAAACCCCCTTAGATTAATAATTTGCTATCAATAAATTGCACTGTTCGTGATCACTTGTCTCTATGAGTTCGACCCTTGCTTCAAATACTATTCTATAATAGTCTTGTCCACTTGAAAGGAAAAAGATTAAATAAAATATCGATCAGTCATCGATCCAACATCTTGAAGCCTCCGTGACTACCATAATTTCCTCCTGGTCGATGGCTAGGCATTTGAGAAATATAAGTTCGATGTCGGGAGGTACGTCCTCAGCTTCCGAGGATGCAATTTTGGAGAGGTAATCTGCTCGAGAATTTCTTTCTCTAAGGATTTGCTCCAACTCCCAATATTTAAATTGTGCCAACAATTTTTATGTCAATTGTTGATACTTGGCCAATACCGGGTTATTTGCTTCGTATTCGCCCAACACTTGTTTAACCACCAGTTGGGAGTCACTGTAAATTACAATGTCCTCGACCCCTCAAGCTTAATGCGAGCTCGACTCCAACGACCAAAGCTTCATACTCGGCCTGATTGTTCGAGGTCTTAAATTGAAATCTTAAGGCCATATTTAGTTCTCCAAACTCTAGAATGAGCAGTGAGAGACCTGCCCCACTTCTTTCTATCCCCACAGATCCATCTACAAACAAGACCCAATATTGAAGAGGCCTGGTCTTCGTCTGTTCGCCAGTTATAGTCGCTTTTGTAGTCATAAGGGTGACCTCTTCGCCGATTTGTTCTTGGTCAGCCTTCTGCTTCGTGAACGAAGTTTCAGCGATGAAGTCGACCAAGACCTGTGCTCGGATTGTTTTTCTGGGCTCATAGTCGATGTCATATCCTGAGAGTTCGACCAACCATTTCAACATTCTACTCGCCATATCCGGTTTGTGCAGAATTTTTCTTAGAGGAAAATTGGCATACACTACAATCGAGTGTGCCTGGAAGTAAGCTTTCAATTTCGAATAGCAATGAGTAGGGCGAGGACCAACTTTTCAATTTCTAGGTATCTCCCCTCAACACCCGTCAGTGCGTGAGAAACATAATAGATTGGCTTTTGAATTTTATCTTCTTCTCTTATCAAGACTACAGCAACTGCTGAGTCTGATGCTGCCAAATACATACAACTTCTCCTCTAGTATCGGGATGCTGAGGAGTGGTGGTCGGCCAAGATACTCCCTGAGCTCTTCAAAAGCTTTGGTACAATCATCGTTCCATTCGAACTTCCTGCCTCCCTTCAATATTTTGAAGAAGGGCAAGCTTTTCTCAGCTGATTTAGCGATGAAGCGACTAAGGGCTATGATCCGACCATTGAGCTGTTGAACATACTTAATCGAGGATGGGATGTCCATGGTTGTTAAAGCCTTTATCTTATCTGGATTGGCTTCAATTCCTCTTTCATTGACCATGTACCCAAAGAATTTTCCTGCTGTCACTCTGAATGCACATTTGGCCGGGTTGAGCTTAATTTTGTTCTTTCTTAGGTTTGCGAAGGTTTCCCGCAAATCTTTGGCATGGTCGGAGTGCTTGGTTTTAATAACCATATCGTCAATGTAGGCCTTTACATTCCTGCCCAGCTGGTCGCCGAACACTTTATTCACCATTCTCTGGTATGTAGCCCCCGCGTTCTTGAGGCTAAAGGGCATCATGACATAGCAATATAATCCTCTTGCAGCTCGGAATGTTGTGTGTATCTGGTCGGCCAACCACATTTTGATCTGATGATACCCCGAATAAGCATCGACAAAACGGAGTATTTTATGCCCGAAAATTGAATCAACGAGCTGGTTAATGCGGGGTAGCGGGTACCAATCTTTTGGGCATGCTTTGTTGAGGTCGGTGAAATCCACACACATCCTCCATTTACAACTTGCTTTTTTAATAATCACCACATTTGCAATCCAGGTTGCATATAAGACTCAAAAGATTCGTGCCCTTTTTTTGTATAGGAATGAAGTCTGGGTCAATGCTTAACTGGTGCATAACGACGTTCTCGCTTATGCCTTCCATATCCTCGATCCTCCAGGCGAACACATCCAAGCTTTCTCTTAACAGCTTGATGATCGATGATCGTTCTTCCCTTGATATTTCTTTTCCTACCCTGATCTTATGCTCGGGGAAATCGAGGTTGATCACAATTTCATCGAGGTCCTTGTTTGGCTCGATAGCTAGATGGTGATCGACGTCTAGGCTTTCGATTGTGATCACTTTTGTGGTGTCTGGTCCCTTTTGTTATTCTCGGTGCTCACAGGAGTGTCGAGCATGTGGTCCTTACTTCCTTCTTTTTCGAGCGAGCTGGTGTTCCCAGCTTGCTTTAATTGTATATGGTCTTTGCCTCCTTATTTTTTGGGCGAGCTGGCGTTCCAACTCGCCTTAATTGCTATGCTTGTGGAGGCTCGGGGAGTGATGAAGTAAATTCCTTCGTTTCACGGAGCCTTTTGGTCATTCGACTTATTTCGACCACTTCTCCTTCAGGCAGGGTAATCGTCATTTTCTCTTTACACGTCTTTTCCCTGTAAATGTACTCCAGGGTGCTCTCTGGGTCATTTAAGACCATGCATGTCTATCCCTTTTTCAGTGAGGAATTTTATCCTTTGATGAGCCATTGACGCAACCATCTGGAACTTTGTTTGAGAAGGTGACCCCAGTATGGCATTATATGGGGATGGTAGATCGAGCACCAAAAATTCAACCTCCTCCGTTCGAGGAGTTATGCTCTCTTCCCCCAAAGTCACCATGAGGATGATAGTTCCGTTTACCGCCACCCTGTGACTGGTAAATCCTTCCAATTGTACGTTGCTCATCCTTAGATGGGCATCCCCCAACTCCATCCCTTTAAAACAGGCATAATATAAAATATCCCTTCCAGCCCCCGTGTTAACTAGTACTCGCTTCACCTTGATGTCATGTATTCTTAAGAGTCAAAGACTGTTGACGAACGGTTTCACTAGTGGCTATTTTGCTTGGCCAAAAGGTAATTCCTCATGCTTCATTGGGTCCTGGCATCATGTTGACTACATGCTTCAAGTTATAAGTCATGTGATTCAACTGGGTTCCACTTGGTGTAGCTTCCCTGATGGTGTCGATCACATTCCTGGGGCCCCCGTTATTTGGTCGGGGGTTCTGATTTCTTTCCGGCTCTCTCTGCCTTCCTCCCTATTGTTGCTTTTCTACTCGAATCTCTTGAGCTCTCCCCTGTCGATCAACTTCTAAATAGTTTTCTTCAGATTGATACATTCCTCAGTCGTGTGGCCGACATCTTTGTGAAAGGTGCAACGTTTGTTGGGGTTTCGAGGATATCAAGTTTCTTTCAACGACCATGGCATATCTATCTTGTCTTGATCGAGCAGGACGTTCATTATATGCTCGTGACTGGTTGTGAGTGGAGTCCAGTCAATTTCATCCCATCTAGTCCTGCCTCGATTATCCTCTTTTTTGTAGGCTGATCCTCGGCCCCTCTTGTTCGAATTATCCTGAGCCCGATGCGTTCCATCGTGCTCCTTCTTTTTCCCATCTTTTTTTTCATTCCCCTCCTTCTTTGCCTCCTCGGTATTGATCACCCGAATAGCATGGGCATACATTTCACTGACTGAAGTTTGGTCGCGCAACATCATTTCTTGTCTCATCAACCCTTGTTGTAAGCCAGAGATGAAGCACATTTTGATCGACTCCTCTGAAATGTACGGTATTTGGTCGACCATGGCCATGAATCTGTCCATGTATATCTGGTTCGACTCATTTATTCGTTGTTGTACACCGCACAAGTCGATTTGCTTCTTTGGCTGGAGTCCGGCCGAGGAAAATTACGTGACAAACATTTGTCTGAATTCATCCCAGCTTTCGACTGAATCCAATGAGAGGCTTGTGTACCACTTCAGTGCCTTCCCTTAAAGAGTCCCCGCAAATATCTTTCCCCATGCGTCTTCGTCCTCGGGGGCCACCGCGTTCATTTTGACCTCAAAGTTGGCCATGTGATCGATTGCATTGGTAAGGCCTTGATACGTTTCGAAAGTGGGAATCTTTTTGTCGGGTAGTGGGGCTTTCCTCATCCTCTCTTGGAATGGCCCATTCTTCGCTAGGGGTAACAACATGGGTTTGCCTTTTTTCCATGGCCTCAAGCCTGCCACGAAGAAACTTCACCTCTTGTTCAACGACCACGGATGGCTTCTTGGTCGATTTTTGCACCTCGGTGGTCGTGTTCCGACCACTTTTCGGGTACCCTACTCCTGATTGTTGGGAATGGGTGCAGTGCCCGCATGTCTTATTTTTCATCACCTTAGTCCTCGGCCTGGACTCTCCTTCCTCGCTCCTTTCTCTAGTGTGGCGAGGATGGTTGGGCTCACTTGGAAAAGTTAGCCGACTGTGGACACTGGGCTTAGGAGTCTGCTCGTTCATCCTATCCACCAATCGGGACCTCACACTGGGCCGAGGAATAGCCTTCTCCTTTTCCTTGCCTTTGTAGGCAGCCTTTTTGAGAATTTGAGTTGACTCCTCCTAGGGTACTATTTTAGTCGCTACCCTTGTTTTTTTCTGAAGCGCGAACATTTTAAGCTCAGCCTCTTGAATTCCTGTAAGGTAAAGTCTCTGACATTCCTAGAACTTTGCCTCTACCAAGTACTCGTCCTTTTCGGTGGCCTTGTTTTTCTCTACCTAAAAATGTTCCACCTGGGCCTCTTCCTTGTCCACATAAAAGAAGGTGCTCGCTTGGCCGGTGGTGCCTCCTATGTTACGAGCATCCTCTTGGGTGCCCTTTCCTCCCAACGCCTTTGAAGTGGCGGTGGCGAGGTCTACGTTAGTTATTTTGCTTGCATGTGAGGGAGGTGGTATGTTTGTTCCTGGTTGATCTTGTTTTGTGGGAGTTTGTTTATCAATTTCTTAGAGTTATGGTTTAGTGATGGAATATGACGTTTCCTGGCAACGGAACCACTTAATCACGCCACAAAGATGGGGTGACTATGCTGGTGATCCACTTAGTGGACCGGAGCTGACCTGTCCTTGACCAACGTCCACGTCGATGTAAGGGGGTATTTGATGTACCAAAGTTGATAGGATATCTGAGCTTTGTGCTTGTGTTTGACCGTGAGTGACTTGAAATGAAACTACTGTTAGGGTGCCGGGGGTTTTCCCAACTACAGCCCTCCGGTGTGAGAGTCAGTAATCAAGGAATATATGTGCCAGAGCAAGGCGTTCCCTTAAGCTTCCGGTGATAGTGTATATTGCCTATTGTTCTTAATGCAATTTGTGTATGGTTCCTCCAATCAAGTTACCTTTCTTGTAAGGGAAGGCCTCCTTTTATAGTTGTGTCCCTTAGGGGATCATGATTGATGTAGGGCCCTTGGGCATTGGGACCTGTTGTTGGTCGGCTGGCTGGCAGTTTCTTACTGGTTGATGAGTAGCGTGTGATGCATCCATTGTGGGCGGTTGATAAGCTGTTAAGTTATATTAGCTTACATGGATTGCTCGCTGATAGACGTATTTATACGTCTTCATCGGGTACTTTTATGACTTAAAATGAGCAATTCCACGAGGCTTTTGGCTACTGATATGTGTTTTTGAGCTATTTTATGAGTTTCAAGGTTTTAGTTGGATTTATGTGATTTATGAAGCTTTTAGTGAAGATTTCGAGGAAGGGGCCAAAGTGCAAAATTGTAAGAAAGACGGAAGAAAGATTCTGGCCACCTTGCGGCCGCAAGGTCAAAAGACCTTGCCTTCGAAAGGTAGGCAGAAAGATAGCCTCCCAGAATTAGACCCTTGCGGACGCAAGGTCAATACCCAATGCGGCCGCAAGGTCCCCAGAACCGATTTCATGGGGTTTTCAAGCTGGATTGAACCTCTTATTCCCCTATAACTCCTTGGTATAAATAAAGGACGGTAGCCAAAGCCAAAGGACGTCCAAGAAGTGGTTAGAAAATTGTTTTAGTGTAGGATTTAGATTGTATTACATAGTTTAGTTGTTGTAATTACAGTTTTGAAGATCGATCCATGTACTCCTTCGTCTCATTGTGCAGTTCATCTTCATGGATGAACTAAACATCCATTAATCTAGGAGTTGGGAGGTAACTTGTATCGAATCTATGGCTTAATATATTTTTATTCATTCAATTTTTGTTAATCATGGTGTTTATCAACCCCTTTATTATCTCGCTTTGAACAAATGAATGTAATCGCAAGTAATAAAGGCCTAGAGATGCGGATAATTGCACGGCCAAATGCATATATCGTACATTAGCTCACCATCATGATAAATTGAACCTATCGATGCACGTGAGTGATAAGTTAGGGTTAGGTTCATATGTATGACCTAAGTGACAGTTAAGATCCATATGTTCTTGTGCTTATGATATAGAATGGATGAATTATTTGGAGATGGAGACTAAACGGTAATTCGACAGGCTATATCTATCTTTCGTGAACGAACCCAAGCTATTAAATGATACTTTATTTAAATAAGCTATAGATTAGATATAAGTGAAACTCTAATCCTAGATTTCCTCCTCCATAAGATCTTCACAAAACTGTGATTACTGTCTAGTTTAATTAAATTTATTGTTTTTGTAGAATAATTAGTTCAGATAAAATCAATAAAAACTCCCCTTAGTTTAAAATTGCTACCGATATTCGTACTATTTGTATTCTTCTTGTCTCTGTGATTCGACCCTTACTTCCCAAGTTATTTTACAATAGTCTTGTCCACTTGTACATGTAAGAAAATAATTAAAATAAGACACGATCACTCGCGTCTTGTTAAGATGACATCTGGAGGCTATGACTACATGTCAGGGAAGGTTTGTCGGCCGAGCATAATCACTCCTTGTCTAGGTGGTCGGATCATGTCTGTTGTTCAGAGTGATCCTCGGTTCGTCGAGGATCATGGTTGATCCCTCAATGGCCGCTAGCTATGGTCGGCTTTCCTTATATCTGTTGTATGGTGAGCCCTATCCAGGTCCAGCTGAAAGCCACGTGGTCTCTCCACGTAGGAGGACCCAGTGGGTCCCTTCAAGAGGCTTTAGAGCCTAGTTCAAACATATTTTTGATCAAGTCGAAGTTGAGTAACTTGGTAAATTTTGTGGAATTTGTCACATAATTACAAACTTTAAAATCTATTCATGTTTGGTTTTGTTATCTTTAAGTTTAACTAATTAAACGAGTTATTATGAATCTAAATCCGTCGTATTCTAGAAGCTAAATTTGCTATGCAACCCCAATATCCTTCTCTCAAGCAAATAAATAACGTTCGGTTATTGGTTGATTTTGATTTTTGGAATTATAGAAGAGACGTAAGATATAGACTAAGGTATCAAACTCAATTATAGTATATGTTTAATTTTTTTCCGGAACAACTCTTGAGGTGAGATCAATTCAATATAATCCTTACGAGTAGGTTTCTTATAAGATTATTTTAATTTATTGATTTCAGTTCGCAAGACTAAATCTTACTCTCTCACATCACAGCTAAACTCATGAGCATACGGTGAGTCGGATAAAAAAGATACCCAAGTTTTTCCAACAATTACACATTAAGTCAGGTTGCAGGTAGTTCAAATTTTGAAACATATCCCGACTTGTATAAATCGGCATGCTACTAACTAAAACTCCATCATCAAAATTAGAATCTTTTAAAAACTGTTTGATTTAAGAAAGAAAATTATGTTTGTTTATTATATTGTATTTAGACATTTAATATAGGGTGATTTTTGAGCCGGTTTCTTGTGGTAAAATTATAATCGAAAAAATATTCTATATTTGTTTTAGTTAAAAACTTATGTAAGACGGTCTTACGGATATTTTTTGTAAGACGGGTCTTCTTTATCCGACCCACCGTATATTAATAGGTTAAACTGTGAAAGAGTGAGACTCCATCTTACGGTCTTACAGGAGACCTACTCTTTGTTTTAAACTACTAAAGTGCATTTTTGGGGAAAAATGACGAAGATACCCTTAATGAAGGAAAGACGTAGTTAAAGTCCATGCTCAAATTTGGGCATTGCAATTCAAAAATTGGTCATCGTAATGGGTATCGCAATTAAAAAATTGGGCAACGCAATACACAATTGAAGTCTGTCTAAATTTGAGCATCACAATACAAAAATTAGGCATCACAATACACAATTAAAGTATATCCAAATTTAGGCATCGCAATACAAAAAGTCTATGTCTAAATTTGGGCATCGAAAATCATCTCCCCTACAGATCAATGCCCATGGTCTACTTATCTTTCTTTTTGTTTAAGTTGCCAGGTGCATTTTTTTAATAAATAAAAATCTTAAAACCAATGGCTACATCAACATGGGGTGAAATCTAAATTATAGAAAAGAACGGTGGTCGGAGTTTTGGTTGCTTTTGAGAGTGCTGAGTAAAACTTGGATTGAAATCTTGACTCAACAATGTCACTGGTCCAAAAGATGGCGTATTCATTGATCTCATTAAATACGAGCGACACTCCGTTTAGAAAATCTGTATATATATTCAGGCATGGAGTAATGGAAGAATACAACGCTATTTGATAACGGGGGTATTTTAGGAATAATTTTATGAAAATAAATTTTTTCGGTTGAAAAAAAAATACTTGAGCGGTTATAATTCTGAGAAATGATATCGGCTCACAATTATTCCTTATATATATATATATATATAGTAGGAAACAAAAAATTTAATGTGTGATTCAAGAAGAAATTCAAAGAATGTATTAACATTAGTTATTTAATAAGATTTCACTGATGATTAACATTTATCAATACCTCACATTATTCTTAAGCTATTTCATTATTCGTTAGTATCTAAACATACAACTCCTTCCTTAATCCTTACACTTCCTTTTGTTTACGCCTAATGATTTCCTTTCCTAAGATTATCACCATATATTCCATATTAATGATTTCTAAATCACGGTGCGAACAAAGCCGTCAAATAATATCGAACACCGGGTTGCTCCCCTTCTCCTGTTGAGGCATTCAAACTGAAAAATATAAATCGGGCAGGGCCCTACTTTGCTCGATTTTTCGAGCGAAGTTTTGTTCATATTTGTTTGAGTATATTTAACATGCATAATTTCAAAATTTTCAATCCATGTGAGTAGTCACTTTTGTTCAAGACAACTCTATTATTGAAAAACCATTTATTGAAAATACAATCAATCAAAAAGCTGGAACTAACGCCTTGTTAGTGATAATATTTCTTCAAATGATCAGAATGCCAAGGATGCTTCAGATATTTGCCTTCCTGATTCTGCAGGGTGTAAGTACCTTCTCTAACAATTCTGCAACCTTGAATGGCCCCTCCCAATTAGGTGACAATTTTCCTCGTTCTGGTCGCTGTCCTGTAACCTCGATTTTCCTAAGGACCCAGTCTCCAACTTTGAATGCTCTTCCCCGGACTTTCCTATCGTGATGGGCTTTGGCTTTCTGCTTGTAGTTAACCATCCTGATGCGAGCTTCCGCCTGCTCGAGAAGGTCAAGGTCGATTGCTCGGGCGACCTCATTGTCTTGCTCGTTATAATGGGCCACTCTGTAACTGGGAAAAGCTGTTTCAGTTGGAATTACAGCCTCTGATCCGTACGTGAGAGCAAAAGGTGTTTCACCTGTTGATCCCCTTACAATCGTTCTAATTGACCATAAAACAGCTGGTAACTCGTCTGCCCATTTTCCTGCTCGATCATCCAAATTTCGCTTGAGAGCGTGCAGGATTTGTTTGTTCGCGGCTTCTGCTTGTCCGTTGCCTTGTGGATAGGCAACTGAAGATTGCCAATGCTTAACATACATCCTGTTACATTCTGCCGTAAATTTGTCTGAGAATTGTGTGCCATGATCAGAAACAATGGCTCTAGGTAACCCAAAGCGACACCAGATGTGGTCATGCACGAAGTTGATGATGTTGTTTTCAGTGATGGTCGCCAATGGTTTTGCTTCAATCCATTTGGTGAAGTAGTCAATTGCCACCACTGCATATTTGAACTGAGACCGTGCTAGAGGGAAAGGTCCAATTATGTCAATTCCCCACATGTCGAATGGCCAGGCTGCCACTACGGGGGTCTGCTCGGTGGATGGCAGTCTAGGTATATCTGCAAACCTTTGACACTTGTCACATTTCTGCACATATAAGGCTGCATCTTTCCTTAACGTGATCCAGTAGTATCCTGCAAACAAAATTTTTTGTGCCAAGGTTCGTGCCCCTGGATGACCGCCACATTCTCCTTGATGAACCTCGTATAGAAGCTCTTGGGTCATTTCTGGTCGAACACAACGAAGCATCGGCCTTACCCTTGATCGCTTGTACAGTACTCCTCCGACCACCGAGTAGCGACATACCTGGTTCCGGACAACTCTTGCTCGGTTTTTATCTTCTGGTAATATACCCTGCTCGATGAAATCTTTATATTCGTCGATCCAGCATCTGCTCGCCGGCTCGATATCCATTATTCGGTCTTTTTCAATCGAAGGTGTTTCCAGATGATCGATCATCACTGCTGGTCTTAACACAGATATTTCGTCTTCTGCTATTTTGGAAAGGTAGTCTGCTCGCATGTTGTCTGCCCGATCAATCCTGATGATCTCCCAGAACTTGAAGCTCTTCAAAATTTCTTTGACTAACTCGCAGTACTTGACCAATGTAGGATTATGGACTGCATACTCCCCCTGTACTTGATTCACTACTAACTGTGAATCCGAGTACACCGTAACCGAATCAATATCCATGTCCAGCGCGAGCTCCAGTCCAGCAATCATGGCCTCGTATTCGGCTTGGTTATTGGAGGCAGGGAATTTGAATCTAAGTGCCATCTCGAATTCGTCAGCCTGATCAGGTGTGACAAGTAAGATGCCTGCTCCACTACCCGTTTTACTCGCAGCGCCATCCACGAATAATTCCCAACAATGGGCTGGTTTGATCTTAATCGTTTTTTCTTGTTCGGCGGGCAGAGTTGTAATCTGGACGACTTCTTCCTCACGGTTAGAAAAGCTTGTTTCTACCAGAAAGTCGGCCAATGCATGTGCCTTGATTGCTTTTCGTGGTTGATAGTCGATGTGAAACTCTGTGAGCTCGATGGACCAACCAAGCATTCTTCCCGAAAAATCGGGCTTGTGCAAAATCTTTCGTAATGGTGAGTCGGTGTATACAATTATCACGTGTGCAGAAAAGTAAGCTCGTAATTTCCGAGCAGCAATGACAAGAGAGTAGGCCAACTTTTCTATATTAAAATATCGGCTCTCCACAGGTGTGAGAGCTTTTGACACGTAATACACAGGTTTTTGAACATTTGACTCCTCCCTAACCAAAACGGCGGCCACAGCCTGGTCTGTGGCAGCCAAGTACAAGTATAAATTTTCCCCCGTTTTCGGGCTACTCATTAAGGGTGGCTTGCCGAGGTATTTCTTCAGTTGCTTGAACGCTTCTGCACATTCTTCATTCCATTCAAAATTCTTGTTTCCCCGGAGTACTTTGAAGAAGGGTAAACATCGTTCAGCGGAGCGAGAAATGAAACGACCAAGGGCGATGATGGTTCCATTCAAGCGTTGGACGTCTTTAATACATCTGGGCAGCTTCATGTCGAGTAGAGCCTGAATCTTCTCCGGGTTGGCTTCTATTCCCCTCTGGTTGACCATGAACCCCAAGAATTTCCCAGCCCGGACGCCGAAAACGCACTTGCTCGGGTTCAGTTTCATGTTATTCTTTCTCAGATTGATAAAAGTTTCTTCCAAGTCTTTGCTGTGGTCTCTCCCCTTTGTCTTGATGACCATGTCATCAATGTATGCCTCCATGTTTCGGCCAATTTGTTGTCCAAAAACTTTGTTGACCATACGCTGATAGGTAGCCCCAGCGTTTTTTAACCCAAAGGGCATCATTTTATAACAGTAGAGACCGCCAGCTGCTCGAAATGCGGTCAAAGCCTTGTCCTGCTCGCACATTTTTACTTGGTGGTAACCTGAATACGCATCCAAGAAACTGAGCATCTCGAACCCAGCAATGGCATCAACCAGCCTATCAATGCGAGGAAGAGGGTAACTGTCTTTGGGACAAGCCTTATTAAGATCCGTGAAGTCCACGCACATTCTCCATTTATCATTGCTCTTCTTAACCATCACTACATTGGCAAGCCATGACGGGTAATGAATTTCTTCAATGATGTCTGCTTTCAGTAGCTTCTCTATTTCCATCTTTATAGCCTCGTTCTTTTCTGTGGAGAATTGTCGAGGTCGTTGTTGAATTGGTCGGTAAGCTGGATCCACACTTAGCCGATGAAGAGCTACCTCTTCACTTATGCCCTTCATATCTTCCACCGTCCATGCAAACACATCAAGACTTGACTTTAATTGTTCGATGGCAAAACACACCTTTGGGCCACTGTACTTTACAAAAGGTTGCAATTAGGCCACTGAGACTTCAAAATTTTCGGGATGGCCACTGTACCAGACTTATCTTGCACGTTAATCCCTTTTTTGGATGGACGTTAAGTTTGATTAAATGTCTATTTTACCCTCGCCTTCTTCATCTTCACTATGACAAAGTAATAAAATCTGGGTTTTAAAACTCTTTTTTTTTAAATAACAATTCGAGTTTCCATTTCCATTTAAATTTGAATTTCCTTTTTCATTTTCTTTTTCTTCCCAAACGCTCAATAAACCTAATTAATCCGTAGTTTCGTCCCCCTAACTTCTCAGTATCGTCATCAGAAAACAGAATAAAGAATGAGATCAGTATTGTTGTTGATAGCGCTCATGCCGGATTTAGATCCGAAAAAGCTGACCGGATCCATCGCCGGTGGAATTAGAGCGCCGCGCCGCCGGCCGTCGTGTGTTGTTGTGGTGGTTATCGGCGGTGGATGGTAGTACATTCGGCGATCGAGGGCAGTGTGAATGAAATCTCGCAACAATTCTCACACCGGCGTCCAAAATCTCTGTGTACTTCCCCATCTTCCTCCCTCTCCGATCAAATTCAAATCAATTCTTCTTCACTTTTTTTGGAAAAGGAGAGAAAGGAAGGAGGAACGGAGGAGAGAGAGCGCAAACGTCGGAGCCCATGAAATTGTGAGGCTGAAGAGAAAGAGAGAGAGAGCGCGCTGCTTGGGGATCTGGGTTTAAAAAATCCTTTCCAAGCCATTGGTTTTCAATGGATGCAATGGCTTTGTATCAAGAAATGATCAAATTTGGACAAAAGAGGGATAATTTTACTTACTCGTTCGTTTTGAAGGCGTGTGGCGATATGGGATTTGATGTTTATGTAAATAATTCTTTGTTGTTCATGTACTCCGAGCATGTTGTACATAATTATTTACAGATCTGAGTTTTAAACCTAGATCTGAGTTTTAAACCAGATCTGGTTACTTTGTCATAGTGAAGATGAAGAAGTCGAGGGTAAAATAGACATTTAACCAAACTTAACGTCCATCCAAAAAAGGGGTTAACGTGCAAGATAAGTCTGGTACAGTGGCCATCCCGAAAATTTTGAAGTCTCAGTGGCCTAATTGCAACCTTTTGTAAAGTACAGTGGCCCAAAGGTGTGTTTTGCCTTGTTCGATCAACCGTGTCCGCTCCTCGGGGGAAAGTGTTGTCCCAATTTTGATCTTCTGCTCCGGAAAAGACGGGTTGATGACGATTTCCTCGAGCTCATCTTCAGCCCGGAATTCCGGCTCCTCACGGACCTGCAATGTGTCCATTTCAATTTTTTCGTCGCCTTTTGCCCTCTTTTTACGAGTGGACTTTGATGTTTCCTCGGCGGCCTCTGTCTCCTTGTCCTTGGGGTGATCGACCTCCATATTTTCTGGTCGCGAGTATTCTCCTTCAGAAATTACTGCTATATTGTCCGGAGCTTTGCCTGGAACAACGATTTCTTCATTGGGGATGGAGAGCGCGATTTTCTGCCTTTTCTTCTGCGTTTCCCGAACAAATTCCCACATTGCTCGGGGTTGACTGTGAAGGATCCCAATGCCAGTGTCTGTGTAAAACTTTGCTCGCTGGTGAGGTACCGAGGCTACCATCTGGAAGCGAGCCATGGAAGGGATGCCCATGATGGCATTGTATGGTGATTTTAGATCGATCACGAGGAAAGTTATGACTTCTAGCCTCGTATGTTCCCCATCGCCTATGTAAACTTCCAGGTCAACTGTGCCCTTAACACCGACTTTATGATTTGTAAAACCTTCTAGAGTTCCCAAGTAAGGTTTTAATCGGGCATCGGTGAGACCAATCTCCTTAAAACAACTGTAGTAAAGCACGTCCCGGCATGCTCCCGTATCTACGAGCACTCGGTGCACCTGCCAGTTGTTAATCAAAGCCGATACAACCAAAGGCTGTTCGGACGCAAGGGTTGTGCTTGCCAGCTCGCTGCGAGTGAACTGGATGGTCTGCTCGCCAAATCGAGTTACTGGTGGCATATTCATCACTTTTGACAGTGAATAAATATGCTTTCCCAGTTGAGTCGAGGTGGGCTCTTCCTCGAGAATAACATTAACCACCCCGTTTATCTGGGGGGCATTGCCTCTGTTTCCGCCGTTTCCCGAGCAGGAGGATCACGGCGATTGCCACCATTGTTGTTCCCTTGCTTCAACCTATCAAGACGTCCTTGATTAATCAAGCGTTGGATTTCTTTTTTGAGGATGAAGCATTCCTCTGTGACATGCCCCACGTCGTTGTGGTAGGCACAAAATTTTGTGCTATCCCGGTATTGTGCAGTATCCGGATTCATGGGATAGGGAGCGGGAAGATCATTCTGTATTTGCATCATAATTTCCTCTCTTGAAGTGTTTAAGGGAGTGAAATGCTGCTCTCTGAATCGCTGAGTGGAATCAGAAGTCCTGTTCCGGTCTCGCCGAAAATTATTGTTATTTCCCGAGCTAGGAATTGCAGTTGTTGTCGAACTATTTTCAACCTTTTCCTTTCCTTTTCCCTTCCGATCTGCCTCTGTCGAGCTGAACAGTTGTGCTCGAGCAAGCATCTCACCCTGAGTGGCCGGAGGATGCATCACCAATTCCTGCTTCAGGCCCCCACTTCGCATATTGTTTAAGAAACAAAGCGTAACCTCTCCTTCAGTCATGCACGTGACTTGTTCGAGCACCTTAGTGAATCTTTCCACATAGCTATGGGAGGATTCATCAACTCCTTGGACCACTTTGCAGAGGTCGAATCGACTTTTGGGGAGAGCTCCGGCCGAGCCAAATTCTGCTAGAAACTTCTCCTTCAAGTCCTTCCATGCTGTAATAGATCCTTTTGGGAAACGCCCCAACCAACTCTGGGCTTTACCCTGTATGGCCCCTGCAAATGCCTTCATTTTCAAGGCTTCGTTACTAGTCACCAAGCCGACCTGAGCTTCAAATGATCGTAACCAATCTCCTGCTCGGGTTTTTCCCGAGTATTTATCAAAATTCGGAAAAACAGCTCCCTGTGCTGGAGGTGTGTTTTCAATCCAGTCTGCGAATGGACTACCATCCGTAGATCGAGCAGTCCCATCAGAACGGCGACCAGCCTCCCATCCATCCATTCTAGCTTGCACAATTGCCAGAACCTCGGCCATTGTCTGCGGTTGAGCTGGTAATGGTACCGTTGGAATTACTACGGGCTGAGCTATAGTGGCCAGAGGTGCCTCAACTTGCTGTGCTCGGAGCTGCTGGGGGACCCTTGGAGGTCTTGTGGTCTCATAGCGGTCTGCTCGCCTGTCGTGTTCGCGACGTGGTGATGTTCGTCGAGAACGATGAGAATAGCGGGACCGAGAATGATATGAACGTTCATGCTCATCGTTTCGACTCCTTCTTGTGTTGTGATTCATCGACCATACTGTGTTCTCTGGCACGACGTTTATCCCGGCTTCGCCTTTCCTCATGGATTTCCATGGCATTAGCATCCTGATTGTGGCTGCCACCACTTTCTGCACGATTCCGGGCTGGAACCTGATCGATGGCCAAAGGGGGTTTGTGCGGGGCATGGCCGCCAACACTAAGCACCCTTTCAACCACATGTGGAACACTAACTGCGGGCACAATCGGTATTAATTGTTCCTCTATGGGAACTGGTGGCTGACCCAACGCGGCCAGCTGTTGATTCAGAACAAACATCTTACTCAGATATTGAGCTTGATTGCGAAGAGCTTGTGCCTGTGCTTGTTCATTCAACGGGATAGGCTCGGCCACTGAATTAAGCCGAGCAGCTTCCCGACGTTGGTTTAACTGATCACGTAGCTCAACCGAATTGGCTCTTTGTTGTTGCATCTGATTTCTCAAATCATGCTGAGGTGGATCAGTTGCTGGGCCGAAACCAGCTTCGCCAGTTGGTGCATGTTGTGCCGCCACTTGAGATCTGGTCATTACCCCGCCTAGTGGTAGGAGGCCGTTTCGTGGAAATTGGTCAGCCTGGGGAATTCCCTCGGGTCTGTTACTAATTGGTGGCCACTCTCCTTGATGAACAGATGCATCACCGCCAACATTTCCACTTGCTCCAACTTGTCCCTTTCCGTTCTTGGCCATGCTAACAAGATTCGATAAAAAAATGAATTAAAATTTCTCGTTTCCCGACAACGGAACCAAACTGATGCTGCACAATCTGGTCTTGGGCCGTTCCTTGCGGTTTGTAGGATATCTGGGCTTATCTGAATGTAAGAATTCCTAAAACCCTGTCAAAAGAAGAAACACCTTAGATGGAATGCAAGGCAGGGCCTCGCGAAACCCCTCAGGTGTGAGAGTAAGTATTGAGCTTAGTTGAAAGCAAAGTAACATGGTTTCGGTGTATAGAATAGTGCGTACCTTTCAAATGAGATTTTATGAAGTATATATAGCCTTTTTGGGCGTAAGATCCGGGCTGGGCCACTATCACGGAGATAATTTAGGACTTTAATACCATAAATATGGGTTGACCGCGTAACTGAAGGAATCATGGCTAAAATCTCGGGATCAGTACGGTTATTTCAAAATTAATATCGAGTTCATTCGAGCAGCCTTGCTCTCTGCTCGCTGAGTGATAGACAAATTCTTGCTCGGGATAGATGTATGATGATCACCTCGCAACTATCCTGCTCGGTTAACCTCTTTCTTGGTCTCTGTCATACACGTGACTATCACGTGTTGGCACATGTGCTTGGCTCGTGACCAAAGTTTGGGCCGAGCTCATCAATAATACATAAAGAGCTCGTTTGTCGCAGCTTATGACTTATGGCTAAATGACTTTTGGCTATGTCATGAATAATGTTTGTTTCGACTATTTAAAAGCTACTTACGAGTTGTTATAAGCTACATATGATTGTTTGTTAAAACAGTTGATTCAGAATAAAATGACTAAAATACTATCATGTTTAAGTTGACTTGAATGCATGTTAAACTATCAATAACTACACATAACTTTAATCATATTTGATTTTCTAAATTGTGTTAAAATATAAATTAACACAATGTCTTTATTGATAGTAAATATTATTTACCGTTTATTAAATCAAAGTGAGAATTGTAAATTCATAATATGCAAGAATTAACGATATAAATCAAATTATCTCATAATGTCTATTAATTATTACTAAAACAAAAGTCAATGGTGTCATGTGACGGTTTTTTGTGAAATGAAAATACATATAAAAGAAACCGGTTCTACCACGTGACATCGTTTTGTGAAATAAGAAAAAGAACTATTGTTTTGTTTTTACCAAACGTCATTTAGTTTAAAACTAAGATTTTATCTCATCTATATTAAGTTTAAATAGCAATTTGGTCACCTTACTTTTTAGTTTTTTTCATTAAGATCACTTTACTTTTTTTTCTTCTTAATTTGGTGATTATACTTGGCATTATTTTCACGTTCATCACTCCATCCAGATTTTTGGATGAAAAACTTTTTAAAAAACTAAAAACCCGAAAATGCCCCTACTGAACACTATTTGGTCTTTTGCACTTTACCCCCACCTCAAACTTCATCTTCAAGATTAGAGTATTAGAGTCTGCCGCTTTGGCACAATTTGGCTAACTAACATCCCTTTTCTTTAACACTATGAAAGCAGACTTACTCATCAAATTGACTATAGACCTACTTTTTTTGGAATTAAAGAAGAAAATAACTTCTTTGCGTGAAGAGGGGTTTGAATCAACAAAGGAGTCGCAGCAACGGCAATGAGAGAAACTCCGGCGACGAGAAAATGTAGTACAACCCTAGGGTATTGAGCTCCCGCCGTAAGGCTCACTTCACCGCCCCGTCTAGTGTGTGTCGCTGCTAATGAGCGCACCCTTCTCCACCGATCTCCGAACCAAGTACAATGTCCGCTCTGTTTCGATACGAAAAGATGATGAGGTCCAGGTCGTCCATGGGAAATACACGGGAAGCAAGGACAAGATAGTTCAGGTGTAGAAAAAGACTAAGTGCTCGTTTGTTGCAGCTTATTTGGAGTGACTTTTGACTTTTGGCTTTTGAAAAGTCATATTTAAAGTGTTTGTTTCAGCTTATAAGCCAAAAGCCAATAAGTAAGGTACAACACCCTTTATGCATTGAAAAGCCAAAAGCCAAAAAGCCAAAATTTTAAGCTTTTTTGGTTATTTTTTAAACATGAAGACAACTATTCATTAATAAATATTTGATTGTCTTCATTTCATCATTTTATGAAATATACATAAAAATATGAATACTAATTTTCAAGTTTTTTTTTAACAAATAATTATAACGACTCATAAGCAGCTTTTCAACAACTGTAACAAACAGTCTATCATGCAATCAGCCAAAAGTCATTCAGCTATCAGCCATAAGTCATAAGCCATCAGCCACAACAAACGAACCCTAAGAGGTGCCAGAGCGGCAGACTTCAATACTCCAATTTGATCAAGTAACTCCATAATCAAAGTAGCTCATGAAAGATTTTTAAAATATGTTGTTGTGGGCTTTCCTCCAGGTGATCGATCCATTCTATCATTACTTTATTCCCCACTTTTGTGCTTTTTATAATCTCAGATTTTATTTTTGCTTTATAATTAGAAGTGTTAAAGTGGTATTTTGTTCTATTATTATTTCTTTTTCTTCTTAAATTCAACTTGGTATTCTATGATTTAAAGATTGTGCTCGAGTAATTTTACTTGTTGCGTATTTGTTTGAAATCAATTTTTTGGGTGATTGAATAAAGAAAATCTATATTGAAAATTTTTAAAAACAATTATAATTTTAAAATATCTAATGGGTATCAATTTTTATTTTAATTAGTTGTAATTTATTTAAGAAAAAATATAAATTAAAAATATATTAAACATCAATGGTTACTAATTTGATGGAGTGATGAACTTGCATTGCACCCTTCCAAAGGTCAGTGACATTTTTGTCTTTTCAAATATTTCTGTTCATCTAACTAACGGAAATGACCACCGATGACTCTATTGACTGAATTGGCCAAGTATAGTCACCAAATTGAAAAGAAAAGAAAAAAGAGTAAAGCAATCTTAATGAAAAAAATTGGAAAGTAGGGTGACCAAATTGCTATTGAAGTCTCTATATAATTATTTATATTATAAAACAGCTAGGTAATTGACTAGGGCTATTCAGAAGTTAGAATCAAATTATCTTTAAAAATGAGTGGCCCTAAATGCTACACAAAAACACTAAATACCACATTCATTTAAAAGTTTAATTACTAATTAATCTTTTTATAAAAAGGAGTTACAATTAACTCAAAACTCTAATTACTAATTAATCCTTATCCTTTTATATAAAAGAGTTTCAATTAATAATAATTATCCTCCTACAAATATATGTCAAAACCTAGTGATTTTTTTCAATTTTTTTTTAAACAACCTAGCGATTTTTTTCAATTTTTTTTAAAAAGTGACAATTTTTTATAATTTTTTTTAAAGTGGCGACTTTTTTCATTTTTTTAAAAAATATCATCGCAATTTTTATTTTTATTTTTTAAAAAAAGTGGTGTTTTTTTTAAATTTTTTTTTAAAAAGTGGCAATTTTTAAATTTTTTTAAAACTAGTGTGGGAATGGGGATTTTGTCGAGTTATCTTGGAGATAGATGCCAAGGACGTCTGTGACCGCATTCAAGGGGAAGAGATATGCTTGGAAGGTCGAAAAAGTATAATCCAAGAATGCGCTGATTAGATAAAGAAATGGAGGAGGGAGCTTGGGGATCAGTGACCACTTCGCGTTCAGTTTGATGCCTTTGGGCTAGAGAGAGTAGTTTTTAGATGTTAATGTGAAGAAAGAACCTCTTCCACCAAACAGTTGTGTGAATAATCTAAGAGGCTCAACTCGGGTTTCTCAGGTTGGTGCTGTTATTTTTCCAAGTTGCTTCTGGGCTGAAAATCAACATTGCTAAGAGTGAGATCTATTTGGTGGGTGCTATGGAGAATATTAATATGCTGACAGATTTCTTCTGGCAGATTACTTACTTTACTTATCAAAAAAAAAAAAAACTAACAAAAGACACAAACCTGATCAATATAAATTTATGTACGAATCAGACAAAGTAATGTATCAATAGCAGCTCTGCAATTTGGGGAAAGATAAAAAAGAGTTCATAAGAAGGAGGGTTGCGGCAGGTGTGTGTGTGTGTGTGTGGGAGGGGGGATGGTGGTAACGCAACACACTGGGTAATGAAAGATGTGAAGCAGAAGAGAGGTAGGAAGTGAATGCAAGTAGAAAAAAGAGACGCCGACCGAGAGACGAAGATAGAAGAAAGAGACGCCGACCGAAAGACGGAGATAGAAGAAAGAGTCGCCGCAGATAAATATATCCCTGCAGATGCGAGGTTTTGGATTTTAGGGGTTAGGTCATCAAAATGTGTGTGTTTGATCGTAAGATTTTTTTAAAATTTTTTTTAATGGAATGAGGGTAGTTTGGTAAACAAAGTTATTTTAAAATTTAATATTTTTCTTTTAAAATAGAAGGAGTATAGTTTGGTAATTTAATCTTTAAAGTGATGTTACATTTAGGATTTTTCATTGTAACATTTAGGGGTTCTGTTAAAAATTTAACTATTGAGATTCACCCCCACATTCACATGTGTGAGTAGTTATCTATTTTTAACTCCCTATTTTTTCTTTCCATATTACAAGTCATCCCCTACAATTAATATTATGAGCAGTCACTATTTTTTTCTCTCTATATTTTATCTTCATATTACAAAGTCACACCCTGCGATTAATCTTCTGAACAGTCACCCCTTATAAAACATCAATCCCTCAACTTTCGCTCAAAGCAATGTATCCTTCAATTGTAATATTTTTGTTTAAGTCGCACCTTCTATTTAAACACTGTCATTTAAATTGACGAAATCAGTTATACTCATGCCTATGCCATAGACACGAACACGGAGATCTAGTTTAAATTACAACTAGTTTTTGTGCCAATGCCATAGTACTAATATGACTTGATTGAAATATAGAGAAGGCAGTATGCGAATATTCCAATATATGCTTATGATTTTATTGGTGTCGAATCAATGTAAACTACACAACTAAAGAGAACAAAACCCAAAAATTAAAGAAAAAACACATTTTATCTTTGTAATTTAACTATTTCAGTTTTTAAAAAATGACAAAGAAGCATAAAAACTAAGATTAAAAGGCATGTCGTCGTAATATACGTACACATTTTATCTTTGTAATTTAACTATTTCAGTTTTTTTTTTAAACTGCAAAAGTAAACGTGTAAATAACTTTTGATATGAGTTAATCCTGGCCGACAAATAACTTTGTTAAAACTAAATCTTGACCAATAAATAACTTTTGTAACCCATGAAGGTTGGGTCCTTTCATATCAATTACTGTCCATAAATATCTAATTTCAGAAATACTACATCATGAATTCAAAATTAGTCTCAAAAGTGACTAAAAATGAGGACAAAAACACTCCATTGCCCATAGTCAAACACAGAAACCAAAATTAACAGCAACTGCAGCATTCCAATTTCCAAGGACAAAAAATGGATTATTGTCACAACACATAACCTTAAATATTACCTCGTCACAGGAAGAGGAAAAAGAGAGGGAAGAGCAGTGTAGTGATATAGAGTAACAATTACAATAGTAGCCACGAAATTAATCGCAATCTACTAAAAAAATGATACCTACTGAGGATACCGCCTTTAAAACTGAGACTCATGGCAATGTGGGTCTAGCCAATCCCTGGGAGAACTCTTTGACGCGGTGCCAGGCATCTTTCCACCACCCACAAGATCTCTCAGATTCTCCAACTTATTCTCCCGCCCAGACCCACTGATTCTCCTATCAGCTTCCCTCAATTTCTGCTTGAATCTCTGCTTACGCCCAGAAGAGTTGATTTCTTGTTGTTTTGATTGTGAAGGAGGAGCTCCGTGAGGTCCCAAATATATCTTCTCTTCTTTTGTAGCCTGCCCAAGTAGATAGAGTAACTAATTCTGGTACTGTAATATCAAGATATTTAACCCTCTTCTCCATATTCTCCATTCCTCTATACACACATACCCACCTGCATTAACCCTCTCAATTGTGAAAATTTCCCCAAACCCACCACCTAAATTTCTGTGACCCTTATCAAAAAAATTAGCACAGAGAGATAGATGGAGAGGCGTAATCTCGAGAACTTACACAGAGGGAGATGGTGTGGCTGGCGAGGCGGAAGTCGGATAACAGAGGAGATGGTTTATGGACTCTCGTCGGACCTCCCGCGTAATCGACCCTAAGGTCTGCAAGATCGGCTTCTTCGCTCCCGGTCCTCCACCCGATCGCACTCAATCCAGTCCTGATGTTCCTTCCTCCTCTCCTCCACTCTCCTCCATCTCTCCCTCCGGCAATTCTCTTTCCCCCGTCATGATTCCTCCCCTCGCCATGCTTCCGATAACTTGTCGCATGCCGTCGGCGTGCCTGTTCCTTCTTCGCAATTGAGGCGGTCATCGATTGATAACCGAGGAAGACAGCGTGAAGAGGCTCGGGTAATAGAGGAGAGAGAGGCGTTATTATAACCGAGGAGTCGTGAACAGATCTGGCCGATGAAGACGGAGTTGAACTGTTGAACAGATCTGTTTTATATTCCCGCTAAACTGTTTTAGATAGAGTAGGAGTAGGAAAGAGAGAGATAGAGATAGAGAGAGATAAAAGAGGGATAGATATATGAATCGTGCAAGCAGATCACGCTAATCGTGGGGTAGTTTACGGGGAGAAAATATAATTGAGGTAAAAAAAACCGTGTATAAAACGGTTATGGATAAAAACGGTTTTAGATAAAATTTAATCCTAGTCGTTGATTGTCTTTCATAAAATTAAATCCTGACCGGTAAATAGCTTTTTCAAAAGATTTAATCCTGACCGGTGAATAGCTTTGTCAAAACAGATCCTGGCCGGTAATTAGCTTTATGATTTGTTTTATATAATAGACTAGATTATGTGCCCGTGCCGATGGCACGGCGCCAATATAAGACGATATCAATATAAGACGATGTCAGTGTGTTCGTGCTTATGGCACAGCGTGAGTAGGAAGAATAAATCAATCGCAGCCGCTCTTTATTCCACTGAGGTCTATTGTATAGTCGATTGAGTATAATTAATTTGTTAATAACAAATATAAAAAATAAACTTATTAAAATAAAACATTTCCCGACAGTAAAAAAGAGAACAGTAATGCAGTATGACATTGAAAGAGGAGATTCCATAATAATGAAAAATAGTGGGTTGTGGGTGGGGCATAGGGTGGGAATAAACCGTGGGATGAATCCAAGGTCAAAAAGAGTCCTTGACACCTCAACAACACTCTTTCTCCAAAACTTACAGTAACAAAATTTGATTGGCTTTTTCTAAACAACCAACAAAGTATCTCTCTCTCCCCGCCCCCCGTCCTCGAACTTTCTTTTTTCCCGATTCCGCATCCTCCTCCAAAGTGCAACTGAACATCCTTTCTCTCTCCATCACATTTATATATATATAACAGACTGAAGCTGAAGGCAGCAGGGGCTGTATCTATATAGGTGGGAGTGGGATGAACTAAAAAAAACAGATATTGGTGGATGCTGATAATGGTTAAAAGGCTGCGAGGCTTTTCTATTGCTACCCAAAATCCTCCTCTTTATCAACAATCTATGTCCAACCCCCCGCGGCTCTCTATGCTGATCAAAAATAGTAAAAATCTGCATCTGCATTTCCATTGAGATTTGCTTGTTTCTTGATGAATAACAAAAGAATACAACTTAATTATAAAAGAAGAATAAAAGCAGAAACTATATGTAAAGAGAAGAGAGGTTAAAATGGCTCAAGCAAAATGTCAAGACTTAGACTTAGATCCTGCTTCATCAGCTTCTGCCGGAGACGTCCAATACAACTTCACTCCAAACAAAAGCTTCTCCCTCTCTAATGGTCCATCTTCATGATCCACAATTTGACTATCCCACAACATCCCATCTGCAATCCTCTTCACCTTCACCAAAACATCCACATCGTCTCTGATGATTATGCTCCCTTCTAGCCTCAGGATTCTGTCCATTTCAAGCAGTATATCTTCCATCTCACACCTGTAAAAACCGTTACATCCACAAATATCTCAACCACAAAATGCCTAAAAGATTTTTCCCCATATTCATTTCACACTAACATAACATTTTTGTGATTCAGAATGAAAGACTCCCTCCATAAAAATGCTCCTACCTGTCTTTGTAGAGTGTAAAAACTGAATCGGCATGAATGAGATCGTACGTCCTCGGATAAGTTGACATTGCTTCACACCTACAACCAAACATATCATAGCCCAACACGTAAAAATCAATATATTATCAATCCAAAAGGAAAAAAGGAAACAAACAAAGAGCTGGGATAAAAGCTCATAGTTACTATACCAGGATTTTGGGCAGGGCAGAAAGGCGGATTCTGGGTCATTTTGCGATTATAGTAATGTCACCCCTTTCTCCCAACTTTTTCCAGCAAAGACTCTTGGCAACATTCTCAATTTGAGTCTGTTCTTCATTCAGGTCCTCCTTTGTTCTCTCCCAACCTTTCCAGTATTTCTTAATGAAAAGCGAAAAAATCATTTTTGCATATAGTAAAACTGAAAAGCGAAGAAATCATTTCTGATTTTGGGAAAGCTGATGCTTATTCATTTTTGCTGTAACTGTAAAACTGAAAAGCGAAGAAATCATTTTTTCTATAGTTCTATTAATTGTTCAGTATTAAAAAGTAATGGTATCATTTTTGCAACAAAAAGTAATATTCCAGATTTCCATAGTTCTATTCATAGTTCTATTCATAGGATTGGGTCTCAGAGAAGGGGCTGTGAATAAGCAGATAGAGAATCTGCCAACTCATCTACCAAATTCAGAAACCGTGTTACATTTTAAACCTAGATGAAACCAAGATATCTCTCAGCAAAATTCAATTCCATGGTATTACTATAAACTGATTCAAGACATTCATGTTCCATGGTATTACTATAAATTGATTCAAGACATTCATGCCATTATTGGGGCATTTGAAGCAGGTATTGAAATGTTGCCAAGTAGTGATATGGTCTGAGTTTCATTTACAGATTTTCAGTCTCATGGACATGGATGGCGGTAGCTGGTAGTTTACATCAATCAAAATCGAGTACATTTTCAATTAAACCAAAACAAACTTACCTATAAAACAAACTACAATTAAACCAAAACATTGCAATATAAAAAGTAAACTGGGCAAACAGAGAAGAAACATATTATCTGATGGCACCTGTCCCTCTGAGAGAGTTTATCAAGAAGACGGGCACTGGAATGTCGGGGATTTCAAGAATTTGGTCTCTCTCTCTCTCTCTCTCTCTCTCTCTCTCTCGTGTGCAAAATATGAGCTTGCCAGGTTGCTTCAATATGGTTTCTGTGTTTAGCCGCTGTTTTCTCAATTGCAGTTGTTGTGCTGTAAACCCAACTATTAACGTCTGAGGTTGAGTAAATTGTTATCTCATCTATTGACTGCTAGGCCGTTAATTGCATTTTTTTTTCCAACTCAGGAAGGAGTTGCAAATTCAAGCTGGAGGAGGGGCTGGTGAATGGAACAGGCAGTTCTTGTGAAAGAATTTGTATAAGCCTGGGATATAAGCAGGCTGTCACTGTACCCGATGGAGTCCGGCTTTAATTTCTTCCCTTCAAGTATTATTTACCTAGTAAAATCTGATAAAAGAGCGCAATGGGAGGAACCTTTTTTATAAATCCTTCCACTGAGTAGGCATAATTAGTTTTGTGCTTTTACATATTTATCTTAGAATTTTGTGGGGGGTGCCCTTCCGCAAAACTTGGCCTTTTTCTTCAATTACACTATATATGGTTTCTTTCTTGAAAAACCATCAAAATCAAAACACGACTTTAAAAACAGGAGTAAGATCTGTTCGTTCAAGCTGGACAATCTCTTTTCTGTTGGGCTGTTCTGCAATTTGCTTGATCAGCTATTTAAACTTCTTTATTCATTGCTTTTCAAAAGGAAACTCCATTCTTTGATTGGCTGGTTGTAAGTTAGGACAATTGACCTTTGTCCCCAAGGGGTGGGAGAGATGGCAACTCGTACCGATAAAGGGTCGCACTTAACTAACAAAAAATAAATTATGAAAATTATAAAATAGACAGAAAGCAAAGAGACGGTCTGCTCTCGAAATATGGTGGTGTTTCTTTCTATGATGTTATGTTCTCTCACTTGCTGAAAGCTGAAACACCCTCGGCATCTTCATCTCTTTCTTACCTTTCTGCATTAATCATTTCAAAGTCTAAAAAGGACTAATGTTTTGTTTATTGTATGAAAAATGAACGAAATCAATTAATAAAAAACAAAAGAAACAGAAACATGGTGGTGTTTCTTTCTATGATGTTATGTTCTCTCACTTGCTGAAAGCTGAAACACCCTCGGCATCTTCATCTCTTTCTTACCTTTCTGCATTAATCATTTTAAAGTCTAAAAAGGACTAATGTTTTGTTTATTGTATGAAAAATGAACGGAATCAATTAATAAAAAACAAAAGAAACAGAAACAGAGAAAACAGATAATCGAGGAAGAAACACCAATTCAAACACCAATTGACAGATAATATGTGCAGAGAGAGAGAGAGAGAGAGATTGTACCTGGACTGAGAGAAAGAGGGAGTGCGAACTTTATCCTCAAAGCTACATCCTCCTCTAATGATCAATGCAAACGGGGAAGCAGCTTTGCCTCCAACAAAATTGACTTTCTTAGTCAAAGGCAAGCAAGCATCCAGAGGCTCAGCTACATATAACTTGCCATACTTTCCGGAGCCTTTAACTTGTGAAGCTAAAAAACAATCACCGAAAATAATAACATAAGACCTGTGAGGCTTATTTCCTCACTCACTTCTTTAATTATAACTACAGGTCTACAGTGATGAGGATTAAGACCAAGAACCGCACACTATATCTATAAGCATCACAAACTACTCCATGATTTAATCCAACTTCACAAAATTCCAGTAACAACCCTAATAATATATTTAAAATTACTCAAATAAAATCATTTCATAAAGATTATAAAAATACAATTAAAACATAAACAATACTTCCCCAAATATATAAATATTGATGAATTAACACAAAACAAAACAGTAAGAAACTCACCGAAACATGGGAACTCATCAAGTTCTTGGTATCCCTTAACAACCTGAAACCCAACAGATTTTACAGACCTCTGGACCCAGGAATATCAATCCACTGCAGTTGGATTTCAACTTCACCACTTTCCACATGTTGCAGTCAACCATTTTCTAGACAACCTTTCCCTCAGCCCAAACAATATGGCTTTCTTCAGCCAAGAAGTTAGACCTGTTTGGTTTTACGGTTGTAATAATGGTGTCATTTGGGAGGTCCTCCAAACGCATCTTTATGGCTTCAAGAAAGGGTTTAATGTCAAACTCTGCATCTCCCATTTTATCATCTGGGGTGAATGTATCCTTGTCATACACTGCCTGCCCAATACAAATAAACCAAAAAAATGGCAAATTATAGTTTGAAATTTAATTATTTACCCAAAAAAAAAAACATTCCTCCAGGAAAAGATGGCTATAAGCCTATAAACCATTTCTTTTTGTTTGATAAAAAGACCTAAACCCAATTAGGTAAGGAATTATGAACAGAGTGATAGCTCTATTTTCCAACCGTAATTGGGACCAGCTAAGTTGGTCGTGCTCAATTAAATTATCTTTTACGGGTGGGTTTCAAGTTTCAAGAGCACCCCCACAT
Source organism: Codonopsis lanceolata (assembly GCA_013146195.2). Taxonomy (NCBI): domain Eukaryota; kingdom Viridiplantae; phylum Streptophyta; class Magnoliopsida; order Asterales; family Campanulaceae; genus Codonopsis; species Codonopsis lanceolata. The sequence continues at coordinate 157,929,433 of CM028379.1, forward strand.
CACAATCGAGCTGTACTTGAGTCTAAAGTCTTTCACTTTAATAACGTTATAACCCTTTTCTCTTTTTGAGGTAAGGAATTATGAACAGAGTAATAATCAGTGCCAAGGGTGTGGATCAGAATACTTGGAAAAAAAACTCACCAGTTTGATTAGGGTAACTGGGCCTGCAATAGTAAGTGTAAGATCTTCATTCCACACGGGATTGACATTCTGCCTCACCACTTTGGTCTTCAATTTCTGCATCAATTTTTCATTTAATCAAATAACGTCAGTTTCCAGATCATCTTAAATTAGGTTTATTAAGCCATAAATCAGGGCATAGATTACAAAAAAAAAAAAAAAACAGGCCTTGATTTTCCCGATAAAGAATATGGACAGTTGAGCTCTAATCATGGAATTTATCTAGGTACCCAATGCAAGATTATTACTCCATACAATTATATGAATGGGTATAGGGAAACTAATCAGTTTTTAATAACTGTAGTTTCGTGCCTCAGAGTGGCGAGCATGTTAGAAATTAGTCAATCACTAAAAAAGTCTTTTAAGATGAAAAAATAAACAACAAAAGAAGAGAGGCGATGAGAAGAAAGAAAAAAAGTGGAAAACTGTTTCCCAGACAAAAAAGGAGGCGGAGAGGGAAGTGTCGACTGGGCGGAGAGGGGCAGAGGGCAGTGGTCGACTGGGCGGAGAGGGGGTGAACTGTGGGCGACGGGGAGGGGCACAAAGGAGGGTTTTGTAGTTGGGAAACCCATTGTTGTTGGATGAGGAAACAAACACCGCAAAGAGGAAGGATACGCACGGAGGAAGAAGAGTTGCAAGAGGACTCTGAAAGATTCCGGGAGGAGAAGGGAATACGCGCACAGAAAAATAAGGTCCAAATTACCCTCCGCACATGTGAAACTTAGGCAAAATTGGGACCTTCAGATCTCGGTAAATGAATTGATCTCAGCCCCTGATTAGCTTTAGTCAATTGCGAGCGTGCGAGTATGAGCTCTATTGTATTATAGATAGAACTCATCTATTAGGTCTCATTTGGGATAACTACCGGCTGGATTTACTAGAATCCTAACCTCATATACAATTTAATTACGATTTTGTTTCTGCCTGCTACTCCTTAATTAGGCCTCTTTTTTCACATTCAGCTTCTTCTTCCTTATTCAATTTGGAACATCAGGCGGACGAGAGAATATTCTTCACAACAGCTTCATGCAGAAGAGAGTCCACAATTTCGCGATTTTTGTTAAAATATTAAGGTAATCTTTTCGACTTTGTTTTTAAATTTAAGTGATCGTTAAATTATTGTTCTTTCTTTCTCTATGTCCTCCCTCTCCGCATCAAAAACCTTTAGTCACAACTTTATATGAAATAAAATTATTTTTTTTGTTTTTCCACTTAAATGAAATCTTTAGACAAATTTAACATGACTGAGACTTTTAATTCTCATTCTTTTTCATTTCGGCTAGAAATGAACTACAGAAATATGTACTCTTGCATTCGGGTTTGCTGGCGTTTTCTTGGGCTAAATACGAGCATCCTTCGTTCTTCATATGATTTCGAGATTACTGATATCAATATTATCACCTATTCACCTTCACTCAAGAAGACGATGGTATCTGTCTCTCTGACATGAACCTTTTTGCAATAAGTTTTATTTTATTTATCTCAAGCTTGATGCTATTAATAGCGGTTCATAGCGGGTTTTTGATGCAGTGGAAATAATCAACATGAACTCTTTCCACGAGAAATTCCTTAACAAAACATATGACGACTTTAGGGTTTCAAGCACAAAGCAAGAAAACAAGATAATTCATTTTTTTATCAAAAAAGCTGCCGAAATAATGTTTTAGAAGGTATTTATATGCCCTAAATTAAAATGAAAAAAACCCGAAAACTTTCAAAGCCCTTAACAATGCTTAAACAACGTTTTTTGGGCTAAAAACGAACTGTTCATGGGGTATACCCCATGAATCTTGTATAGCTCGTTGAGAGCTTCGATTTGATATGCGGCAGGCCCCGTAGTTCATTCGGACGCGAAAGTTATGTTCCGTTAAAGTTCTACCAACCATTAAATGATTTCTACTAGTACATAACGGAAACTAACGGAAAACTGTGAAATAACCCGCCGACCCAACTTTCAAAAACTGCCGCTGGACCCCCTAAGCTTCGAACTCTTCCCTAACGCCTTGCTCAAATACGTCTCGGCTGCCTGTTCTACATCAGTTTTGGTTCTTAAAAACTTTAATTTTTATATGGTTTGTGTTTTTGGTGTTCTCTTTTATTAAATTTTTAAGAGGGATCTGATTGGAAAAATATAGGACCATATTTAATCCTAATGGACTATGCATGGAGCTCCCGAGGAAGATGTCCATATCGTGCGGGTGACCTAGGAACCATAATTGCTAATGCATGTTCATGGTATCATTGTTTTCTCTCACTCATTATCTTCTTTTGATTTTGGACATCTATCCATGGTTCATGGAAGTTTTTCGATGTTGATTATAATGCAGGTGTGGCCAGGCGACAATTGTTCAAGTGCTGATAGCCAGGTGTTGCTTTAAAACATGTGTTTTTTCAGACACCTGACACCTCCATTGTGTTCCTTTGTTTCCACTTATGGATATTTTTTGTTAGACCAAATTACTTTTTACCTCCCAAAGTTTACACAAAATTCCAGTTTGCTATATAAACTAATGTTTGTCTTATTTTAGCTCTCAAGGTTGCTATTTGTCTCATTTAACCCCCTCGTGTCTGTTTCCGTTTGAACGAAGACATTAAATCGCACGTGGTCTTCCACATGCGGGGTATTTTCGTATTTTTCTCTATCATCTCTCTCCCCTCAAACCTACCACTATCTCCTACACATTCAAACCCACCACCACCATCTTCATTCCAACTATCTCTCTCTCTCGTCAATTATTAAGTAGATTTCCATGATTGTTCTTAAATCTTAAGTGTTGCTATGACATTACCCACCAAATCTTCTTTCCCTCTTTCTTCTAAGAAAATTCTCAATCAAAAATTTGGTCTCTTGGAGAGAGAGAGAGAAAGGGGGAGTATGACAATGCTACAGATAAAATTGAATATATTGAATTTTGTAAACCCAGTAGACCCATTTTATCTTCTCTCTCTACTACTACTACTACTACTACATCTCTCTCTGATTTTCTATTCTACAAAAGAAAACCTTTTTTACCATGTCGTCTTCCATGGAGAGTTTCCGTTTATCACTGCCATAGTTCAAACTGATCACTCATCCGATTCCACCTGCAAGAGGAAATTTTCTTCATCGGAAAGTGATTCTTGGAATATGGGTGACTCGAGCAAGAGAATGGATAGAGATTGTTTGGGCGGAAATCCTTTTTTTTTTTTAAGAAGAACACAAAATTATTGATGAAGAAGAAACTCAGTCAATTTTAAGCACTTCGTTTGCAATTTCAAAGGTTCTTTAGTTTCAAGCTTTCAGCAATCATTAATCTCGCCAGCTTGACTTTATCCTTGACTTCCTTCTCAAATTGTCGCAACACATCCTCATCCACATACCCATCTAACTCAAACAAGGAGGATATGTAACTTGGCTTCAAACTCATATCTGAAAAGTTATGTGCCAGTCCAGGAGATGGTGGTAGGTTTGAGGAGAAAGAGGCAATTGGGAAAAGAAAATAGTGAGAAAGGGATATGGGTGGAATGAACTTGTAATACGTGGGGTGAAATGTTGATGGTGGTGGGTTTGAGGGGAGAAAGACGATGGGGGGAAGAGAGAGGAGAGAGAAAGGGAGGTGGGTGGGGTGAACTGGGTTGAAAAAAGACGAAAATACCACGCATATGGAAGAGGAAGACCATGTGCGATTTAACGTCTTCATTCAAACAGAAACAGACGGGAGGGGGTTAAATATATGGGACAAATGGCAACCTTGAGAGCTAAAATGGGACAAACCTTAGTTTAGGTGGTAAACTGAGATTTGATGTAAACTTTGGAGGGTAAAAAGTAATTTGGTCTTTTTGTTAACTCTAATCTGCTTGAAATGTATGGATACCATTGACCGGTCATATTCCTAATGATGTTCTTCGGAAGAGCCCTTTTGGTTCACGAGCTTGAGAATGATCTTGGAAAGGGTAAAGATTTAACCGTTTATGCAGTAGAAGCTCGCATTTGCAAATGGATTATTTTTTGTAGATTGTTTTGACCAATTGGTTTTTAACTTAACAAGTGGTTACCAACTTAGCCTATCCTGCAGGCAATCAGCTTGTGGTATGCAAATATTAGAAATGGTCTTAGTTACTCATCTCATTAACGAAAGTTATACTATTATATGCATATAAGAGTTTTAGTTCATCACCAATAATTAGACATTATAAATTTTTAACTAAGGATACAGATTTTGAAATAACAAAATTAGCTTAATTATTGAGACTTGAGACTAGTTGATTTATGAAGTAAATTAGCACGTGGTATTACTTAATACACTTTGATTTCATAGTTGTTAACAAAAAAATGATGATGATTGCACCTTTTTTTATTTTTTTATTGTGCGGCTCTTCATGCAAAACTTCTTGTGAATTATTAACTTAATGATGATCCAGCGCTCTATGATTAAAGACGGATGTAATACATGTCATGGTTACTACTATGACAACAGATGCTGCTGGGTATTCTTGCTCTGACACTTCTCCACCCATCAACTCCTCGAGAGGGCACGATAATCAAAATGATATATGTACTTTATATGTTTTCTAAGGATACACGTTATCGAAATGAAACCCTAAATTATTATGCTCTCAAAATGGAAATGTACTTTTTTATTATTATTTGACAGATGATTTTGTAGGGGTCGGATCAAGCTCAATACTTGAGAAATCAATTATATTATCAAATCAAGTTTTTACCACAAAACCTAAATCATATATCAATTTAAATATTTACATTATTTTAGTTTTGTTCAAAGTATTCTAATTAAACTACTTTTATGGCGAGCTTAGAAAATCCTCTTATTATAAATAGAATTTACAAAAAAAAATTATTAAAGTCGTGCAACGCACGGGTAGTAACCTAATTAGGAAATAAAGTAATACACACTCATTCACGACTATTACATATTTGATAACAAATGCTATTTCTCACAGCATTCATCTCGGGATCTTCACTACCTAGAATAAGGCCGCGAGGTTGGCGATCAGCTACACTAGGTTCCTCGCGCTCATTTGTTGATATAAAATCATGTTGGTTATCATATAGCGTTGAAAGTTGTCGTCGATAAGATTTCTTTTACGGATGAATTATTAATTGATATTGTTGCAGAAACAATACAAACTTGATCGTCATATCTATAATAAAGCATGCGCTCTAGAATTCTCCATTTTCTTTTCTAGACTCCAAATGTTCTCTCAATCACACTTTGTAATGAAAAATGAACTTCATTAAACCTTTCTTCTGCGTTTCAAGGTTGTTGACTAAGTTGAAACTCAGGTAAATAATATATAGGTCAAATTACTTTTTACCCCCCAAAGTTTCCACCAAATCCCAGTTTGCCACCCATACTAAGGTTTGTGTCATTTTAGTATTCAAGGTTGCCATTTGTCCCAGTTTCCCACCTCCCGTCCATTGCCGTTATTAAAATGACGTTAACTTGCACGTGGTCTTTCACGTGCGGGTTATTTCAGTCATTTTTCATCCCAATTCACTCCCACCCAACTCCATTTCTCTTTCCACTCCCTTCTCATCGTCTCTCTCCCCTCAAGCCCAGTAACCACTATGAACTCGGATGAACGATTTCAATTTCCCATTGTTGAAGTAGATGTATACAAAAGCCATCCCTCGCCCACACACTAGCAGAATTCAAATATCACTTCGATTTCCCAATCTCTCTCGAAGGTTGAAGAAATTTGATGGATACGTTGGAGCTCAACAATGTAAGTTCTCAATCTATGCATGTTTCTTCATTGTCAGAACATCAAATCCATAACTGATGAGCCCAAGATTTCCACGAATTTTCCTGGGAATTTTTTTCTATTTTGTGCTATTTTTGAGTTAATTATGCTTTGGAAACATTATTATTTGTGTTTTTGTGCTTAATGTAGGTTTTCATGCATAATCGAGCCTTTATAGGGTGTTTAGCATGAAGTTCGAGATAATTCCGGGCTTAAAAGTTGTTTTGGGAATTATTTGGACAAAGTCTATTAAGTCGTTAAGGAGTTCAAGGCAAATCAGGCCTAACAAAGGCTAACGGAGGCTAACTGTGCTAACAAAGAACTAAAATGAAGAGCTGGCTGAGGGAAGGAAAGTGGCGGCCTTCTTCAAATCATCAGGGGCACCGGAGAAAATATGAAAAGAGAAGGGGAGGCTGGAGCAAAAACCTGAAAGGCCCTGTGCGTTGTCGCCTTTGCTGTGGTGCCATGTGTCGCGTCCCCTGTGATGGATCCAGGCCTGACCCGCATCCTCCCTATCTAGACCCAAGTCCACCCGCACCCATCCTGACCTTCCAGCCCACTTCCCTTTCACAGCCATTTCCCATTTCCCCCTGGTTCAACCCGCAAATTTCTCCATGGGTTGCCCCTGCCCAAGCCGTGACCCAGCCCCTTTTCCTTCTCCATTTTGCCCCTAATTCTTTGTTGATCTGCCTATTATACCCCTGGAAGCCCTCCTGCTTTTGTGCCTTCACTTTTAATACTCCCAGCAGCCTTCATTTTGCATACACAAGTCCCCATTCGGGACATTGTTCCCAAATAGGGCACTGGCCCCATTTCACCAAAAATTTCACCAATTCCTTCGATGCTTGATCACCATTGAAGGTTTGGAGCTTCAAGTCAAGAGCCAAAGACGTATTTGCAAAAGATTTCAACTCCGGATTCGAGCAACACTTGGTTTAATTCTTTCAACCTATCTTTTGAGATATTGTTGTATTTTCTTGGATTGATTTAATTTGTAATTGTTGAATTGGTTTATGTTTCAATTATTCATGGAATGCAATTATTTTTCTATGTCCAATGTAGTGTTTTAATTTAATTTATTTCTTTATTTAGTACACAATCATGTTGGTTATTATTTTATGAAATTAATGCTTTTAATTATCTGGTCAATAATTAAATGATTTTAGAAATATTTAGGATCCGCAAGAGCTACCTTTATATTTCAGACCAATCAATTTAATTGTTGGTATTTTGTGACACACACCGATAGCCATTATGAGACTAGATTTGACACGCGATCGAACCACCTTAGCCATTCGCGAGGTCGGGAAGGTTAGAGTTGACTATAAGATGCGAGAGCTTGTAGTTAACTAATTTTAGCTGTCTCGGCTACCAACATGAATTGTAGAAAAATATAGAGAGTTTCTTTTTGCGAAGTATTACCCATGCGCTTGGTTATTATTGTGTGTTCTTCATGCTTTTAATGGTGTAGCGAACCATTAGATGATCACTAGAATGATAGGATACGAAGCGAAAGTCCTTCCTGTTATTCTGAAAATAACAATAGTAGTTTGCTGGCGTGAGACCGAAAGGAGATCTTGCGTAGATAGTCTTTGGATGCTTGTTTACACATGCGGTTATTTTCTCCCCTATGTTATGTGTTGCGATGATATGAGCCTGTAGCAAGGTTGAGAGATAGCTAGATTTGCTATACGTAGCGAAAGCCCGTAGTGAATAAAATAACGCGTCCGACTATCAAGACTTGAGTTAAAGAAAAACAGAAAGAGAATTAAATTAAACACCGGCTAGACTAGAAATAATGCATTCCTATATTTTTATCTTAATTTGTTGTTGCCAAACCACCTCCGCGTCAGTTTAGATTTAATTGCTTTCTAGGTTGTTTATATTTTTTTGATTTTAATTCATTTTCTTTTCGCTCAAATATAATTAGTTGGCATAATTTCGGTACTTAGTTGGAGTGAGAATTACGCGCATTCCTCGTGGGATCGACTCGTACTTACGAACTTTATTACTTGATACGGCCGGGTAATCTTGCCCAAGTTGCGTTTTTGCGCACATCAATAACTTATCAGAATCCCTAGCTTCCTTCAATTTCTGGCCCAATTCGTAGCTTTTTATTATCAAAACTCATCTCAAACCCGAGATTCGTCTCACCATAACCAACATGAAGCTTGCGCTCCTAAAGATCAAAACTCATAGCTAAATCAAAACCTAGATTCAAATTTCAGCTTTCTCCACAAGCTCTTCCTTCTGATTATCAAAATCAATTATCAAGTTCACAAACCCTAGGTTCTTATGAGCCGATAAATGAGAATTTTAATCAAGAAAACTAGCAGGAGATCGCAGGAGAAAATATTTCACTGAACGCCTTGATTCAAAAGCCCTTGCTATTGGAGAATGGTTTGACAAACACTTAGAGTGGGACGAACAAGGATTACTCTAGGTGGAAGGAGGAGACTACTAATGGACGAAGGCGTAGGAGTCGGTGGGATCCCCCATCGACCGAGGAGTGTGCAGGGAGCGTTGGGAGTGGACCGGGAAGAGGAAAAGGAAGTCATGGTGGGAGGATGAGGCAAAGCCGATGATTCAATTGCCTGATTTTATGAAAGATTTTACTGTTGGTATTGAATTGGACCCTGAAATTCAATGGAAATCGAAATCGTTCATTTAGATTCTATGATTTGAATGTGTAGGAGATGGTGGTTGAGTTTAAAGGGAGAGAGATGATGAGGAAGAGATAGGAGATAGAAAGGAAGGTGGGTGTGGGTGAACTGGGGTAAAAGACCAAAATAAATGGCACGTGGAAGACCACGTGCAAATTAACGTCATTTTAGTAACGACAATGGACGGGAGGTGGGAAACTGGGACAAATGGCAACCTTGAATGTTAAAGAGGGACAAACCTTAGTATTGGTGACAAACTGGGATTTGGTGGAAACTTTAGGGGGTAAAAAGTAATTTGGCCTAATATATATCCCCTTTGTACAGTGCAAGATATCCTATTTTATTAGGATATCCGGCATCGACCAGGTGGTGAACCTAAGATTTCCACTAATTTTTCTGGGAAATTTTTTTCTATTTGTGTTATTTTTGAGTTAATTATGCATTGGAAATATTATTATTTATGTATTTGTGTTTAATGTAGGTTTCCATGCATAATCGAACAATTATATGGTGTTTAGCACGAAGTTCGAGGTAATTCTGGGCTTTAAAGTTGAATTACAATTTATTTTGTCAAAGTTCATTAAATATTCCAAGGCAATTGAGGGCTAACGGCAGCTAACAGAGGATGAAACTGCATAGTTCTGAGTAAGGAAGGAAAGCGACGCCAACTCCAGAAACTGCAGGGGCATCGGAGCAAATTCTAGAAGTGCCTTGCGCGTTGTCGCCTTTCCTGTGGAGCCATGTGTCGCGCCACTGCTAGCCACAACCAGCCCATGACCCACGTGTCCTCTACCGGACCCAAGCTGACCCGCGCCCACCTGATCCATTGACCCTTCTTCCAACCCATTTCCTCCTCACATTCCAGCCCACTTTCATCTTGGTTCAACCCGTGAACTCCCTCATGGTCTGCCCAGTTCCAGTCGTGACCCAGCCTCTCTTTTTCTTCCCTTTTTGCCCCCATTTCTCCCTTGTGCTGCCTAAAATACCCCTACCTTGGCTGCTCTCTTATGCCTTCTCATTTTTAATACACTCATCCTTCATTTTTTTTAACAAAGTCCCCATTGCAGGACATTGTTCCCAAAATGGGGCACCTGCCTTCATTTCACCTCATTTTCTCACCAAATCTCCAAAGCTTGATCACATTTGAAGGTTTTGAGCTTCAAATCAAGGGCCAATGATGCATCTACAAAAGACCCAAGATTCGCGATTCTTCGGTTTAATTCTTTCAACTTATATTTTGATATATTTGTTATAATTTATAGGGTTGACTAATTTTGTAAATGTTGAATTGGTTTGTGCTTAAATTATCTATGGAAAACAATTATTTTTCTATGTCCAATGTAATGTTTTAATTTAATCTATCTCCTTATTTAGTACACATTCAAGTTAGGTTATTATTTTGTGAAGTTAATGCTTTTAATTATTTAGCCAATAATTAAATTATCTTAGAAATATTTAGAATCCGCAAGAGCTGTCTTTATATTTCAGACCAATCAATTTTATAGTCGGTATTTTGTGGCACACACCGATAGTCATTGTGAGACTAGGTTTGACACGCGATCGAACCACCTTAGCCATTCGCAAGATCGGGGAGGTTATGGCTGACTATAAGATGTGAGAGCCCGTAGTTAACCAATTTTAGTTGTCTCGACTACCAACATGGCTTGTAGAAAAATATAGAGAATTTCTTTTTGCAAAGTATTACACATGTGTCTGGTTATTATTGTGTGTTCTTCATGCTTTTAATGGTGTAACAAACCATTCAATGAACGCTAGAATGATAGGATATGAAGCGAAAGCCCTTCCTGTTATTCCAAAAATCACAATAGTAGTTTGTGTGGCGTGAGACTGAAAGGAGATCGTGCGTAGATAGTCATTAGATGCTTGTTTTGACATACGATTATTTTCTCTCATATGTTATGTGTTGCGATGATATGAGTCCGTAGCAAGGTTGAGTGATAGCTAGATATGTTATACGTAACGAAAGCCCGTAGTGAAGAAAATAGTGCGTCCGACTATGAAAACTTGAGTTAAAGAAAAGCAAAAATAATGATTAAATTAAACACCGGCTAAACTAGAAATAATGTACTCCTATCTTTTTATTTTGATTTGTTATTGTCAAACTACCTCCACAGTAGTGTAGATTTAATTGCTTTCTTAGATTTTTTATATATATTTTTAGATTTTAATTTATTTTCTTTTCGCTCAAATATAATTAGTTAGCCTAATTTTGGTACTTAGTCGGAGTGAGAATTACGTACATTCCATGTGAAATCGATAACTCGTACTCATGTACACTTTATAACTTGATACAGCCGGGTATTCTTGCCCGAGTTGCGTTTTTACGCACATCACCAAGTAATATTGAGCAACGACAAAAATAAAATAAAATTAATGTAAAATAAATAAAATAACATATATATATATATTATATTCGTATAAAATTGACACATACGAGGCACAGGATTAGGGATCTTTGATGATAGATCTCATAGAGTATGTAGAAAAATATGTGTGTCATGAGCAATTTCTTACCATACAAGCTTCACAAAAATGAAATACATGTCGAAATCACATACTACCAATATATTTTGAGTTGCGTATCATTTTCTACCAAAATATTGATCTTGCACTTCGACAGCAACCGCAACTCTTACATGGGTGCCATCTATAGCACCAATACAATCTTGTATGTTACAAATAAGGAAAAAAAACAAATATAAAAAAGTAGTAACGTGTACGGATAAAATAGTACTTTAAAATATGGCCAATATTTCTTGTTATTCGAATACGATCATGTATGTTGGTGTCAGTTGAAGGAGCGATCCAATCCATTGTCATCTTCGTAGTAACACAAAGAATGTCATGAAAATACTTATTCTTTCGATGGACTTGAAATAACTCTTGAATAGTGGCGGATCCACATTAGACTTAGGGGTGTCCATGGACACCGCTAAAAAAAATTAATAAAAAATTGGAAGTAGATTTGTGATATTTGACAATTGGACCCCTCCAAAAAAAATTATTGGACCCCTCCCAAATTCTCTGTAAGGAATATTGTCAAGACGGATTTACAAAATCGAATATTTGATCAATTTTTAAATGATTCTCTTGTATGTTATATCGAAAAAGACATGTTAATAATGAATGTTAGTGATGATGATGTAATTATGCGTTTTCAATGTATGAAAACGCGTAAAGGACAATTGTAATTTCTATATTTTTTATGTAATACTCCCTCCGTCTCAAAATATATGACGTTTTGAGAGAGTTTTTTTGTTCCAAAATAGATGACACTTATTAATTTTCAAGAAACTTGTTTCATTTTTTTTTCAATTCTACCCATATTTATTAACTCTGTAACTTGTGTTTGGCTCTTTGGGCAAGAATATCAAGACATCTCATTAATGTTTGAATAGGGGCAGTTTAGTCTTTATAATATGTTTCCTTGATTTGTGTGAAAATTCTCAAAACTTCATATAATTTGGAACGGAGGGAGTAGTTAAAATTTTGGACATCGGTTAATATTATTCCTGAATCCGCCACTGCTCTTAAACCACCCTATGACATACACCGTGACCAACTAACAAGAGAAACATTGCTAGTTTCTCTTCGCTCTAACCTATCTACTAAGCCTGAGTTCATATTCATTTTGTAGCAATGTACGAATGATTCTCACCTCATACGAAACATCTCATTGGAACGTGTATCAGTTTCAAATTCAAAAATCTTCATAACAAATTTCCAACCTACTACATCACATGGTGATTTTTTCATATATGTATCAAATTTATATTGACCTATAGCTAGACCTGTTAAAGAAAGTATTTTTTTCCTGCACGATTGAGAAGTAACTATTTTTTTCTGTAGGGATTTCAGCCAACTTGAGATTATTGTCCTCATCAGAAGAGTATGAATTTCATCATTCACATTCATTTCAACTCCAAATACATTAGATAAATTTGATAATGAAATTTATAAGAAACTCTTCAAATACAAGAAAGTAGATTAATGAAAAGCATCATCTTAACATAGACACATCATCTTAACAAAACACGAAGCCAGTATTATAACAAAACATCATTTGTTACTAACATGGAGAGACATCATCTTAACTTCGATATATCAAAACATCAAATATCAACCATCAATATAAAACACAGCAAGCAACTTTTCACTTTTTGCTTAAAGCTTGTTCAGTTTTCAGCTAAATAAAAAGAGCCTCAACTTTTAATTAGAGAAATATCTCATGACTAACACGTCGACGAAACAGATGTTGTGCAAAGGCGTACAATGGATCGCCTACGCTAAGCATCTCATCCAGGCATGCAAGACACTCCAGAATAGAAAAATGAGGCTCAACATATGTCTGCGAGGCTATCATTAGTTACCGTCTCTACAATTTTGACTAGTGCCTCAATCAACTTGTTGGCGGCACCAACCCTTTTCTTGCATTTACCGCAACAGTAGTTGCATTGGCATCAATTTCAATGCCTTCAACCATCTGAGGTGGAACTATACCAGATATGGTTTGCAACTCTTGCCAATGGGCGAGTGGCTTCAGGAAGTATATGAAATTTAAGTGTTATAATTATAGTTCCACCGAAGGAGTTAGTAATATATATACCTTAATTTTTTTATCCCACCCTTCATCTGAAGCATCAATGGTATCCAAATCATGATCCTCTCCATGAGTCAACTCCAAAAAAAAAATCCCAAGTGTCTAGTAAACCAAAAGAGATGGAGATAGAGATGACTAATAACAAAAGAAAGCACATTTGTCAATTCACATCATTTGCAAGTGTAGAACCAAGCAACACAGCTGCGTTTTTATACTATAAATTCATATTTTAGGGGGGGGGGAAGTGGGCACCCACTTTAACCCAACTAATTTCGACACGTTCAATGCACAACGGAAAAATTACAAGTCACACTTTTTAAAAACATGTGACATATCTTTTAGGTACAATTTTAATGCGAAAATACATAACTACCACGATTATTGTATTTGACTTCTTGGGAACCCGCAAAAATATCGTGAAGGCGACGAGCAAGACCATAACCCTAGAAGTTGAATCCTCCTATACAATCGACAATGTGAAAGCCAAGATCCAAGACAAGTAAGGGATTCCGCTATCAAATTCCCATAGCCGATGAGAACGAAAGAAGAAGAAGAAATGAAGAGAGAAGTTCAAGTGTCACTAACGGCGAGGGCAGCCATGGTTAAAGCTTCTGACTCATTTTAAAGCCACGTGTTGAAAAGAACCTTGTCGAAATTGTAGGTTTTCTATGTAATCTTTCTTGTTGTAGCCTTTGTATTTTGGCCTTCTATTTGACAAGCTAAAAAGTTTAAGCATTGTCAAGGTTCTTAGGAATCTGCAGCTCATTATTAGCTAGACAAGCCTATTTACTTTAATGCACTATTTGTCTGATGAAATGAATAAATAAATAAAAAAGGTCTCAAGTATGTGACCTGACATCTCCATTCTTTTGCTTCGGTCGAGAAGTCAAAAACCTATCAGCTATGAAGAAACAAACAGTGCAAAGCAATTACAGGTATCGATACACTCTTGGCATCGGCAATAATACAGATATCGGCATTTTGGCATCGGGCAAATTATAGGCATCGGCATTTCACCCAATTATAGGCATCAGAATTTTGCAAAAGCATCGAGTTTTGGCACAATCACGATATAACGATGCCGGAATTAATCATGTGGTCAAAGTTTTCATTAATGACATTTTTGTCATTTGGCAAGCAATTTGTAGTTAAATGAAATGCGTAAAAAATTAATGGTCCTAGATGAAAACATGTTTTCAAAATTGTACCCACTTGAAATTCCCCCTTTTTTTATGTTAAATTACAATACACGTCTTTCAACAAACTTGAAAATAAAAATAGAGATATCTCTTGCTTGCTGCCATTTCTACTCATCATAAAATATGTTGACAAACACAATTGTAATTCATGTACATGGCATAAACGTATCACAAGTGATAAAGCTCTTACCAACATATATACAATTATAAATTATAATGCTATCAAATTCCCATTGAAACACAACGACAAAAAAACTACGGAAGCAAAATTTTCAGCTTCTTATTATAGCAATAAAAAAAACATAACCCTTATCTGGTTAGTAATTCCCTCAATGCTACATCACAAATTATATGAAAATACTGTAGAATGGCAACATTCACCCCGTCAGAATTGAAAAGCAAACATATATAACCTTTTGTGGTTCTCTATCAGTATAGGGGCAAAAAGCTTTTGTTAGAAATCTGCCCAGCAGCACCAGAAAATGTTTTACAGTGCCCAAATGAATTCTTGTGTAAAATCTAAATTCTATTATACCAATGACTAGCACTCTATTCGAACTGCCCCACTCTCCGATGAAATGAATTTCGGCTTCCTCTTCACTTGCTCCAAGCATTGTACAACATCTCCGACCTTGAACTCGAAACAGTCACGGAGCACAAGGCCGCATTCGTTCCCCTTCCCAACTGTCTCTACATCTTGCTTCTCACGCTTCAGGGATGTGCAGCATCCTTCGTACACGACTTCGCCACTTCTCAGAAGCCTCATGGTTGATGACCTGGAGACCCGCCCATCAACGACCCGGCAACCCGCAATCACCACATCTGCTCCTTTGGCTTTGCTCCTTCCTTTGAGTTCGAAGATGCTAAGCACCTGCGCCTCTCCCGCTACCTGAGTCTCCAATGTCCCAGGAGCCTTTTCCACAATCAAATTACCAACATCCTCAAGAAGATGATAGATCACTCGATGCAATTTTATCTACAACCAGACATGCAAGCAGAAAATTATAAGTGAATTACTGCTTCGTATTAGAAAATGGACAAAATACCCATAAGAAAGAAAGGTGTGGGGCCTAGTTTCCTTTTTATTTTATAAGAGACTTTCTTTTTCTTTATGACCCATGATAGGCAGAACTGGTGCGGGCCCTAGCCTAATAGAATGTCTGCAGAGTACTCCATCCCTTCCAAAAAAAAAAAAAAAAGTCCTATTTGAAAGTCTAACTTTTTAATGAAGCATTCTCACTTGCATATAGTATTTCCTTTATATTCATTAAGATCACGTCACCTTCCTTTTGTATGACATTAAAGTAGAACTCTCTTTTATAGGACGAAGAAAGCATATGCCTTTGCCACATCATGCTGGATAGAAATTAGGGAACGTTATTACCACTCTAAGTAGAGGACACAGCTAATCAGGTGAAAGGAAAATAAACCATCATAAGCAGTGTAAGTGCAATGGTTGGAAAAGGGAATACTAATAGCGATACTGAATACTGATAATCCTTTAAGCATAGGATCCACCATCGAAGTAGCCTACTTCCTTTCTCTTTTCAACTAAATCTATAAGATCGTTAAATCATTACTATTGAATATTAAAAATCTACGAATGGTGAAGGCTTAGTACCTTTATATTAGCTTGCATTGCTGCTAAACTGAGACAAGTAGGTGGACTGCGCACATTAAATCCAACTATACACGCATCGCAGGCTTTTGCCAAATCTAGATCAGACTCAGAAATAGGCCCAACTCCAACATGTACAACGTTCACAAAAACCTGGTAAGACATTGATGACAAATCAGAAATAAAATTATGCTAAAGGGAGCTTATGAAAGCTAGTACAGTTCCTTGAACTGTTCATAAACTAGATAATAAATAAAAAACACTGTAGTGGTATGGCGTACCTGAGGACTATTCAAAGTCTTTAGTGCATCAGTGACAGCTTGTACAGTTCCTTGAACATCTGCTTTTACTATAATTGGCAATTCAACCCTGACAAACTCCTGTTCTGACAGTTCTGCAGGGGCTGTATTCTCTTCGCTCAACTTCCTAAGCCTATCTAGTTTGAGTTTCTTTTTTCTTCCTGCACTAAGCATTTTCGCTCTCTCCTCTGAGTCCACAACAATAAAATCATCACCGGCCATTGGAAGCCCCTTGAGTCCTTCGATCTCGACAGGCATTGCAGGTCTAGCCTGATATGTAAAGTTCCCTGCCATATCCCTTATAGCTCTAATCTTTCCCCACACCCCACCCACAACAACATACTGTCCAGAAACTAATGTACCCGCCTTCACTATTGCAGTAGTTAACGGGCCCCGCCCCCTGTCGAGTCTTACCTCGACCACATAAGCTTGTGCAGCTCCGTCGACCCGTGCTTTCAGGTCCATCAACTCAGCCTGGAGAAGCAAAGCCTCCTCAAGTTTATCAAATCCTGTCTTAGTTACGGCAGATACTTCAACAACTTGTATATCTCCTCCCATTTCCTCCAGCCCCAACCCTTCGGACGCTAGTTGGACTTTGACTCTTTCCGGGTTGGCTGCGGGTTTATCACATTTATTGATTGCAACCACAATCGGAACATCAGCTGCTTTCGCGTGTGCTATGGCTTCAAGGGTTTGGGGCATCACACCGTCATCTGCAGCCACTACTAGCACGAATTATATCCGTGACTGCTGCTCCTCTAGCCCGCATCGCACTAAAAGCAGCGTGACCGGGAGTGTCAAGGAAGGTAATTGATGCCCCTGATGGCATGCTCACAACAAACGCACCAAGATGCTGAGTTATTCCTCCAGCCTCCTTGGCAGCCACAGAGGTTTGTCGTAGAGCATCTAATAGAGAAGTTTTACCATGGTCAACATGACCCATAACTGTTACAACAGGAGGTCGTGGAAGAACTTGTGAACCTTCATAAGAGTGGAGCCTCCTGACGTTGATCCCAATTTCCTGAAACAATGAATAAATTCTAATTTAAATCCTGTGAACAACATATTCATACTATAATTATCGGAAGAAGGGTGATTGGGCTTTTGGACTCTTGTTTTTCTCTCTTCCTATTTTACCCCTTAATAACCACCGCTTTCACTAACTTTCCCTCTAACCTCATGCAATTAACGATAACTTTCCCTATTTAACATCTGTTTAAAAAAAACGTCTATAAAATTTTAAATTATAAACCATATCAATATATTTGAGTCAGGCCCTTGAGTGACTTGGGTACTCTCAAGTGACCTAAGTAAACGTCATGAGTACTCAATCGAGAAAACATACCCGTAAAACTCGAAGGTTGTAATTTAAATGAGTTGAGTCAGGTTCTCAAGTTGAGTCGAGTCAGGTTTTTGAAGTACCTTGTCTGAATTACACTCATATAAGTAGAAGTAACCCAAGGAAAGAAGGAAACAAAGAGAATAGATGAGAATGAGAAAAGTCCTGACAGATACATATACGTTTTTAGCCTAAAGATACATTCCCTCCATCCCAAAAGAAGAGTCCTTTTTTTAAGTCAAACTTTTAAATAGAGCATTTTGAAAGAAAAAGAAATCGAATAAACAATAGAAATTTATGGTTTAAATTTAGAATAATAGTAAACAGAATGTATAAGATTGTGAATTCGCGAGCCATTCCTTTTCTATTGCAAAATGTGTAGTAAAATCAGAAATCCGCTTTCAACGTGAGAAACCATTTTAGAATTTAGACAACTAAACGGGAAAAATACCATGGCAATCAGCTCTGCAGTGTCGATGCTGAGAGGGTCAAACTCCGAGCCAACATTTTCCCCAACATTTACGAGAATACTTTGCAGGGCAGCTACGGACTCACCACTTCGCTTGGCGAGCTCTATGATGGTCATGCCATCAAATATGTCGACCGTTCTATCCGGCAAGGCTTTGGCAGCTCTTTTTAATTTAGGAGGCAGATATGGAGCTTCAACTGGTGGCTCATTTGCTTTGATTCTTTTCGCAAACTTCCCTTTAGAACTTCCTCTTTTAGCAGTCTTTAAACCAACTGGGTCTTCCAGACTTCTTCTAGCCAGTAGCTGTGGACTTGTATGAAAACACCTATAAAAATTTGAAGCATAATACATTCCAATGATCATGTAGAAGAAGTCACGTCACGCATGTCCAAGCAGCACAATCTGCTTGAAATCTAGAATTAAAGCTTATCCGGCATAGATAATTTACAGTTTCATATTATAAATGCTTACACAATATTATAGCTCGATCGCAGAAACTACTAATATTTAAACCTTAGTTGTTAGTGTACTAGTAATACATTCTGTTCCTCTAAGTACTTTGTATTTTGGGATGTTCCAGTTCTAGACCCTTGTTTACAAACTAAGCTAATAAATTTTTATCAGTTTCCAATTTTATCCTTATCATATTAAGATTAAAACTGGCCAGACTATTTTAATCCTTAAAACTAAAGGTGTACTTGTACATTTCTTACTTTCAAATGCGGTCTTTGAGCAGAACAGAGGGAGTATATATATATATATATATATATATATATATATATATATATATATATATATATATATTAGATAAGTAAAATATTATATACCAAAACGTCAAACCAGGTGACGCGTCCTTGTACACTAGAAGTATACACAAAATGACTAATCTATATAGAAAAGCTATTAACAAAATCAACAAAAGAATAATTATGCTTGTGAGAAAAAAAACAAAATACGAAGGAGCTCATTCTTTAATGGAGGGAGTATATACGAAAGATAAGAGCACTTAACTCATAAAAAAATACATTTTCTGTCTTGACCGTACACACTGAGAGCCAGTGGCTGGTTGCATACCATGTAATTATCCATGTTCCGTTGACCCTAAAGGAATGGATTTGGATATAAACTCACTCGGCTAAACCTAGTCTCAGCTCCACCTAAGTTCAATATTTTATCCATCCATGTTCGTGTTAATTTCCCATAGGATAAAGGACAAGAGAAGAAGAGAGACGATTGGGTAGGGAAGAATAAAATGTAAACAAGGAAGAGATGGGAGGAAATTCCAATTCATTCAATAATTATCATAATTCAACTGTACCACAATACATGCCTTTAATACAAAGACAATCTGGAATAATGAATAAATAAAATAAGACATAGAAATGTACTCAGATGAAGGAAAGTTGCTCAAGTGAGAAAATACCAACTGTATCAAACTAATAATTATTACAACTTTTAAAATAAAATTGCCGGCTTTGGTTTGTACCTACAGTAATGATATATAAGGATCCTCTTCAATGTGCTTATTGACCCATAAACTCAATTGTATCACAATTGATACTGTTAATTTCACACTTTCTGGCACACAGTTGGCCAACATTGTATGTGTCGGTATCAACTTAGATAGTGTTATCCCTTTTTCTCCCTCATTGTGACTACTGGTGTATCATAAAATGCACCTTACTAATTTCATCTCTGTTTTACTTTACAACAAAACCATCTATTAACATTGCCATCTACTTGTGTCCATACTCGTGTAGCTTTATCGCTACAGTGAGTTAAAACAGAAATCTGGTAGCACTAACAAGTCGAAAGTGCAGAAAAAAAAAATCTAGAAATTTCCCAAGAATATATTACCTTCCGGCACATCCTCGTAATGTAAAAGGCTTGCTAAAAATATACAGGAGACTGGAGAGCACAATAAGTAGCCCAACCTTGCATGTTACACTCCCAAACATAATACTCTCTCCATTCCAAAAAAAAAAATCCCATTTTCCTTTAAATTGCACTAAAATCATATCTTCTTTTAGAAATGAAACTACTTTTTGGGGACAAACCAAAAAGGAAAGAGGGACTATTTTTTTATTTTTTTGGACCGAGGGAGTAATATAATGGATACCTAAAACTTTAATAATTTATTTTCCTAAAAACATTTATAAATATTCAATACTTAACATAGAGAAGTAGCACATAAGGTTTTAAATTTTAATCAAACCCTACTCGACTACATATCTTTCAAGTAGTAGTTAAGAGAATCCTTGATTCTCTCCTCTTTGTTATCCATGCTTTAAATTCAAATGCTAAGATTTTTTATTTTCACTTATAGAGGTCAATCAAATTGTTAAATTTGGTCATAAAAATTGAAGAGCGAAAAAGATCCAAGTCCTGAATAACAACAAAATCACTAGCTCAGAAATTCCATCCAAAAGGGAGTAAGATGGTTGGAGGCCATTTGAGTTTTGGGGCAAGTCTTCTTCAACGTGCAACACAAGACAATGTAATATCTAAAGAATGAAGAATCGATGGTTGAACCTACTTCTAGACCAAAAATATCCTTCAAGTGACAGAGAGCACAATTAGGGTACCGTCCCTATTTCGAGAGAAAAAAAAAGTGACAGAGAGAACATAAACGGCCTTTCATGTCTAAAAAAACTAGTCTTCTCGAGCTTTTGCATGATATGGTGTCATGTAAGTCCCAATATGAAATTCCCTGTAGGTTCCTTTTCTTGTTGAATGGTATCTTCTTCATATAGATGGACAAATGACCAATGACGAAAACAACATGAGCCCGAAAAGAACCACCTCCCCCCAATCACACACACACATATAGTTCTGCCACTTCCAAAATATTCAACCCCTGAATCACTCGACATACGAAGGAAAATGGAGACATGTTTTTGTACCATGACAAGATGCAGCAGACTCGTGTTTGATGACAAAAGTGATTCCACCCTTAATGTGCTTTTATTTTTGTCTCCAATCATATTCTCCGGTGTAGGTGGAAAGAGCTTCCAAACACCTCCCAACCTTTTCTAGTTTGGGATCCTTAATGAGCCTTGGCATACCCAAAATAATTCCAACAAAAGAAGAAATCACCAAGCTCCTGCGTATCATGAAAGGGTATGAAAAGGTAATTCATGGTCTCCCTCACCCATTTATACATGCAACATAAATTCACAATAATTGTCCCCAAAGTTCTCAATTTATTCATGGTACAGTTGCAACTCAAAGAATGGAGAAGAAATCAACCATCTCACTTTTAGTCTTTCCATTATTAGCAAATTTGCATTTCAACAGCACTTCAAACACAACCACGCTGTTTGCTGCTCTCTTGTCCCCATTAAGCGAATCAATCAAACATGAAAAAGAAATTCAAATAGTAGTCCAAAATTGTTTATGCAGAAATGGAGCCAACAGAAACCCTGGAGATATTCTTTGATAACACTGTAATTACAGTTTTGAATATGCCTATGTGGAGTAAGGTGCCAAAGCTACCACCAATTGGGTGATCATGAGCCCAAAACCAATACCTAGCATCACCGCCCTGGACATTCAATTGCCCGTCTAGGGAAAGGGAATTGCCTGGATATCAAGTAACACAATTGTCTCCCACATACTATACACAAAAAATTGATCCTTGGGCTTAGAAGCATAGTTGTCAAAGGCGCTCGCCTTTGGTGCCTGAGGCGAGAGTCGAGGCCAGTCAAGGGTTTGTCGCCTGAAGTGGGCTGGGCGAGTCGGGCCCTAACTGCCGGCAGATATCTGAGATTTTCGATTCTAGATCTAGCCTTCAATATTAGATGTTAATGAAATCTAACATCACAGATGGCTTCGTCTCTACTGGCGAACTCATCTGGGCTTTCTACGTCGTCGTCGGATGCCGGAATCATCCTCACGCGCCGGCGCCGGAATTTTCTTGCCGGAGCATCACAGACGAGGTCGCCGGCTCCATGCGAACTGCTTCCCATGATTGGTTTGTTGATCGGTGGAGATTAAGTGTGATTTTGTAATTTCTTGTTTATTTCATGTTTTCCCCTTTTTTTCTAATGTGCTGAGCTGCTGGCTATCTTATATCATTACATGGGGTTTATTTTCATTTCATTTTTAGGCATTTTATTTATTATTTATTATATTTTAATTTGGAATTTGGGATTATTTTAATTTTTCATTTTGTTTTTGGATTTTACTTTATTTTTTTAATAAACTTTATTTTCTTTGGTTGTTTAACTATTTATTATATTACTTGGAATTTTAAACTAGCTCAGAATTTCATCATATATACTATGTTAGGACTTAGTTTCATGTGTTATGTTCACTTATAACATGTTTTGTTGATATTTGTTAAGTTATATATATTTTATATATTTTTTCTTAGTATTTTTTCCGTGAGCGCCTTTTTGGCGCCTTTTTAGCGCCTCGCCTCTCGCCTCAAATTTGGACCTATCGCCTTTTTGGCGCCTCTCGACTTTGATAACTATGCTTAGAAGCTAGTGGTTCTGAAGCAAAATAACAAGGTGTCCTTTACAAATAAAAACATGGAAAAGCAATAAACATCAGCGGGGTCAAATTACCTTATCAAGGATCTGCTAGTCAGGCACATGAAATCTCTGGCATCCCATGATGCTGAGTTGGTGGACAATTCTGCAGCAGAATGTTTGAAAATAAATGAGATGCTGAGGTGAATTATACTTGAAACCATCTCAACAAAATCTACATTTTCACTTCATGTGAGTTCTCTGAGCTTTGTACAACCAGCCAAAGAAGTGAATACTTATGTACTGTGCCTATCAACTACAATTGCATGACCATATCCGGATTGTCTGGATATCAGTAATTGGACTTGGGGCTTTGTCTCCATTACAACTGTCCCGACAATCCAAACAAGATGCATGCCCATAAAATAACCACAAGATAACCAAAATAATCCAGCACAAACCGGAGAAAATGCACAAGAATTTTTGCTCACCACGTATACATTTGACTGAACCAGAAAGTGATTTAATTTTCTCTTCAAGGGCAGCAAAAGAGTTGTATGCATTTGTATCTCTAGGTGCTGTCGCGCTCAAAGCTCTTGTAAGACTAGCACAAAGGCTCTACAAAAAGAAGGTGAATATTCCCAATATTCATTAGTAAGAGTTAGTTTGATAAACTAGAAGAACTGAAATAAATACTTTATTTTGTCCTGTCATGAGATGATCAGGAAATCATTAGTTAAATCCTAAAAGCAATGTAAGTAAGGATCATAACTCAATATTCCAGCAATGAAAAATATGCAGCAGCAAGTATATAAATACATCCTATTTTTTATTTTGTTTTCGTTCCCAAAAAGGGATACAAACCAATGACACCAAGAGTACTTAAGGCTATGTAACTCCAAAAAGAATTCCTTCTAACAATTATCCCATTGTATCCTTAATACGAGCAAGCAACACATTATGACATTAGGAAATATTGGAAAATGATCCTGAACTATCCTTGAGCAATAAAAAACTGTATTCACGTCTTGAAGAAGAACTACTGACGATCCCTAAGAGTGATTTTGCATTCAAAAATCATATTGAGCATGGTATTGGGCCGTATAAAGCTATATGCATGATACAGGATACTCACCTTTCTCCAAACCTCTCTCAACGCCATTCATAAGTAAGCCAATGTTCTGCAGATTTAGGGAACAAGGACAATCCCGAAAAAAGAATCAACAAGTTAGAGGAAGCAGTAGCACCTTACTATTACTTGCTGTCAAACTAAAAGAGTAAAATGGGACGTAGAAAGTAAGAACTTGTTCCTAATTCGTTAGCATCTTAAATGTAAACTTATAATGCCAAAATATCCCAAAAAGAATACAAATTCCAAACTTGTGAACTATAATAGACAATTATCAAACAGAAATCTCCTAAATAACAATATCACCTTCGAAGTAATACAGCAGATTACTAGTGAAATAAAGAGAAAGAGGGAGCACCAGGTATGGAATTTTTCTTCCACACACACACACGCACAATTCCCTAAAAGCTTAGCCTATCGACTTAGAAGGTCAACATACAAGTCCCAATAATACCCACATCTACCAAAACCCAAAAAAGGTGCAGTCAAAAATCGAATTTGCAAACACATTTTACCCAGCAAAAACGATGATTTCCAAAGCTAAACTTTCATAATCTCGTCATGACCAAACCAAAATTTTCGCTGGTTTCGTAGGAAAGAGTTCAAATTTCGCGTAAAAGGATTTCTCTCTCGTAATGGGAATGAAAATCAAAGTGTTTATGGTAGCTAACTGGATAAAATTGAAGTTTGTTCTAACGAAAAAGGAAGAGAAAGTGAAGGATGTGAACTTACAGCTAGAGATGGGTTTCGCACAAAGGATGTAAATTTATATATGAAACTGCGGCTGCCTCACTTGTTCTTGGATCCAAATAAACCGGACATTCTGTATTGTTGTCGTCTCAGTTTCTCCGGGCTACCAGAGGCGGAGAGAGAGATTGAGAGCTCTATATATTTTAATTACGAGTATTATTTTTTAGGGGGTGGAAAATTGGAGATGGAGTTTGGTAGGGTGGCGATTGGACTGGGTTAGTTATGGGTTGGTTTGAAATGGATAACGGATTGAAATATGGGTTGGGTTGAAATAGGTAACGGAAAGGAATTGTGTTCTGTAATAATCCAAAATTAAACGGGTCGAAATAGGTCGAAGTGAAATGGGTAATGGATTAGCATGGATTGCCCCGTTTTGACCCATAATTTTTTATCAAAAAACTTATATTTATAGGCAAAGACTTGTACAGGACGGTGCCCCATTTAGAAATTCGCGGGTTAATAACTAAACATGTTAATAAAAATCATAAAAATTGGTTGGATAAGTTGGTGAAGGGCAAACCTTCAAAGTTTAACACGAGCTGATCCAATTTTCGATTCTTTCTAGCAACAAAAATTTTTTAATGCTAATTTCCTCTATTTGCTTCGGTGCCCCTCCACTTTCAATGTTTGTTAGCTCCGTTAGTCATTCGTAGCATCAATTGTCTTAGGATACTTGACAGATCCTAACGGACTTTGACGAAATGCTAAATGATACATTTAAAACCAAACGTGACACATTAAAAACACAAAAGTGACACATTTTAATGTTAAAAGTGACACTATAAATGAAAATTTATTATAATTTTTATTAAAATATAAAGTAACACTCTTAATACTAAAAAGTGACACATTTAATAATACTAAAAAGTGACACTCTTAATACAAAAAGTGACACATTTAATACTAAAAAGTGACATTCTTAATACTAAAAAGTGACATATTTAATACTAAAAAGTGGCACTCTTCCTTAAAGAATTTACCGGACCAAAATGAATCATCTCGTATTTCAAGTTCATCTACTACATGCCTTGATCATGCTCGCTCTATTACGAAGGGAATGAAAAAAAGAATTAAGGGAAGTATTGAAAAGGGTAAGAAAAAGACCACTGATTTTTCTGATTCCCATCAAGCCAAGGAATTTGGTTCCAAGACTTCTAATTCTCAGTTATTTTTGACATATTTTCAATAAATTTTGTAAGTTTGAGTAAAAAAACATATATTTTACCTTTAAAAAGTTATAGTTTTGTGTTTTTAACGATTAACACTTGGGATTATATACATTTCTATGAATGAGAAGATATATTTCAGTATTGTTCAATTGGTTATTGTTTTTAAAATCACTAGCCCAAAAAGTGACACACTTTAATCCTAAAGGTAGCACACTCCAAGCCTAAAAATAACACTCTTATTGATACAAATTGTATGATTATAAAAATGAGTTGTTTTACCAAAAGTGACACACTTAATGCCTAAAAGTGACACAATTAATACCTAAAAGTGACACACTAAACGTGACACTTATGAATAAAAATATAAAGATGAAAAGTGATTTTTTTTCCAAAAGTGACACACGTAAAACTTAAAAGCAACACATTCTATGTTTAAAAGTGACACTATAATTTAAAGTAACTAAGTAAAACTTAATCAGACCTAAGGTAACAATTATCCAAAAGTGACACACTTTTGTTCTCAAAGTGACACACATCAAGCTTAAAAAGTAACACTCTGATTGATCGTAATCTCTGACAATAAAACTTAAAAAAAATGCTGGCGAGTTTCGAACCGACAACCAAACGCACCATTTATTTACATTTACAAAATCTTAAGTGATTCACTTGGAACCAACTCAGCAAAATCATTTTTGTTTTTCTTTATAACATATTATTTATTTATTATGATGCGCAAATTTCTAAATGGGGCTTCGTCTTATGGATAAGGACCCGTAAGACCATCTTACAGGAGACCACCCCATATTTATATAGCAAAAAAGTAATAGGTTGAAATGGATAACGGGTTCGACCTGTCTTAACCCGACCTAAATCGATCCGTTAATTTTTTGGTTCGAAATGGGTAACTCATTTTCGACCCAAAAAAAATTAGCGAGCCGGGTTGGATGGGTTAGTGGGTTTTGAGTTGGAATTGGTGGCATTGGTCAAATATGGTCATTTGACCCAGTTGATGAACATATATGACCTTTGACCATAAATCACTTGGTTGATATGTCGATCACTTGATAAACTAGTGATTTCGGATATTGAAGGGTGCATTTTTACTGGTTTACCGATAAACCGATCGTGGTTTATTAGTGATTTATTAATAAACCAGCCCATAAAATAGTTTTTTTTTTTTTAAGTAAGGCTACAAATGACCAAGTCATCTTTAACTTTACCATTTTGATTGAAATCAAAAGCATTAAGAAGTCCAATTTTTATATAAAGATGAGTAAATTTTGGAAAGTTGCAACCAAAATGCACTTTCCAAAAATAGGAGCACATATGTTTTATATAGAAGTCCAATTTGCATTGGAAATGTATACTCGAATTTGTCATTATAATAGCTTGGATAAATAAATCCAATTTATTTCGCATTCTTATAGGTCTTTTTTTCATAGGTTGTCATTAATAATGCTCATGTATTTATACCTTTTGAATCTCAGTGGATTGATTGTTGACATGGTATATTGCATTGAAACGGGGTATTGCTACCGCCTACTGGTATATATAATTCATGGGTTTTTAGTTGCACAAACCTTGAGAATGTACGTTTGATTAGAAGATTGCATACTTGCTACAAGGACAAAAAGATATAGTGCAAATCGGTTGAATAGAGAAAAATAAGTAATTTGCATTGTTCTCAAAAAATGAGTTAATTTTATTTGACTACCACAGCTTGTGTATGTAGTTATGTTTTTGAAATGAATGCATAAATATTAAAAAAGATTTTTTTTTTTTTTAAAGATAAGAGCGGATGCTCTCTACCAGTGCCGTATACTAATATAAATCAAATCTAACATACGCAAATTGGTTATGGATTATAGGACTCTTTGATTAATAAGAAAGATAGTAATAAATATCTAATCAAGGATATAATTTTTTTTAATTAACTACTAGACAATGAGTAGACAAAATTGAATATTTTTTTATGAAAACATGTTTTTGAAACACCTATTGACATAATAAAAAGCTTCAAAAACCATTGTACATGAGATTATCAAGTAATATTTCAATGGCAAGCTCCATGTACTTTCAGCATCTACAAGTAATTCGAAAGTTAACCATGCATCAAACAAAAGGAAAATTATTTTTCAAGCACCATGTATGAAAGCCATGTAAACAAAACACAAACACATAAATATAGAGGGATATCTTCATACTCTAAGATATATGTGGCCTAGGTGCCATGTATTTTAGGTATTTAATTAATTTAATTAATTACTTCAAATATCTAATTTGTAGTTTAAATAATTAATGAGTTGTCAGATAAGATTTAATCAGGTAAAATAAGTGTTACAGACAGTTTTTTTATACTTTTACAAGTTGATAAAAGTTATCATTTACATCTTCATAAATTATGTTTACACCTTGATAAAAGTAAGTTACCATCAGTTATATGATTTACGATCGGGTTTTTTTATGTTGATAGAACGTGAGTTGCTGATAGTTTTCACCAGAACATTTTTTGGGGAAAAGTAAATGTCTAAGAAATTGGTCCTCTCTCTGCCCATAATAGAACCAATTTTAGAAATTATTATCTATCACATAAATGAAAAGTTACGTTCTAAGGGGATTAAGGACTAGAGAGAGAAATCAATTTCTTCTATCATCTTCAGCATAAAACAACATGGCTGCTCAAGGTTAGTATTACGATTAATTGTGAAAATCATGGAGTTGAAGATTTAAATTATACATAATTTGTTTTATGTCCATAAATAGTGTTTATGCTTACATGTGGTATCAAAGCTAGGTTTACAAACTCATGATTTTCCAATTAAGTTTATGAAATTTTCAATCCATGTATCTATTAAAATCATATTTTTCAGTGTTGAAAATATCGATTAATAAATTCGATATTGATTTCATGGAGTATGTAACTTACTCAAGTGTTGTTTTATATTATTTTTATACATTATAAAGTTGTATAATGAGTTATTTTTGGTGTTATGTACGTTATTCAAGAAACTACCCCCGATCATTATTTACTATGAGAATTGTCTTAAGTTGAAGTATAGTTTGAAAGATAGTTTTAAATTTTACAACATTCCGCATTATGATTTCTTAAAAGAACAAGACTCCATCCTTTTAACTATCTTGTAACATACTACTTAAAGTGCTAATTTCCATGTATATCAAATTGTGTGACCCACTTTTATACATGAAATTAAAATTTCCGTTATTTATTGAATATCCATGGAATTAGTTGATAGCACTAATGATGATGTTTCAATACTTGTAAATGAAAGAAACTGAATGAATTGTTTCATGCTTCATTTTAATTATATACTATTTATTATTTAATATGTTTTTTATATTATACTTAATTTGTTAGTCACCAAAGTAGCCAAATTAGAATATTTTTATAAATGACAGATTGAATAATTATTTGGTACATATAAAATAATGTATAAATTTAGGCTTGATAACCTTTTCGCTGAGACTCTTCTTACCGTGCATCATAATATTGGAACTAAACGTGGTTTAGTGAATGAAAGTTCTGCTTACTTGTGGCATAAACGTTTGGGGCATATCTCCAGAGAAAGGATTGTAAGATTGGTAAGGAATGAAATACTTCCTGATTTGGATTTTACTGATCTTGGTATTTGTGTGGATTGCATTAAAGGAAAACAAACAAAACACACAAAGAAATGAGCCACCAGAAGCACACAGCTTCTTGAAATAATACACACCGATATATCTGGACCTTTTCATGTTTCTTCTTTTGGAAAAGAAAACTATTTTATCACTTTTATTGATGATTTTTCACGTTATGGTTACATCTATCTATTACATGAAAAATCTCAGTCAGTAAATGCCCTTGAGGTATTTATTAATGAGGTTGAAAGACAACTAGATAGAAAAGCGAAAATTGTCAGATCTGATACAGGTGGTGAATATTATGAAAGATATGATGAAATAGGCCAACGCACAGGCCCATTTGCCAAATTTCTTGAAAAACGTGGCATATGTGCTCAATACACTATGGCAGGTACACCAGAACAAAATGTTGTAGCAGAGAGGCGTAATCGTACTCTACTAGATATGGTTTGGAGTATGTTAAGCAATTGTACATTACCCGTATCATTATGGATGCATGCACTTAAAACTGCCATGTATTTGTTAAATAGGGTTCCTAGTAAAGCAGTCCCTAAAACTCCTTTTGAAATGTGGACTGGTAGGAAACCTAGTTTAAGGCACCTGCATGTTTGGGGTTGCCTGGCGAAAGTAAGAGCTTATAACCCAAAGGAAAATAAATTGGACTCAAGGACGATCAATGGTTATTTCATTGGTTATTGTGAGAAGTCCAAAGGGTATAAGTTTTACTGTCCTAACCATATTACAAGAATTATTGAAACTGGAAATGCTAGGCTCATTGAGAAAGGTGAAGTTAGTGGGAGTCTAGAACCAAGAAAAGTGGACATTCAAGAAGTTAGAGTGCCAATTCATGTGCTTATAACTTATTCTAAAGTTGTTGTTTGGAGATCTGCTATTTTTTATGACTATGTGGTATATCTACAAGAGTCAGTGTGAGTCCCAAAGGGCACAATAATAAGCTAGAAGGGGGGGTTGAATAGCTTATTAGACACTTAAAAACTTTTTAAGTAAGTTCCTTTGACAAGCACTTGCAATCTTTTGGGAAGATTGAAGTAGCGGAAGACTTGCAAGGAAACAGGTTCAAGTCTGCCGATTAAGGACTACCGGTAGACTTGACTGAATACTCAAGTCTGCAGTTGAGGATATAGGTAAAGGAAATAGTAAACAGTTCAAGAGTAAACAAGCAGTAAAGGAAGAACTCAAGTATTTGGGATGGTTCACACTATAAAGAGTGCTACGTCCACCACCAAGGCAGTCAACCTTGGATTTAAAAGTGCACTATGTTTTCCACTAGTTCTATTACAAGGAATATACTCAATGGATCATGTACAAAAATATTGACTTGTGTTTGGGGGTTTAGGAATTAAATATATGGGTAAACAAGATATTTAATTCGTGCAGAAGAATAGTTATGAAGGATAACAACAAGAAGTTAAAAGATAAGTGTTGATGCAGGTCTTCTTGTTGTTGTCGAGGACTTCTTGATCAGTTTTAGATCTTTTGAATGCACTGAGTATAAAGACTTTGAGTTGTTGAAGATTTTCAGAGCATTTCTTTTTGTGTGTCTCTTCAGTCTTTAATGGAGGTATATATAGCTGGAGCATTCTGGAGATCCGTTGGGAAGACGAAGTGTAATAGCTCTATTAGGTTGAATGCATTAAATACATGGAGCTGTCTTGATAGTTTCGTCTTCACTGTTATTGAGCAGGGAGTAGATGCAGAGACATTTGCAGAGACTGGTAGGAGAGCAATCCGGATGTCAGATCTGCAAGAGTTGGTACAGCATCGTAGGTGACGCCTGTTCACCGCTCGTCACGCTCGCATCGCGAAAGTCTTCTTGCTTTTCGTAAAAGCGTTTTAGGCGTGTCTGAGAAGCCAGGAAATGTCTTAATTTAAATTCAAACTGATAAGGATAAATTTAATTAATCCACTAAGACTTGTTTGACTGGACACGTCATGCTTGACCATGTGCAGACAAGGTCTGCCGCTGGTTGTTGTTTGCAGGTCTTCCGGTGAAGCACAACTGAAGTCTTCCGCTGAACCTGTGAAGCCTATAAAACAAACTATTCTTTGGAAAAGTTCTATACACAGTTGCCACGCTAATTGATACGCAGCCCAATTAGCCACTAATGTATAAAACTAATGTAATGTATGAGCAGATATAAATCTAGATATAAATGAGAATCAACAATCTCCTCCTATTTATATCTGGTCATCATTACTTACAAATGAGGGCTATAAACAACTATATGATAGATAATAGCATGTCTAAAAGTATTTTTAATTTTATAACTGTAGACATGCCTCTATCAAACAGGAGAACACCTCAAGTGTAAAATCTAATCTAGGTGTTTACAAAATAGAAAAGATAAAAGAGAACAGCACACAGATTAGTAGTAAACAGTTCAAATGTGTATTTAAACTGAGTGTTTAAATTCTAAGCAGGTATGAATTGAAATAACAAGAATTTTAAACAATAGACATTTTTGAAAGTCAATTAATCTTCTGTATTAAAAACGAGAAGTTTAATATTACAGAGTTTTCAAAAATTAAGATAGATACAAAGGTTAAGGGAAGAAAAGATACAGATTTACCAAGGTCTTTTCCCTTTGCCTTTGTCTGCTGCTTCTTTCTCTCTTCTCTGTCGTTCAAGCTCTTCGGTTCTTCTGATGTAGTCATCATCGGCAGAAGTGGGAGGTCTAGTGGATCGAGAACGGTAGTCCAGTTCTTCACGAAGACGGCTGTTCTCTTCCAAAAGCATCTGGTTGATGGACTTCATTTGTTTCTCCTCCGTGATGGCCAGATCCCGATCTCGCCT
Source organism: Codonopsis lanceolata (assembly GCA_013146195.2). Lineage (NCBI taxonomy): Eukaryota > Viridiplantae > Streptophyta > Magnoliopsida > Asterales > Campanulaceae > Codonopsis > Codonopsis lanceolata. The sequence continues at coordinate 157,961,546 of CM028379.1, forward strand.
AGCATTCATAACATCATGAGCAGAGTCGCGAGCAATGTTGTTGAGCTCGAGAACAGGCGGGCGGTTGTGGCCGAGATGGAGAGTGATGGCGTGGAATAACTCGTAGAACAGAGATGAGCAAAGCCGGGCGCATTAAGAGCGTTGAGCTTCAACATTAATCTTGACATCCGTAAACTCATGCTTCATCTGTCCAAAGCGTGTCCATACGTCATCTTGGAATTGTCGAAGAAGAGCACCATTTCTATCATTTGCCTTGGACGCAGCAATGGCAAGCTCAGCGGCAGCGGTGGAGATGCTCGTCAGTTCTCCTAGTCTGTCGTAAATGGCGTCCAGGCAAGACAAAATTTCAGCATTGGCCGGTTGAGAGGGAGAAGGGTCCAGGCCAATGTGAACGTGATCACGGCCGGCAGAAGAGGTGGCTTCAGCAAAGGACATGGGCCGGAAGGGCTGTTGGAGAGGTGTAGTGACTGAGCCGGAAGAGGTCGAGCCACGGGAGGGGAAAGTATGGGTTGAGGAGTCGGTTTTTGGTGGAGAGGGAGGTTTGGAGGGGAATCTATCTCAATGTCAGTGTCGGAGTTGTCACTGACGATTGATGATTCTGGTAAGGGGTCGGTAGAGAACTAAAAAGAAGGGGCATGATAGAAAAGGGATTTGGGTTTGAGGAGGTTTGGTTATGGTTGAGATTGGGGGAATAGATCTGCTACCGATGAAAGTTCAAAGAGAAACTTTGAGGCAGCAGAGTCTAATGGTTTTCTAGGAGAGGGTTGGGTTGTTTTAGATTGTGTAGATGGGCTGGTTTGGGTTCGATGGGGTGAAGAAGGGTAGATGGGTTTGGGGAATAGTTGAAAGGGGAGGGAGGAGGTGTAGGATCCTGTCCTTGTGGCTCCTCCTGAGGGATGGGCTCCTCCGGAGGGGGTGAAGTCCTCTGAGTAGATGACTCAGTAGGAGTGGGTTGGTTTGGGTTGTCGGTAGAGGTTTGTTCAGCGGTAGGGGGTTGGTTGTCGGTAGAGGGTTGGTTGGAGGCAGACTTCTTTTTCTTCCTTAGCAACTGAATAGGGGGCTCAGCTGCGTCATCGGCAGAATCTTGAGTGTCTGCAGGTGGCTGGGTTTGAAAGGCTTTACATAGTCGCCTACGTTTTGGTTTTGGTGAAGGTTGTCGTTTGTTTTTAGGAGAAGGCTGGGTAGAGGAGGTTGGTTGAGCTGGAGAAGATGGTGGAGGAGATGAAGGCTTACCGGCAGCAGTAGAAGAGCAACCGGCAGACTTGTCCTGTCTGCCTGCCTTCAACTCTTGCCTGATCCATTTGGCTTGACGCTTCTCAGCTTCGACTTCTTCCGCCCGTGCCTTTTTGGCCTTGGCTGTTTGTTTGGACTTCAACAGCTGCTCTGATTCATCAGCCAAATCCTTTGCTTGTTGGTGAAGGGTTTGAGCTATTTGGTCATTGAATTTGTCAGATGCCTTGTTGATGCTCTTGCTAGCAGCTTCATATGCATCCATGTTGAAGCGCATAACGACTATAGGCGTCGGCTTAGCAACCTTTTCAAGAGAGATATTTGGAAGTCCTTTTTGCTGCCGTCGCTTGTTCTCATATTCAATATATTTGTTGAAGAACGAGGCGGTCAGCTGTTTGTCCTTTTTCACCAAAATAAGTTCATCTTCCTTAATGGAAGAGTTGATTTGCTCTGTGTCTCGTAGAAGAACGTTGATTAGCCTGACAAAAGGCCGTTTGCTGTTGGGGTTGTTATTTACTTTTCTCAACGCACTGCTTCAGCTCATTGGACACAATAATGTCGTAATTGAGGTGAGTCTGTAGGAAGACGGCACTGGTGAGGTTCAGCTGTTGTGTAGTGAACATATCGTGGGCCCTGCTTTTGAATAGCAGGCCCTTGTCAATCAGATGGCTTGAGCAGTAGACGTCTAACGGGAAGATGTTCCTCAACATCTTGCCTTAAGGTTCCCTTGGAGTATCAACTCCCCTCATTGCTTCCCAGGCATGGTTAGCCTCAGCAGTTGATGGTTTTAGTTCACCACCAAAATGTACGCCAATAATAGTGGAAATTGTCTTGGCAGTGATGGAGACGGGTCGACCTCGAATCCATCCTCGCAGTGCAATTTGATTTCTAACTACCATTCGTTGGTAGAATTCTTCAGCCATGAGGATGTTGTAGTCTTCGTCGTTAAGGCAGAAGAGTGGTAAAATCCCCGAAGCGTTCATATCTTCGCAGGCTTTGACTCCGGCGGCAATCGTGCAAACGGATTTGAGATCTATGCACATGCCGGGTATGTACAGTTTTGGATCCAGAGGTACTATGACGTCGTGAGCGGCGGGAAATGGAGGGTACCCAGGTAAATTGACATCCAGACCTGGTGGGATGACTTTTTCAGGGTCAAACTCCTTCCTGCTGTCACGTTTGGATTTTGAAGAGGGTTTTACCTGTAAGAACACATTTCAGAAATTAGGGCTTTTTACCTCACATAATAAACAAGCAAAGATTTCAATTTTTCTGAAATTATTGGAAATTTTCGATGAAATTTTTTGAAACCCTTGAATGTTTTGGGAAAATGAACCATAGAAACATTAACAGATGATTTCTAAAAGAAATGAGTACTCAAGGTATAAAGAAGACTGTTAGTTTCTAGGTTTTGAAGAACAACAATGGCGGTTACTGTCAGATACGCGAAAGTGTCTTTTCGGATTCCATAATAAGTAGCTTAAAAGATTAAATACTAAACAAAAATTAATGAATAGCGAGTCAGAGAGTAATGAAGAGCATACCATTGTTGCTGTAGAGAAGAAGAAACAAGAATAATTTGGAAATAATGGAATCAGTTGCAGAGAGAGAAGGGGGGTTTGAGTAGAGAGAAATATTTGGACAAAATTTCAAATAATTTATCTTTCAGTCTTTACCTCTCAATGAGCTTTTATAAATTGATTTATCATTTAAAAAGCTATTCTCTAATGATTTCCTAAATCTGTATTTGGAAGAAGGATTAAGTGTGTTGTTGTTCTGATCATAAATTCGTGTACAGCCACTTAAGACTTCCCTGAATCTAAGCCTAACAATTTTCGCTGCTTAAACTCTTTCAAACATGCTTTTGATTTAAAAGGCAGTTCATCAGCAGAGTTCATAACTCTTTTGAGAGCAAGTCTGTTGTTCCTTGATACCAGTAGACATGCTCACCGTCCAAATTGTCTACGCCTTTAAAACCTATGCTTTAATTATATAAAAAGAAGAAAAGTTTTAAACGGAAGCATAGGCTATTCACCCCCCCTCTAGCCTATTTGAGAAATCATGTGGACCAACAATCCTGGCGACTAGCCGACTATTCCTGCTTTCCACCTGCTGCTTATGCCTTGCTTGTGGGCATCCTGGTCCGAGATTATTTGGACGACAGATCAAATTCGTCTACTTGGAGTGGGTACCTACTGTAAGGCCTGGCCACCACTGACAGGAGCTAGATTGCTAGGGTTATGGAGCATGAAATCAGCGAATGGCATCGAGGTCTGGCCCAAGGCGAGCAGTTGTTGATTAAGCGCGAACATCTTTTTGTAGTATTCGGCTTAGACTTGCATGGCAGCAGCCTGTTGGTCGAAAGTTAACCCGGGCAAGGACGCATGACTACCTTGACCATTTTCCCGTTGCCTATTAAGCTGGTTCCTCAAATCTCATGTGCGAGCTTACTGCTCATTAATCAATTCGCGGGCATCCCGCTGACTTGCTTGCGCCTGGCTAACATGTTGAGAAGATTGTTCTTCGTCAATGTATGGAATATCATCGTCGTGAGCTGCATGCCAAGTAGATATCTTTTGATTCCTCGTTTAGACTCCCTATGGGGGTGCCTTTGGTGACAGATCACCGGGTGCGACGGGTAGTGGATGGTTCCCAACCGACTGGCTTGTAGCCGGGTGGTTGCTAGTGGTGGCGTGATGTTTGCTACCTTTACCAACCATTGGTGTGATATTGCTTGTCGAAAAACAACCGAAAAAACAGATGAGAAATCTTTAGAGCTTCAATTTCTCGGTAGCGGGACAAAACTAATGATGCAAAAATCAGCCTAGGGTCGTTCGATTGATGCGTGAGATATCCGAGCTTTATTTGTATGTATTGGATCTCTTCACAACCTATTTAAGAACACGAAAAACACATTAGTTGGAGTACAAGACTTAGCCTCACGAAACCACTCCGGTGTGAGAGTAAGTATTGTGTGAGAGTCAAAAAGTAATTTGACAGAGGTTTGGGGTTGTAAAAAGTGTGTGTACCTTATTTAGGGTTTATGAAAGGGTATTTATAGGCCCCCAATGACCTAGAAACCTTGAGAGATTTAATTACATAGATAACTAGTAGGTTTAGGAGGAAACTCCTATATTATAGGCAAGATAGGCGGTTGACCGCGAGAATGTAGAAGCAGATATGACAAGTGCTCTGCCCGGATAAGGAAACCTTTAACCTGTCTTGGAGAGCAAGTCTTTGAGATTCCCTTCTTGATGCTTGCTCGGACGAGCAAGGCTCTGCGCGCTGTATGATGTAGATCTGGTGGTGATAAGTGTGATCCCCGGGCAAGGCCCCCTGATCGGGCAAGCAAGGCCCTTGCTCGACCAGACTCAAACAGGATATATCGAAGAACTTGGCTCGAGTACCTTGCTAGCTCTACCGGCTAGACTTGGTGGTCCTATGCTTACGAGCTCGTGATTGGCACGTGGTGACCGCTTGTGCTTTGCTCGTTCCTGGTTTTAGGCCGGGCACATCAAAGAGTAATTTCAAATTGAAGAAGCATGATGCAACTACAACGACTATCTATCAATGATAACTGATCGATGTCTTATTTTAATTATTTCCTTGCAAGTGGACAAGACTATTGGAGAATAGTTTTGGAAGCAAGGGTCGAACCCACAGAGACAAGAGATCACAGATAGTGTAATTTATTGATAGCAAATTATTAATCTAAGGGGAGTTTTTATGTTTAATATATTCTAACTAATTATTATTATTTAGGTGTTTAACTAATTAGCAGCAATTACAGGTTATGAAGATCTTATGGTGGATGGCAATCTAGGATTAGGGTTTCACTTGTATCTCCTCTATGTTTAATTTAAAATAATTATCATTCAATCTCTTGGGTTCGTTCACAAAATATAGATATAACCTGTTGAATTATTGGTTCAGCCTCCATCCCCGAATAATTCATCCATTCTATATCCTAAGCACAAGAACATATGATATATCTGTCACCTAGGTCATATATGGAACATAACCCTAACTTATCACTCTCGTGCATCGATAGGTCCAATTTATTGTGATGGTGAGCCAGTGTACGACATATGCACATTGATCATGCAGTTATCCGCACCTCTAGGCCTTTATTATTTGCAATTACATTCATTTGTTCAAAGCGAAATAATATAGGGATTGATAATCACCACAATCAACAAGAATTGAATGAACATAAATATGAATTAAAACATAGATTCAATACAAGTTACCTCCCACCTCCTAGATTAATGATGATTTAGTTCATCCTTGAAGATGAACAACACATGGAGATGATAGGAGACATGATTTGATCTTCAATACTTGTAATTACAATAACTAAATATGTTATACAACCTAAAATCTATTCTAAAGCTATAGAAAACTGTTTCCAGCCGTTTCTAGTCGCCATATGCTTTGGCAACCGATCTCTATTTATACCAGGGAGTTGTATTACAATCGGATCTCTAGTGAAAACACGAATTTTTGCATTCTGACTACCTTGCAATCGCAAGGTCCTTGGCACATCCGAGGTTTGATTTCTTCAGTTACTGTCCACCTTGCGGAGGCAAGGTCTGAAACACCTTGCGACCGCAAGATCTTCAGATTGATTTTTCTTCTTTTCTTCTTCAATTTTCATTCTGACCCCTTCTCGGAATTTGCATATAAAAACCTTATAGTTTGCATATTTTCACCAAAAACCCTGAAACTCACAAAATCACTAGAAAACGCATATCAGTAGCCAAAAGCCTCGTGAAATAGCATAATTTAAGTCATAGAAGCATATGAAATCGATGTATAAAATACATCGATCAAATACCCCCAAACTTAAACTTTGCTCGTCCACGAGTAAACAATACTTATAAAGACAAAAGCATTTAAACAATTACAGAAATAACCAAAACGAAAATCTTTTTGGAGGGTGACACTATTTACGCTCCTCTATAAACCCACAAACTCAAGGAGACTCTTTCGAGTGACTCGACTATGCAGATAATTACAAAAGCTGATAAATACAAAAGAAGATAAAAACTAAGCTAAAACAAAACCAAAAATCTTTTTGGTTTCAACCTCAAATTATAATAGCATGGCATAACAAAGTAGTTTCAATTCGATGCTCACCACATATGCAGGCTCAGTCACATAAAACCAACTGACTTTTTCTTAAAACTGCTACTACTCTAAATTTCTCCGTGTGTGTGTGATCACCAGTTTTAGAGAATATCTCAACTAAAACAGTTTTATTAAGCTAAGCACCACATTCATATGAAAATCAAAGTTTAAGTAAAACACATGCATTATATAATATGAGATCTACCATCCAAACCCGGTCTATTAATGAAAGAGAGGTCACCAAGGATTTCAAAAACTTATACATCCATCCCATGCACTTCTATGTATGACATACAATGCTCTCCTATCCCAATTACTTGTAATAGCTATGATTATACTAACACAGTGAGCTTTTTGGCGAATAATATGAACATGAAGTGTTTGATCAATTCTATATGACTCACTTAGCAGAGAAAACATGCACAAGCATTGGCAAGAAGATCATTAGGTCTTTATCAGCTTGTAATGTAAGGCCAAGGTGATGGGGGATTTGATGGAAAGAGATTGGAATTCAAAGTGAGAGAGTAAGACTACCATTTATCCCTCATACTTCCAAGCAAAATGAAGTTTTCCCTATTTAGGCTAGGACCTGCAAAGACTATAAGTAGGGGGTGTTTTCTGTTACTTTTTAGTTTTCTTCTTTCCCCCCCCCCCAAACTTGTTTTGGGCAATACATAATTCTAAAAACATCTCATCATTTTTCTCAGCAATATTTTTCTAACTTATTTTCTTGAAAGCTATGCTTTCATTTGAATCTTCTTGCACTTTTCTTTTTCCGTTTCATTTTTCGTCGATACACATTTTTTTCTTTTCTTTTTCTATTTTTTTTATCGACGACGGAAAGAAGAAGTCTTCAGAAAAATTGCCTAACTGAAAAAAATGGCCCTCTATAATCAATTTCCCACCCACATCCTACTCTCTCAAAGGGTAGGCTAAAAGTGTATAGGCTTTTAGGGTTAAGTTAATGTGGGTAATAGAAACGATGTCGAATGGGGGTTTAATGTGTGCTTAGCACACTCCATCGTTTTTAATTAGGCTCAAAAGGGGACACTAGAGATATTTTTAGTAAAGGTCAGAGAATATTTAGGCTCTAACGATCCAAAAATGACCTAAGTCATTTCTTGATGCCAAATGCTCATGTAGTTTTTAAAGCAAGTAAGACACACACAACATCATATCAACTATGGGAATTGTGGGGTTGATTGTTTAGCATCACTGGATTTCACATAAGCATTCGCTAAGACAGATGGTAGGGACAATTGAGACTAACATGCAGACACGGTTCAAAGTGTGCTTGAGATATATAAATGAGAAAAATCCAAGGGATCTAACTATCGTGCAATTGACCCTAAGTTACAATTTAATGCAACAATCATGTTCGAATGGCTATGCATCATATTCTTGTGCATATCTTGTTGTAATGAAGTAGGTGTTATAAACTTTATAAAACTATTCTAATCAATCCATAATTATAACTGGTGTGGGTGCATGAGGAATCTGAGAAAAGTAAAAGTTTCGCAAAATCAAGTAAATTCCAGAGTGATCTACGGACTAGCTATGCGGTTCATTGCATTAACTCCTCATCGACTAGTATTACCACACCTAAACTTGAGGCTAATTTTTTTTTATAAATAAAATTGGAGATGTTGATGACACAATTGATGATGGATCCCCATAGCAGGAATCCACAAGCATCCAAAATTAGTGTATTCTGGTCAAGGCACCATCTCCGAAAACAAGAAAAAATAAAAAGCAAGAAAGGCGGGTGAGGAGGAGACACGATAGAGGGAAAAGAAAATTTTCCCCACCCTAAAAACGTAGCCCAACTTCATTCCTCCTTAGGCTAGGACCTGCTAAGACTCTGAGCTTAGAATTCCCCCCCCCCTCAAACTTATTTTCTATTTTGTCCTCAAAATTGAGGAACATATGAGAGGTTTGATGGGGAAGGACAAATATCAAAAGGACATAGCAGGCCCACCTAACGAAAGAGGATGAAACTTGGGCCTCGACTCAAGGTGAGTCGGGTGGAAATAACAAACGAGGACGAAACTCGGGGATCGTACCAGGCGGCATCCCATAGAGGTTGGAGACATTTTGTCCCACGGTGTTAAATCAGCCAAACAACTCTTCTTGGTTGGCACCATAAGTGCCAACTGCTGATTTGTTATTTGGGCTTCAAGCGGCAACCTCTTTCTAGCCCTTGAGATCCCCACTAGGTCCCCACTCCTCCTCCCTCTTCTGTTCCCCACGTGAGGAACCCTTACTCGCGGCTGCTGCTGGTGCTCAAACAAAATGGCCCTAGTAATAGCGGGCCCACCTCTAAGCCTCTCCGCGTGTCGAGACCATCTCACTCATGCCTCCCTACACAGTCCAGTAATCAAATACAGGAACGCGAACCCCGCATTTGTAGTACCTCTAATCAGGGTCTTAATTTGGCCGTTGATTAGGTGGCCAACATCGATGCACCGCCATGATGGTGTAGATCAGATGCCCAGCCCAAGTCACCGTGTGTTGGTGAGGAGGGAATAAGGCGAGAGATTTGAACACGGGCTTGGCCGTGTTCGAGAAGTACTCTCCATGGTGCGTGGACCGTAGGGTGGATTACAGTTTTGGGTCCACACCACACCAGGGAGGGCGATGGTCGCATTGACCACCTCGACAGGAATAGGGGGTGAAGGTGAGTGCTATAATCATCGGCACCATCCGCGAAGTTGGAGGTGCCGTAATACATGTTAATACTTTGAGACGAAAAGTCAACATCCTCGCCCCTAACAAAGACAGTCTCTACCACCCCCCATCTATGCCAATGCGGCCATTGTCATAGAACTTCGCGGACAATAGGCACGATTGCCTTATCCGGAGTAATCAATCAACTGACCCCACCTACGAGCCCTAAAATTATCCTGCAGGCCAAATTCTTCAGCCATGAATCCCTTCTCGGTAATTAATGACTTAGAGAGCTTGGCCGCATATCTTCTCCGAGGCCTCGAAAGAATTAAAACGGCGGTGGTCATAGTGTTGCTCTTCCTCCTGAACGGGGCGAGAAGAAGAGGCGCCAGTATTTCTACGCTTATAGGACATTATGTTTGAGCAAATAAAAATTAAATGTTTGACAGTTAAAATATTATTATTTTTAAATTTTAAAATTAACAATTAAAAATTAAATTATTTCCTAAAGCATGCAAAATATATCTATTCTACGTAAATTATCTAACACCCTTAACATACAAAAATTTGTACGTAGAAATTTAAAATGGAAGGGGGTTAGGGTTACTTGGTTTGCAGCTTTACGGTCGCCGGAGTTCGAGCTTTGATGTCGGCAACAATGGAGTCCCCACCTTACTTCAATCTTCAATGGGGTGAAATGGAGGATGAAGGAGGTAAGGAAGTTGAAGAATTTTGAAGGAGGGTGGAGGAGTTCTTGTAGAATGGCCGGAATTTTGGAAGAATTTATGAAGATCTCGCCGATTTGAGGAGTATACGCCGCCGCCGCCGCTTGAAGGAGGAGTGAAACCGGTGATCTGTTTGTTCGGCCAGCTTAATAAAGACACCTTGCGGTCGCAAGGTGGCTTTTACTCAAGGCCCGCAAGGCGATCAGCTCAGCCGATTCCTAACTGATTCCCACATCAGCATGTAACAAATCACGAAGTCCGCATTTATTGAGGACCTTGCGGTCGCAAGGCCCTGGGCACCTTGCGTCCGCAAGGTGGGCAGTTTATTCCTCCTTGTTTCTTTTTCATCCTTTTTCAGCAGTTTAACAGTTTAGTCCCTCCGTTAGGTTCCGTTATGTTTTGTCACTTTCCTGCATTATGAAAACTCTACAAAAACTCTAGACTAACAATATTAGCAACATATAAATACAACATTAAGATGCTTTTCTCCCCCAAACTTGGATTTTGGCATATTTAATTTCAAATTAAATGTCCAAAATTTAACGGAGAATAGTGATTGATGTATTTTATACGTCGATTTTATATACTTCTATGGCTTAAATTATGCTATTTCACGAGGCTTTTGACTACTAATATATGTTTTTGGTGAGTTTTATAAGTTTTAGGGTTATTAGTGAAAATATGCGAAACTCCAGGGTTTTAAGTGCAAATTTCAAGAAGGGCCAAAAAAGAAAAATGAAGAAAGAATGGAAGCTGTCAACACTGGACACCTTGCGGACGCAAGGTGCCTCAGGCCTTGCGACCGCAAGGTAGGCAGTACGGGTCACAAGTCAGAAACCAAGAATTCCAAAGGTCGGACATACTGGAGACCTTGCAGACGCAAGGTACCCAACACCTTGCGACCGCAAGGTGGTCAAAATTCTTGATTTTCGGATTTTCACACAGTCATTCAATTGGATTACAACTCCTGGGTATATATAGAAGTCAGATGCCGAGCTAGGAAGAAGAGGACGGCTGGAAGCTCTCTTTAATAGATTTTAGGTAGTTTTTAGACTGTATAACATAGTTAGATTTTGTAATTTCAAGTATTGAAGATCAAATCATGTATCCGATCATCTCCATGTGCTGTTCATTGTCTATGATGAACTAAATCATCCATAATCTAGGAGGTGGGAGGTAACTTGTATCAAATTTATGTTTTAATTCTTATATATGATCATTCAATTCTTGTTGATTGTGTTGTTTATCAATCCCTCTATTATTTTGCTTTGAACAAATGAATGTAATCACAAATAATAAAGGCTTAGAGGTGCGGATAACTGCATGACCAATGTGCATATGTCGTACACTAGCTCACCAACACAATAAATTGGACCTATCGATGCACGAGAGTGATAAGTTAGGACCAGGTTCTTACATGATCTAGGTGACAGATAGATCATAAATCTAGGTGACAGCTAGATTGATAGTTCCTGTGCTTAGGATATAGAATAGATGAATTTTGCGGGGATGGAGGCTGAACCAATTGTTCAACAGATTATATCTATCTTTAGTGAACGAACCCAAGACATTGAATGATAATATTATGAATTAAACACAAAAGAGATACAAGTGAAACCCAGAATCCTAGATTGCCACCCACCATAAGATCTTCATATCTGTAATTACTGTCTAATTAGTTAAACATCTAAATATAAAAAGTAGTTTAGAGTAGAAATAATTATAAAAATCCCCTTTAGATTAATAATTTGCTATCAATAAATTGCACTGTTCGTGATCACTTGTCTCTGTGGGTTCGACCCTTGCTTCCAATACTATTCTATAATAGTCTTGTCCACTTGCAAGGAAAAAGATTAATTAAAACATCGATCAAATAGCATATTTAATTAACTACAAAAGTAATAAAGATTCATCATAGTGGGTTGCCTCCCACTTAACGCCTTTGTTTAACGTCTTTGGCTCGACCCAACTGCAAACCTAATCGTCGGGTGGTGCATTGTCATCTAAACGAATTAATACAATTGTTCGTTCAACTGACATTGGTTCGAGATATGGTTTGAGTCGGTGACCATTAACTTTAGACACTTCGTTTGTTCTTGGATTTCTAATATCAATAGCTCCATGAGGGTAAATTCGGACAATTGTAAAAGGGCCAGACCACTTTGATTTTAGTTTTCCAGGGAATAACCTCAGTCTAGAATTAAAAAGTAAAACTTTCAATCCTGGTCGAAACATTTTATTGGATAACCCCATGTCATAGTATTTCTTGGTCTTCTCTTTATATGTTTTGGCATTTTCATACGAATTTAACCTATGTTCTTCTAATTCATTCAATTGAAACAATCTTTCTTCACCAGCCAAGGTCAAATCTAAATTTAAGTCTTTGATAGCCCAATAGGCTTTATGTTCAATTTCAACTGGTAGATGGCAAGCTTTGCCATATACCATTTTGTATGGACTCATTCCTATTGGAGTCTTGTAAGCAGTTCGGTATGCCCATAAAGCATCCTTAAGTTTAGCTTCTCAATCTTCACGATTAGGCCTAACAGTCTTTTCTAATACTGCTTTAATTTGTCTATTACTAACCTCCACTTGGCCAGATGTCTGAGGATGATAGGGTGTAGCTAACGTGTGAGTTACACCATGTTTCTTAAGGACATTATTTAATAATTTATTAGTAAAATGCGTTCATTGGTCACTAATTATGGCCTTAGGTACTCCATATCTAGCAAAAAGATCTTCAACGAATTTAACCACAGTTTTACCATCATTTGTTTTAGTAGCTATGACTTCAATCCACTTAGACACATAATCAACAGCTACCAAAATATATTCACAGTTATTAGATACTGGAAAAGGACCCATGAAATCAATGCCCCAAACATCAAAGATTTCCACAACCATATTAGTGTGTAAGGGCATTTCGTTTCTTTTTCCTATTCCTCCAGTTCTTTGACATTTGTCACAAGTTCTATAAAATAAATCACAGTCTCTAAAGACGGTAGGCCAATATAAACCAGATTGTAAAATTTTTCTAGCAGTTTTGTTTCCACTAAAATGACCACCACAAGAATATTCATGGCAGAATTCTATAATACTTTGTTGGTCTGTTTCTGGAACACATCGTCTAATTAAGGAGTCTGAACATATTTTATATAAATGAGGTTCTTCCCAAAAATAATTTTTTGCTTCGACCAAAAATTTCTTCTTTTGGTAGTGATCAAAATCAGGATTTATAATATCATACACATAATAATTGACAAAATCAGCATACCAAGGGTCTGAATCTTTGACTGCTAAAAGTTGTTCATCAGGGAAATCTTCATTTATAGGAATTGGGTTGTCAAGAAATTGACGTTCAAGTAAGGGTGAAAATTCTAATCTGGACAAATGGTCGGCTACGACATTTTCGGTTCCCTTTTTATCCTTGATTGGATGTCAAATTCTTGCAATAATAGCATCCACCTAATTAGTCTAGGCTTTGCATCTTTCTTACTCAATAAATATTTTAATGCCGAATAATCAGAAAATATTATCACTTTTGACCCTAACAGATATGGTCTAAACTTTTCCAATGCATACACTATTGCCAAAAATTCCTTTTCTGTTGTTGTATAATTTAGTTGTGCATCATTTAGTGTTCTACTAGCATAATGTATTACATGTGGCTTTCTATCTACCCTTTGTCCTAACACGGCTCCAATTGCGAAATCTGATGCATCGCACATGATCTCGAAAGGGAAAGACCAATCAGGGCCGGATAAAATAGGGGCATTGGTTAATCTTTCTTTTAATAAATTAAATGCATTTAAGCATTCTTGATCAAAAATAAATTATGTATCTTTTGCTAACAAGTTACATAGAGGTTTACAGATTTTGGAAAAATCTTTTATAAATCTTCTATAGAAGCCAGCATGCCCTAGAAAACTTCTAACACCTTTAACAGAAGTTGGAGGGGGTAATTGTGAAATAACTTCTATTTTTGCCTTATCGACTTCAATGTCTTTATTAGACACAACATGCCCTAAGACAATTCCATGTTTGACCATGAAATGACTTTTCTCCCAACTTAGAGTTAAATTTGTTTCACAACATCTTTTTAAGGCTGATGTAAGATTTTCTAGGCAATGATCAAAAGAGTTTCCAAAAACTGAAAAATCATCCATGAAAATTTCAACACATCTTTCTACTAAATCTGAGAATATAGAAATCATGCATCTTTGAAAGGTGGCCGGTGCATTACATAGTCCAAAGGGCATTCTCCTGAAAGCAAAAGTACCAAAAGGACATGTAAAGGTTGTTTTCTCTTGGTCTTCAGGTGCTACAGGAATTTGGTTGTAACCAGAAAAACCATCAAAAAAGCAATAGTACTCGTGACCGGCTAGTCTTTCAAGGATTTGGTCAATAAATGGCAAAGGAAAGTGGTATTTCCTAGTTGCCGCATTCAATTTTCTCAAATCAATGCACATTCTATAACCAGTAATAGTTCTTGTAGGGACTAATTCATCTTTTTCATTTTTAATTACTGTAATTCCTGACTTTTTAGGAACTACCTGAACTGGACTAACCCATTTACTATCAGATATTGAGTAAATTATGCTTGCATCTAAAAGCTTCAGAACTTCTTTTCTTACGGCTTCTTCCATGTGAGGGTTAAATCTTCTTTGTCTTTCTCTTGAAGGTTTACTACCTTCTTCTAAATGTATTTTATGCATGCACATAGAAGGACTAATACCTTTTCAAATCAGCTAGGGACCATCCTATGGCTTCTCTATGTGTCCATAAAACTTTTAATAAACTTGTTTCTTGCTCTTTAGTTAAATCGGCTGCTATTATAACAGGCAAAAGTTTTACCTTCCCCTAAAAATGCATGTTTTAAGTGGGGTGGTAATGGCTTTAATTCTTCTACTGGAGGAGATTTAACAGATGACATAAATTCAGAATTTTCTGCTTTAATTGTTTCTTCTACTTTAACTTCCTCATTCTTTCCTTCTTTAATTTCTTTATTATTTTCTACTTTTTCATCCTCTATCTCAATTTCTTCAAAAAGAGATTTTAAGATTTCTACTTCATCTTCTTTAATTTCATTAGTTTCATCTTTTACTTTTTCAATTTTATCAAACTTAATTTCTAATTTCGACTCTTTTTCCATATTATTCTTATTTTTATTCTTAAGAGCTTCTAATTTTTCTCTTTCTTGTCTTTCTTCCTCTTCTATTTCTCTTTCTATCTCTTCAATGTCAATTTTGATGGGAGGGATAGGACTATCATCATAAACTTCAAATACATCTTTCTCATAGTCGTCATCTTCATCATCTTCCTCAAAAGTTTCAGTTGATAATTTTTCGATTTCATCTATGGAAAAATATGCATTTATGTCACTAGGTCTATTCATAGCATCATAAATAGAGATTTCAACAGTTTCACCTAGGACTGACATTGTGAGTTTACCATTCTTCACATTTATCAATTGTATTGGCAGTGGTCATAAAAGGTCTGCCTAACAAGATAGGAACTTCATTATTTGTGCAGATTTTTCTTTCCATCTCTAGAACCACAAAGTCGACTGGAATGATTAGTTTATCAACCTGAACTAGGATATCTTCCACTATACCCAAGGGATGTTTAACTGAACGATCAGCTAATTGTAATTGCATATTAGTGGGCTTTAGTTCTCCTAACCCTAACTGTTTGTAGACCGCAAAAGGCATCAAGTTAATACTTGCTCCTAGATCTAGCATGGCTTTCATCTTTTTAGAGCTTCCGAAGAAAACTTGGATATTAAAGCTACCAGGATCTTTCAACTTAGGGGGTAGTTCGGGTTGTAAAACAACACTTACGTTTTCAGAAACAATAATTTTCTCATTGTTTTCAAACTTGTGTTTCTTAGAGTGAAGATCTTTGAAAAACTTAGCATAGGCTGGAATATTTTTAATAACCTTAAGCAAAGGAAGATTAACATTCACCTTGGATAACATATTATAAATTTCTGAAAATTATTTGTCCATTCGGTTTTTCACAAGTCTTCTTGGAAACGGAATTGGAGGAACATATGGTGGTGGAGCCACATATGGTTCCTCTTCTTCTTGTTCTATCTCTTTCTCTACTTCTACTTGATTTTCTTTATTTTGATCTTCTTTTTCTTTTTCTTTATTTGGAACTTCTACTTCTACTTCTACTTCTTGACTATTTATTTTATTATTCTCATTACTATTATCCTTTTCTACTTTTTTTTTCTCAGAATTATCTACTTCATCAGGCACATTAGAAGATTGAACAGGGCCACTTACCTCTTCTCCTATTACTTTACCGCTTCGCAAGACAGTGATTGATTTTGCTTGCTCGGTTTGACTAGGGAACTTCCCTTCTTCTCTTTTCTCGGTCTCAAAATTTACTATGTGCTTCTTCAAATTTTCAACTTCTTCAAGTAAATACTTTATCAGAACAACTTGACCTTTGTTTGTTCCATCTTGTTTTGGAACTTCTTCAATTCTCAATTAATTTTGGTTTCGAAATTGTTGTGGTTGAGGTTGTTGAGGCTGGAATTGTTGAGGTTGTAAATGTTTATTTCCTCCCCAAGAAAAATTTGGATGATTCCTCCAACCAGGATTATATGTGTTTGAGTAGGGATCATTCCTTGGTCTTTTAGGGTATACGTTCATGGCATTAGCCTGTTCAGCATACATAGCACTTGATGGACAAAAATTAGTAGCATGAGAATATAATCCACATAAAGCACATGCTTCTTGAATTGATCAATTTTCAAAATGAGCTTGTGTATCTGATTTTTCTTGAATTTGATATAAACTCCTACTTTTACCTCTAGCACTTTTCTGTTGAGAATTTATGCTTAACATCTCAAATAATTCCTCTAGTGCTTCTGGTGTCATTCTATTAATAGAACCACCAGCTGCACTGTCAACCATAGTTTGTAAGTCTGGCGAAAGACCATGATAAAATTGAAGTACTAACACATGTTGAGCCAAATTATGATGAGGACACATAATGAGCATATTTTTAAATCTATCCTAAGACTCATGGAATGTTTCACCTGGTTCATTCTGGAATGACATGATCTGTTTTCTATATTCAACGAGAGGTGCATGCTTATAATATTTACTCATAAACAAATCATAAAGTTGAGCCCAAGTATAAACACTACTAGGTGTTAGATTCATAAACCATCGCTTTGCCAATTATTTTAACGCACTAGGAAAATATTTCATTTTAACTTGGTCTTCAGTCAACCCTCCTAAAGGAAAAGTACTCATCATATATTCATAATCTCTTAAAAAACTGACAGGATCTTTGTGAGGCATTCTATGAAAAGAAGGTATCATAGCAAAATAATGACCTTTTAATTGGAAATTCCTTACGGTTTCTGGTAAGACTAGACATGATGTTACTACATTTAATGAAGGTCTACTGAAATCATTAATAGTTCTTTGATTCACCACTACTTCCATATTTCTTCTAGGAGGTTCTTCTTCTCTTTGATTCATATTAACCGGGCGAACCGAATTTTCAGGATTTTGATTAATATTTTCCATTGGAGGATCAGCCAGGGGATCCTCAAGATTCAATTGTTCTTGATTATCAGGCTCGATTGCTAGATTTTCAAGATCTTCTTGATTCCTTCTAATATTATTTATATCTTGATTCAGTTCTACCAGTTGAGGATTCAAAGATCTACGACCGTGCATAAAATAAATAAAGCAATTTAAAAACAACTAACTATTAAAAACAAATAAAATAAAATTTTTTTTTGTATTTTTATAAAAACTGAAAACTAAACTAAATTAAAATTGCACTACCAACAAACTAACTATGTAAACTAGCTTGTCCCCGGCAACGGCGCCAAAAACTTGATCGATGTCTTATTTTAATTATTTCCTTGCAAGTGGACAAGACTATTGGAGAATAGTTTTGGAAGCAAGGGTTGAACCCACAGAGACAAGAGATCACATATAGTGCAATTTATTGATAGTAAATTATTAATCTAAGGGGAGTTTTTATGTTTAATATATTCTAACTAATTGTTATTATTTAGGTGTTTAACTAATTAGCAACAATTACATGTTATGAAGATCTTATGGTGGATGACAATCTAGGATTAGGGTTTCACTTGTATCCCCTCCATGTTTAATTTGAAATAATTATCATTCAATCTCTTGGGTTCATTCACAAAATATAGATATAGCCTGTTGAATTATTGGTTCAGCCTCCATCCCCGAATAATTCATCCATTCTATATCATAAATACAAGAACATATGATCTATCTGTCACCTAGGTCATATATGGAACATGACCCTAACTTATCACTCTCGTGCATCGATAGGTCCAATTTATTGTGATGGTGAGCCAGTGTACGACATATGCACATTGATCATGCAGTTATCCGCACCTCTAGGCCTTTATTATTTGCAATTAAATTCATTTGTTCAAAGCGAAATAATATAGGGATTGATAATCACCACAATCAACAAGAATTGAATGAACATAAATATGAATTAAAACATAGATTCAATACAAGTTACCTCCCACCTCCTAGATTAATGATGATTTAGTTCATCCTTGAAGATGAACAACACATGGAGATGATATGAGACATGATTTGATCTTCAATACTTGTAATCACAATAACTAAATATGTTATACAACCTAAAATCTATTCTAAAGCTATAGAAAACTGTTTCCAGCCGTTTCTAGTCGCCCTATGCTTTGGCAACCGATCTCTATTTATACTGGGGAGTTGTATTACAATTGGATCTCTAGTGAAAACACGAATTTTTGCGTTCTGACTACCCTGCGATCGCAAGGTCTGGGACACCTTGCGATCGCAAGGTCCTTGGCACATCCGGGGTTTGATTTCTTCAGTTACTGTCCACCTTGCGGAGGCAAGGTCTGAAACACCTTGCGACCGCAAGATCTTCAGATTGATTTTTCTTCTTTTCTTCTTCAATTTTCATTCTGACCCCTTCTCGGAATTTGCATATAAAAACCTTATAGTTTGCATATTTTCACCAAAAACCATGAAACTCACAAAATCAATAGAAAACACATATCAGTAGCCAAAAGCCTCGTGAAATAACATAATTTAAGTCATAGAAATATAGAAAATCGACGTATAAAATACATCGATCAATAATTATGGTTACCGTTGAGATGACAAGTTGTTTGATATACAAGGAGGTTTTTATATTTGGAGAAGGGAAAAGAATAATTTGATTGGTGGTTTGTGCTCTTTTCACTTTATGTAAGATTCTCTTTAATTACATCGATGTGTAATTGCATGGTAAGTAAAATGTCGACTGAGGTAGTTAACCAACTAATTAAATATATTAATTAGGTTGATCATATTTCTATAAGATCACTATTATAGGGTGTGACCCTATAACACTAGCTCTGAATTTAATAACGTTACTTTTATCGATCCAAACCCTTTTAAGTTTGGGTAATGCTAGGGCCACTCTTATAGCACTTAATTTTGAGTACTAAATGATGTGGTATTTTATGTGTCATATTGTTAACATAACTTTTTAACTTATAGTGGAGCCTATTAAATGCCAAATAAGATGACACATTGGAAATCACAACATTTGATACACAAATTTAAGTGCTCATTAAGTGCTCGTTTGTTGCAGCTTATTTGGAGTGACTTTTGGCTTTTGAAAAATCATGTTTAAAGTGTTTGTTTCAGCTTATAAGCCAAAAACCAATAAGTAAGGTACAACACCATTTATGCATTGAAAAGCCAAAAGCCAAAGAGCCAAAATTTTAAGTTTTTTTGGTTTTTTATTAATCATGAAGACAACTATTCATTAATAAATATTTGATTGTCCTTATTTCATCATTTTATGAAATATACATAAAAAATATGAATACTAATTTTCAAGTTTTTTTTTAACAAATAATTATAACGACTCATGTTTTTTCAATTGTAACAAACTATCATCACTAAAAGCATTCACCAAAGTTTATCACCATAAATCATAAATCATCAACCCCAACAAACGAGCCCTATGTGGCTTATACTGGGTAAAAAGCAACTCACACCCAAAATGACGCATACACAAAGACCTTCACATGACCAAGTACGTAATTTACAGATGGCCCAATCAAAAGTCTCGTTGCCCACGTTGGTTCTCCCGGCCCCACAAAACTCGTCAAGCTTGTCAATTGACGTGGCTCTCCCTTTCGCGCCTCTTCCCCCTTATTATCCCTTACCAAATTCTGCAAAACCGATTGCTGTTGGGAGTTACAAAAGAATGTCAAACTAGGGTTCGTTCATCCCCAATTTCATATTAGAGAAAAGTTGGGTATTAATTTATTGGTAAATTTTTACAATTTTTTTTTGATATTGTTGATTTTCTTGTTTGATTATATATTTTTATTAAACAAGTAAGAAATTTGAATATGGAGAATAATTTATTTTTCTTTCATTTAATTATTTGTTATGGGTCAACATCACAATTCTTTTTCGGATTTCGTTTCTTTTTTTGAATATTTAAAATGTTTATTGCGCAAAGTTGGGTTTTTATTTGTGTTTTGTTTGTTTGTGTGTGTGGATTGTTTATGTTTGCTTTTAGTGAACTGTAGGGGCAATATGGAGGTGGTTTCTTTTGTTGTTTTCTGCTCAATAAAATAAAAGGTTTCATTTAGAACGTCAATTTGTTAAAAATGTAACATTATAAGTATTTATTTATTCCCTTCAAATTGCACTAAAACTATATTTTATGACACAATAGTGAAATATTATGTTCTTGAAAAGAAAAAAAGGGAACTGAAAAAAATTATGAGCTCTATTATCTTTTTCATGGGAAGGAAATTGTTTAAATCGCCATGTTATCTTTGTTCTAAAATGAGCTTCACTTTGCAGTGTTTATGTTGCCAATGCCATTTTTATAAAGTTTGAATTATTGTGATGAAAACTTTATTGAAATCTCACTTCCTTTTACCAAAGTTGGCCCTTATTCAGGTTTGGAATTAGTAGTGTTCTAGAAACTAATTGAATGCCCAAGAGGGCTTGCCCACGTGGTCATGCACTAACTTCTCTAGTTGATGGTTGGGAGATTGAGTCTCGTGTAATTTGAGACAGTTTTGGTTCATCAGGGTTGGGAAGAGCTCTTGTCGAAGGGGAAAACCATTGTAGCCAAAACTTTGGTTTAAAAAATTAGAGATAATAAAGGATTGATATATAGGGAACTAGAAATGTGGAGTTGCATTTTCAACTTAAAAGAGATATGGTCCACTTTCTGACTTTTGATGTTAATGATTTACGAATGAAAAAAAGAATTGATATTTTATTAATGACTTTGAAGCATAAGGCTTGTTTCATGCTGTTAATGCATTAGTGTGAAATACATGCCTTTTGTTTCCCATATCTTCTTTGAGTACTCTCGGTATTTCGTTTGATTCATTGGTTCTGTCATAACTGTATTTAATCTGGCTTAAGACACTACACCTTTAGGATTTCTACAGCAGGAAGAAGCAATTAAGTCATGGGAAAAAGTGAAGAAAGCTCATCTGTTAAAATGGAGGGCGTTTCTCCGCCTAGACAGGTTAGCAGAAACATTTTCCTTTGTTATATTAGTTTATTCATTCCTAAGTATATCTAAATTATATTTAAAAATTGTTAATGATCCATGGCTGCAATTAGATACACCACAGTACTTGATTTATGTTCATGAATACAAGTGCGTGGTTTCATTAGTGATGTTGCATTGTTGTTGGGGCTGGTTAAGTTTTATGGTCTGAAATTGGTTCCCGTAATCACACTGGCAGGAACTTACAGATATTCATCTATATCCCAATTGGGCGGCTATCCAGGTTTCTCTTTTTTATTAATTTTTCAGGCTTGATATAACCAACGAGACAGCTCCGCTCGACTTTGAATAAACTCAATTAGTGCAAAATCAACCAAAATTATATGTATTTTGTCAGCTCCAATACTATTTTACCAACATGGCTTGAGCTTGGCTTGGGTTCAACTTGATTCGTGAGGTAAATGAGCGGGATTGAGCCTTGGTTGCTCAGCTCAGGTCAAGTTTGAATTCAGGTCAAGCTCGTTAAGAAATTTTAAGTGTGCTGAGCCTGAAAATTTTGAGCTTGGCTAACTTTGACTCATTTACACCTACCATGGGTGAATTTTTATGCTACTGATTTTCTTTGAAACTATTGACAATCAAATAAATCCTGCTTCACCTTTAGGCATTCTACAGTCACGGAGTCCCTTTACAGCAACCATACATTAACCCTGGAGTTTCAGATGGTCATGGTCATCCGCACACACGTTTATGGTCCTCACCTCAGGTACTTGTTAAAGGTTCATCCGCTTCTTGATTTGTCATGCACATTCAATAGTCCTGTTCATGAGCAATTTATCAATGGAGTATATGACAAACTCATGATTTATTTCTTTATTTTGGTCATTTAAACCCCTCGAGTTCTCAAAGGATCATATGCTTCTTCTTTTGTCATGCTTTTGGTAGCATAGGACAAGCTCATGCTTTATTTGGCTCTTTAATGTCTCAGCCACTGATTCCACTTTATGGATTGCCTTACCCAGCGGTCTATTCTCAAGGCATTGTATATGCTCATCCTGCACTTCCTCTTGTAAGTTGCACCATATTTTAGTTTTAAAATTTTTATTTTATTTTTTATTTATAAATTTCCTTATGACTTGTCTAGGATGTCTCTTAAACATTTCTTGATAATAATGATTTTACTGGGATCTGAAAATCCCATTGTTACCATGTAGGTTTCAAATCCTTCCAGTAAGGAATCACTTTCTAAATCATCAGATAAAATTGATCAAGGTTCAGCGAAGAAGTTGAGACGGTTGGATGGAATTGCTTTACCTGTAGGCAATGACTGCACTCAGGTCGATACCGAAGCATCAGCCCATGAGGTGTCTCAGAGGTTTGTTAAAGCTATGACCATGTGTACTTGTGTCTTTTTCTATTTCTGCAAAAAAATTAGGATGCAAATTCAGCCAATTTTCTTGTGAAGAACATGATCTTCCAATCTAGTGGGATTGAAAAAGTGAAAATAGTAGTACAATTCCTTGAATAGGGCTGTTTGTAAACTGAGTCTGCTCGAGTTCGGTTCCAGCTCAGCTCGTTTTTTTAAGATCCATTCAGCTCAAATTTGTGTAGGGTTCGAGTTGAGCTCGAACATGATTTTAGGCTCAGGGTTCAAGTGAGCCTTGCTCAGTGCGGCTCACATAAGCTCTGTATTCACAGAATACAGACATTTCATGTACTTTTAACCTTCTGTCCCTAAATGAATGTCCAGTTTTAAAGAAAAAGTTTTGTAGCAATATGAGCGTCCTTTTTTCTATGAAGTAATCAAGTTGAGCTCGATTTTGAGTTCCTTGGTTCAAGCTCAATTAAAAATAAAAGACCCGAGCTTGAGCCACCAAGGCTCGGCTCCTTCATTCTGAGGTTAAAACTTGTTGCCTCATTTAGTTATTATCTCCTGAAATAAACAAGACTCACTGAGTTTACTATCACATGCAGTGTTGGAACCGATGCCTCGAGCAATGGTAGTGATGTAAAATCCGGAGTAAGGATTTGTTCTTTCTCTCCTTTTCCTATTGTATTTATCTATAATACATAATCATTTTCTCAGTAAGTGTGGATACTATGCCTGAAAATAAGAGTATTGTGCTTTCCATCTCTAGGCACACCAAAGCAGGCAAAGAAGTAATTCAACAGGTATGTAATTCACTGTAATGCGTAAGGTTCCATAGATTCTTCAAGTCCAACCTTGTCTGGGGCTTGGCAACCAAATTTTGTACGAAAATAGGGATTTTAGTCGTTGACCTTCAGGAATCAAAGTTACCAGTTAGCCTTTATCCTAGATACTATTTGTTCAGGAATAGGGCTATTTAATAACCTAATCCAGCTTGAGCTCCGCTCATCAAAGCTTGACTCAATTCGACTTGTGTCGGGTTTGTGACTTTTAGGCTGAGGTATAAACGAGACCAGCTCAGCTTCGTCCACATAAGCTCCATAATTGGAAAATATATGCTCCCTTCATTCCAAAAAATGAGTCCTATTTAACTTGGCACACAAATTAAGAAAAGCTAACCGACTCTATTATATTAAGAATTGGGTGTATATACTGAAGAATAGCCTTATGAGAGTGGCGCTCATCAATTAAAGTGAGAATCAAATTAAGCGTAAAATGGTAAAAGTAACATCCAAAAAAGAAAGATTAGAAAGTGGACACTTTTTTCAGAACCACCTAAAAAGGAAAGAGGGACTTATTTTTTCGGGAACGGAGGGAGTACAATTTATGTATATTTTATATGATTTATACTAGTATATTTTTTACTTTTGCTAGAGTAAAGCTTGAGCTTGGCTCATGAAGTGAACTAGTCAGACTTGAACATTGGTTTCTTGGCTCGAGTAAGCTCAAGCTCGATTATAAATAAAAGATTCAAGTTCAAAACTTCAAACACTCAAAGCTCAGCTGGGCTCATTTACAAACCTATTCAGGAATATTTTACCTGTTATATAAAGTGAAATCCTGAATATGAATCTTGCATGTGGACTAATTTTTTTCCAATTATCCTTGCTAACCTCCTTCCTCTGCCAAATCGTGTATACAACAGAACCTTGTGGTAAAGTCAATGTGCAGGCCAATACCTTACCAGAATATTGTATTGAAGCTCCCGTGGCTCCCAAAATTCGCAGACACAATCCTGTGCATATCCCAAATGGAAAAGCAGTACCTAATCCGGTTTGTGCCAATGAAGGGTTGTCTTTTGAAGTCCGGGTGCAGGTAATAATGATACTGCAAGTCAGTAAGTGTTAATCACTTGAAAGGATTCCCTAGTGTTTTCCTTTTTACTGATGTATCCTTGTGTTCTCTTGAATAAATTTGAGACATAGAAGACATTTAAATGGTACCTTTTCTTTTTCCTTTTCTTTTCTTTTTCTCTGTATTCTACAATAACAGAGCTGAGTCATTTATTAATTTCCAAAGACTCTGAAATAACTACCGGAAAGTATAGTGGTGTAAATTGAGTCATGCTAAGGCTCAGCTCGAGTGCACTAGGTTAAAGCTCGATTCATAAGTTAAACGAGCCAAACTTGAGCCCAATTCTAAGCTCAGCATTTATTGTGCTCAGCTCTAGAGCTCACTTAATATGTTCATGAGAAACTTACAATCTTTTTAAATGATCAAACTATTTGAGCTCAACTTGATACTGAGTCAAACTACTTGACCTTAACATGAGGGTGAGACTGGCTTGACAAGAAAATGAGCTGAATTCAAACTAAATTTCTTACTCGTGTAAAATGGTCAAGCTTGACTTTTCTCGGCTCTTTTACACCCTAGAGAAAAGGAAAAAGAAAGAAGGAATTAAGCTTGCTTTGTTGTAGCAATATGATCAGTCCGATCTTGCTGCAACAAAGCAAGCTTTTCGAATAAATGGGCTCCGTTTTCCCCAGCATTATTTACAGTCAGACGTTATTACGAGGAGTAGCTAACATGGGGTGGATCCTATTGTATTTATTTTTAGATTAACCTAATACACTAGCTGGGAGGTAAAAATGATTTGTTCGATTCTTCAGGAGGAGCGGCGTTTGAAAAGAGAGAGGAGGAAGCAGGCAAACAGAGAATCTGCACGGAGGTCTAGGTTTAGGAAGCAGGTATATAGCCTAGTGTATTGATCCCTCAAATATTCTTCTGTTTCTTGGCCATCTTGATTCTGCTGTATTTTCCAGTTCATCATTAAAGTTCGTCCAGCTCTTTCTCTATATCAGGCTGAGTTTGAAGGAGTGATGGAGAGATATGAATCCATGAAAGTTGAAAATATGGCACTTAAATCCGAAGTAAATCAGCTAATTGAAGATTCGGAGAAAGTGAAGCTTGAAAATGCTGCATTGATGGTATTTCCTATTTATCCCCATTAGTTTTATCTCCCCCTCCCCCTCCCCCTCTTTCCCCTGAGGTTAGGCTATGTTGCCTGCTACTCCATTCGTTCCATCAGAGACAACTTTCTATTGATGTTTCACTGAAATGAGTCTTGTTTAAAAAGTTAAGCTCTTTTTGAGATTCCAAATTTAACCTTAAGTCAAAATTAAGCGTATTTGTGAAGTTAGCTCAATTCTTAAAGTATTCGAAGATGGATGTGGGTCTTTGAGCTGAAGGAAGGGAATATTAGCAATAGTGATATCTTCAGGGCTCAGGAGTTGTGGTATCATAACTCGTACTGAGGCTACTGGTTGGTTAAATACCTTAACCTAATCAGCAAGTGTTCTGTATGAATTCTTTAAGGTATGTCAGTAACACATAACTCTGCTCATGTCCGTATTTTGCCCTACATAGTCGGTATCATACCTGGATAAAGGAGGAGGGTTGAGTTAGTTAACCTCATAGCCAATTTAAAATTTTATGAGATCCTTATGAACATACCAATTACTAGGGCCTACTACATGAATCCCTTTATGCCGTACTGTTTACAAGGCAAGGTCATCACTCAAAGCACTCTTACTCGTATCCTTACCAACTGTTCTGTTCAGGTTAGTTTTGGTTGCCCCCTACCTCTATTACTGTTGGTCTTTTTAATCATTTCACACTTTACCAGCCGAGTTATGGTCTATGTTTTTTATGTCTAAACCATCTCAAGCGTTTTTTTTTCTCACTTTATGCTCTACTTGGCTACTTTTAAAGTAATAGACTACAATAACCACCAAAGGACCCCAGGGGTGAGAGAGATGGCAAGGGCACTCAGATCAACAAGGGGTCATACTTACCTATAAAAAACAATAATAATAATAACCACCAAAGTATCTAGAAAATGATTCCAACTTTCAAATCAACCAATCAAATATTGCAAAACAAGTTACAGAAATGGGTCTGTCAGTTAACATCAGGTGGTTATAGCACTTTTTGGATCTAAATGGTTGGATCTTTGTTGTCATTGTTTTGATCCCAAGGGGTGAGAGAGATAGCAAGGGCACTCAAGCAATGACCTTGAGGTCCTTGGTTCCAATCCTCATACCAACAAGGGGTCACTCTTACCTATCAAAAAAAATAAAAAATATTTGTTGTCGTTGTTACTTTTATGGTATCATGAGTATGCTAATGTCAAGTTTTATCTCTTCCAGTTTCACCACATATCCATCTTATCATTCTCATGGATCCTGAAAGGACTGAAAGGAGTCATGAGTCTGAGGCCCAATTATTGGAGCAAAATTTGAGTTGTAATCCCACTTTCCCTAAAAAATAGTCTCATATCCTAATGATAAGCATATTTTCGTCGAAGTCAAACCGGAATTCTTTTTTTTTTTAGTAGCTCATCCTATTATTAGGTTTAAGGGCATAAAGCTTTGGTTTGAAGGCTTTTCTTTTTCTTTTATACATCTCGTATACATTGGAGGCCCCTTCCTCTAAATTTACTTATCAGGAAAATGGCAAAACGTGAGTTGTAGCAGTAAGGATGGGTTACATTGATTTTTACTTATAAAAAGAAAAAACAAATCATCAATCAACAGGGTCATTTTTACTTGTAAACATCTCCGTGGCTTGTTTTTGAACACTGGACTTGGACCTTACAGAGGTTTGATCTTGCAGGAGAAGCTGAATAATGCAGAGACATTGAAGCATATGACCCTGGGTCGAGATCAGACCGTGTCCAACTCTACTCGACCTACAAGCACTGACGAATTGTGTGAGCTAAATAATCTGTGCTCCGAACAAGTGAAGGAAGAAAAGGGTTTTTGACAAACTTGAGCATATACTAATTCCTGAAATAAATAGTTCCAAAGATCTGACTCGAGATTTGATGTTGCTGCCACATACCGATTTGAGAACTGGCTTTGGTCGGTATCAAGCCATACGACTACACAACTTTTGTTAATTATGTAGTTTTTTTTGTTGAATAGGTGAAAGCTTACAATAGAGTTAGAGGAGGCAGGGGACGTATATTGCAACTTTGCAAGTAGGTAGTTAAATGCCGTTTGGTTGGTTTGATGTGGTGGAGGCGCTGGTCCGGATAACCTAAAAATAAAATTCTGTACGGGGATCATCATCACAGCTTGTCATCTGAAACAAATTTTGAAAATGAAAATGTACCCCAAGTCTTGTAAATTTGTGTTTGCGGGTTTTCACTTTTAACATTTACATTGTCATTAGGAACGAATGTGAGCCGTGAGCGTCACCCTCCCTTGGTTATTTGTTTTGTTTTAATATAACAAAAAACATGTGGGCATGATGTGTTTGTTGATGGGTCAAACTCAAACTTTTGAAGGTTGACTTTAGTGAAACTAATTGTTATTCCTTCTTTTCAACTTGGAAATTTTTGTTCAACTTGAAAGAGAATACAAAAAAAGAAAAACATAACGCCAATATAAAATATTTGTTCTGTACAAATAAGATTTTTGTGTGTTAATATGGTAATAAAATGTTGTTGGCGATTCATCATACAAAACACCGCAAAAATCACTAAACGCAACAAAATGTAAAATTACTTTGCTACCCCTGTTCACATTTAAACTATACTACCTCCTCCCTCCTCCCCCCTTCACGTAATTTTAATTACGTGTCATTATTGATTCGATTTCCATTGTTAATTCGCATGATAGTACATGTGAATTAAATTGATTTTGATTCGATTTATTTTTTCTTTTCAATTACGAACAAAAAACCGTTGATTTGCATTTTTTTTCGATTTCGGACAAAACAACCGCTACACACTAGCGGATGTTTTATAAAACAACCGCTACACACTAGCGGATGTTTTATAAAACATCCGCTACGCCCTAGCGGATGTTTTATAAAACATCCGCTAGTGTGTAGCGGTTGTTTTATAAAACATCCGCTAGTTTGTAGCGGTTGTTTTATAAAACATCCGCTAGTTTGTATAAAAAGTGATTATCTATTAAATGTTAAAAGGGCATTTAGGTCATTTTATACATTAAATGGTGTTGCATTTAGGGAATTTGGTGTTGCGTTTAGGGTTACTCTTCATCATATTCCATCATGTCTAGTGTCTATGCTGTAGGCTGTGTAGCTGGCACATAAATATTTTTGTTTGTTTTTTTCTTTTCACATACAAAATGTCTCTTCAACCTTCCATTATCCATAACAATTAACAAGTCAGTGCCAAAACCAAAAGGCCCAAAACAAAGACTATATATTTATTTATTTATTTTCCTTCCAAATTTGTCAGTTCTTTGAACCTAACTAATAGCTCCACTAATGCATGCATTTGATTTTATTTTTTCTTCTACTTTTTCTACACAAACAACCGTCTCACATTAATGACTTTTAAACTATAATTATATATATAATTAGTGCAGAGCTACACAATCGGAATAGCCTTCCCTTTTATTCGAACTAGTAAGGTTCACGTGCATTGCACGTGGTGTTAATGATTTCATTAAAAGTGATTTGTTGGTTCCTTCATTTTTTTGTTGACTTTTAATTATTAGATTTTTGTGTGTTTTAATATTTACAGTTTTTGAGACTTATAAATTATGTTGTTATGTGTTTAGCATTTATTATACTTTGTTTTTCGGTCATTTATAATGTATGCTTTTAGTCATTGTATAACAACTTATCCTACACATTTTTCTTTTTTGTTGGTTATTTTTAAATCTCTTTTTTTTAATATCAAACATGAGTTCATTCATTTTTATCAGTTTGTAAATTGAAAACAATTCAAACTTACTATCTTAGATAAGCACATTGTTGTTGGACACTTTGCTTATGTCGTTTATGGAATTTATGACCCTTTAAAAAAAAAATTGTGTTGAAGAATCAAACTCTCAACTCTAAAGTATATAGTTACACTAAAAAATATAAAATTCCACCAAAGTATCTATGAAGTCCCACCTCGCCACACACAACCTAAGTTTTGCGGCATTTACATATCATTTTATATTTTTTTTCTAGTTTACTTAATCAGATTCAGCTCCAACGAAAGGATAGAGATCAACAACATTGAAAGTTGATGAAACACCATAATTATCCGGTAATTCTACTTCATAAGTATTGCCACCAATCTTTTTCAAGATCCTGAACGGACCATCAGCCCTTGGTTTCAACTTTCCATGACGTCCACGAGGGAATCGCTCCTTCCTCAAAGTAATCCAAACCAAATCTCCCTCCTTGAAAGCTGATTGCTTCATTTGCACTTCTTTGGTACTTTCCATTTTGCTTGATAATTTCTTGTCAAACCTGCTGATGCATCTTCTTGATGTACTTAGCACGTTCTTCACCGTCACCACTAAAATGTTGAATGGTAGGAAGGGGAGCTAAATCCAATGGAGTAATTGGATAATGACCATACACAACTTCGAATGGGCTCCTACCAGTAGTTTGGCTAGAAGATTGATTATACGCAAACTCTGTTTGAGCCAATATTGCATCCCATTGACGTGCGTTTTTGCCAATCATACTTCGTAAAAGATTTCCCAAGCTCCTGTTCACAGACTATGTTTGTCCGTTGGTCTGTGGATGATGAGACGAACTAAATTGAAGTTTAGTTCCAAGCTTCCTCCAAAGTGTACGCCAAAAATGACTCATAAATTTTGAATCCCAATTAGATGTAATTGTCCTTGGAATACCATAAAGCTGCACAATTTCCTTGAAGTAAAGATCAACGACATGTGTAGCATCCAAAGTCTTTGTGCAAGGGACAAAATGTGCCATTTTTGAGAAGCGATCAACCACCACCTTGACTGAATCTTTCTTTCTTTGAGTGTGAGGCAACCCAACAACAAAATCCATGCTAGCATCCTCCCATGGACTCATTGGTACAGGTAATGGAGTGTACAAACCAGTATTTTTTCCATAACTTTTGGCAATGTGACAGGTCCTACACCACTCGATACACTTTTTGACATCTCGATCCATCCTTGGCCAATAATAATTTTCCTGAACAAGTGCAAGAGTCTTATCTCTACCAAAATGTCCAGCAAGTCCTCCATGGTGAGCTTCATTGATAAAAGCTTGTCGCAGAGAATATTCAGGAATACACAAAAGTTTATCTATAAAGAGAAACCCATTGTGAATCAAAAAAAGTTTAAATGGAGTCTTCAAACATTCTTCCCAAATCTTTCTAAAATATGGATCATCTTTGTAAAGATATTTAATTACCTCCAACCCAACCACATTTACTTGCAAGCTAGACAACAAGGAATGTCGTCGACTAAGTGCATTCACTACACGATTTAAAACTCCAGATTTATGTTTGATAACAAAATTAAATGCTTGTAAAAATTCAACCCATCCAGCATGATGATAATTCAATTTTTGTTGAGTATTCAAGTACTTCAAAGCTTCATGGTCTGAGAAAAGAACAAACTCCTTCTGCAAGAGATAATGTTGCCAATGATCCAAGGCGCGGACAATAGCAAAAAATTCTTTCTCATAAGTTGAATAATTGCACCGAGAATGATTCAACATCTCACTAAAGAAAGCAATGGGTTTACCTTCTTGGCTAAGAACACCCCTAATTCATATATTTGAAGCATCACAATCTACTTCAAAGACCTTGTCAAAGTCTAGTAGCTACAATATTGGAGCTTCAGACCTTTTTTCTAAGAAGTTTGAAACTCTTTTGAGCTTCTTCTGTCCATTTGAAACTGCAACCCTTCAAGCATTCAGTTATAGGAGCAATAATGGTACTGAAGTTTTGAATAAACCTGCGGTAAAATGAAGCTAGGCCATGAAAACTCTAAATATCATGAATAGATTTAGGAATTGGCCAGCTTAGGATAGCTTCAAGCTTATTGTCATCCATCTTGATGCCATCCGAGGAAATGATAAGCCTAAGAAAATCAGGCTACTGTAAAGAAATGACATTTTTTAAATTGGCATACAACTTCTGCTCTCTTAACACTTCAAATACCTTTCGAAGGTGCTCCAAATGTTCTTTCGGGCTAGAGCTGTAAACAATAATATCATCGAAATACACCACAACAAACTTTCCAATGAAGGGTTTAAAATTATGATTCATAAGTCGCATAAAAGTAGAGGGAGCATTAGAGAGACCAAATGACATAACCAACCATTCATAAAGACCATCTCTTGTTTTGAAGGTTGTCTTCCATTCATCTCCGGGCCTCATGTGAATTTGATGGTAGCCACTTCGAAGATCAATTTTAGAACCAATCTTGAAACCATGAAGTTGATCAAAAAGATCATCAAGGTGAGGAATAGGAAAAGGATGCTTGATAGTAATTTTGTTTACCGCTCTACTATCAATGCACATGTGCCACGAACCATCTTTCTTCGAAAGAAGAAGAATGGAACAAGGACTTTTACTTTCTTGGACAATACTCTTCGCGAGAAGATCTTCAACTTGTTGTTGTAACTCTTCATGCTCTTTTGGATTCATTCAATAGGCTGCCTTGTTTGGAAGTGAGGCACTGAGAGTCAAATCAATGCAATGCTGAATACTTCGCATTGGAGGGAGACCTGAAGGAAGTTCTTCATGTACCACATCATGAAATTCTTGAAGAAGGGGCTAAACTTGAAAAAGAGACAGCATTTCCCTCTTCATTCTCCTCCAAAACTACCAAAACAAATGCTTCCATGGATTCACAAATTACTTTTTCAACTTGAGACTTAGAGAGTAAATTATTTCCCTCCCCCTTTGAACGTTTAGGAACACTCTCCAACTTGGATGGACCCAAAATAATTTTCTCACCATTTTTAATAAAAGTATATGTGTTCTTGAAACCATCATGATGTGTCTTCCGATCAAATTGTCAAGGTCTACCAAGAAGTAAATGAGTCAAATGACAAGCATCCATAGGAATAACATCACACCAAACTTCATCTTTATACTTACTACCAATCAAAAATTGAACAAGACACCTTTTTATTACATTCACATCATTACCTTTACAAAGCCATGATAGCCTGTAAGGTTGAGGATGATCTTCGGTCTTCAATTTTAGCTTCTCCACCATTGTAGTGGAAACAACATTTTCACAACTTCCTCCATCAATAATGACATTGCACACCTTGTTATGAGAAGTGCACTTGGTGTGGAATATATTGTTATGAAGCCATGAGTCGTCTTCTAAGGAAGTGGCATTGAGGAGACGTCACACCACCAAAGATTGTCCATGATCTTCATATGTAATTAAAATACAAGACGAAACGAATTGAATTAAATAATGTAGGACCTAACTTTAAAATAGGTAGAAGTTAAGGGATCAAACTAATATTTAATTATTCATTGAATTAATTAGTTTATGACAAATTTACTCTTTTTGCCTTAATTAATGGTGAGTGATTTATTAAGTTAAAGGGTAGGTTTGTCCATACATCAAGTTGTAAGAGAAAAACCTACACTTTTATAAGTAGTTAGATTAGATTAGATTAAATTAAATTGTATTACTATTGATACAATTTTTCATATAAATCTTATAATGTCTTTCCCGAACATATTTAAGAAAGTAAAACCATATTATTTTTTTAGTTTCGAATAAAGTTTTAGTTTCTCAACCGAGTAAGGGTATTTTTGTCCTTTTAGAAAATATTGGGCACATTTCAATTTATTATTTAATTATTCACGAAATTAATTTGCTTATGACAAATTTACTCTTTTGGCCTTAATTCATGGCAAGTGATTTATAATATTTATGACACTTTTTTCTAATCATTATTGTTTGGCATGATAAATTTATGTGTAATTGTCCTTAACAAAAGGCACAAATTCATCAAATGATACTTCATTTTTCATCTTCTTGACATTATGACACATTTTTTAAACTTATTTATCTTATTTTATTCATGGGTAATAACTAAACATGCTACAAATTTGTTTAATATCTCGATACTAACCGAAAATTCTATTACTATAGATATAATTTTTCATATAAATCTTATAATGTCTTTCCCGAACATATATAAGAAAGTAAAACCATATTATTTTTTTAGTTTCGAATAAGGTTTTTTTGTGCAACTCAACCGAGTAAGGGTATTTTTGTCATTTCAAGTAAATATTGGGCGACATTTGTAACGATCTTGGTAGGTGGGGAAATTGAAAAAATCAAAATACAAGACGAAATGAATTGAATTAAATAATGTAGGACATAACTTTAAAATAGGTACAAGTTAAGGGATCAAACTATTATTTAATTATTCATTGAATTAATTAGTCTATAACAAATTTACTCTTTTGACCTTAATTAATGGTGAGTGATTTATTAAGTTAAAGGGTACATTTGTCCATACATTAAGTTGTAAGAGACAACCTACACTTTTATAAGTAGTTAGATTAGATTAGAATAGAATTAGATTAGATAGATTAGATTAGATTAGATTAGATTAGATTAAATTAAATTGTTTACTATTGATACAATTTTTCATATAAATCTTATAATGTCTTTCGAACATATTTAAGAAAGTAAAATCATATTATTTTTTAGTTTCGAATAAAGTTTTAGTTTCTCAACAGAGTAAGGGTATTTTTGTCTTTCAGAAAATATTGGGCGACATTTCAATTTATTATTTAATTATTTACTGAAATTAATTTGCTTATGACAAATTTACTCTTTTAGCCTTAATTCATGGCAAGTGATTTATAATATTTATGACATTTTTTTTAATCATTATTGTTTGGCATGATAAATTTATGTGTAATATCCTTAACAAAAGGCACAAATTCATCAAATGATACTTCATTTTTTCATCTTGACATTATGACACATTTTTAAAACTTATTTATCTTATTTTATTCATGGGTAATAACTAAACATGCTACAAATTTGTTTAATATCTCGATACTAACCGAAATTCTATTACTATAGATATAATTTTTTCATATAAATATAATGTCTTTCTGAACATATATAAGAAAAGTAAAACCATATTATTTTTTAGTTTCGAATAAGGTTTTTAATGCGAACCAGGTAAGGGTATTTTGTCATTTCAGTAAATATTGGGCGACATTTGTAACGATCTGGTAGGTGGGGAAATTGAAAAAAATCAAAATCTGGAGACCGAAATGAATTGAATTAAATAATGTTGGACATAACTTTAAAATAGGTACAAGTTAAAGAATCAAACTATTAGTTAATTATTCATTGAATTT
>CM028379.1:157996467-158034803 GCA_013146195.2 Codonopsis lanceolata
ACTTTTGGCAATGTGACAGTCCTACACCACTGATACACTTTTGACATCTCGATCCATCCTCATTAATAATAATTTTCCCGACAAGTGCAAGAGTCTTATCTCTACCAAAATGTCAAAGAAGTCCTCCATGGTGAGCTTCATTGATAAAAAAGCTTGTCGCAAGAATATCATGAATACGTCAAAAGTTTATCTATAAACAAGAGAAACCCATTGTGAATCAAAAAGTTTAAATGGAGTCTTCAAACATTCTTCCCAAATCTTTCTAAAATATGGATCATCTTTGCAAAGATATTTTAATTCTACTTCCAACCCAACCACATTTACTTGCAAGCTAGACAACAAGGAATTCGCCGACTGCTTTATTCGCTATTACTCCATTTAAAAACTCCTTATTTATGTTTGATAAATGAAATTAAATGCTTGTAAAAAAATTCAACCCATCCAAAGATGATGATAATTCAATTTTTAGTATTCAAGTACTTCAAAGCTTCATGGTCCGAGAAAAAACAAACTCCTTCGAAGAGATAATGTTGCCAATGATCCAAGGCGCTTTAATAGCAAAAAAATTTTGTCATAAGTTGAATATTGCAATGAGAATGATTCAACATCTCACTAAAGAAAGCAATGGGTTTACCTTCTCTGGCTAGAACACCCTAATTCTTTGAAGCATCACAATCTACTTCAAAGCTTGTCAAAGTCAAGAGCTACAATTGGAGCTTCTTACCTTTTTTCTAAGAAGTTTGAAACTCTTTTTGAGCTTCTTCTGTCCATTTGAAATCGCAACCCTTCAAGCATTCTTATAGGAGCAATAATGGTACCGGTTTTGAATAAACTCTGTAAAAATGAAGCTAGGCCATGAAAACTCTAAATATCATGAATAGATTTAGAATTGGCCAAGCTTAGATAGCTTCAAGCTTATTGTCATCCATCTTGATGCCATCCGAGGAAATGATAAGCCTAAGAAAATCGCCATCAGAAGAAATGACATTTTTTAAATTGGCATACAACTTCGCTCTCTTAACACTTCAAATACCTTCAAGGTGCTCCAAATGTTCTTTCTGCTAGAGTCAAACAATAATATCATCGAAATACACCACAACAAACTTTCCAATGAAGGGTTTAAAATTATGATTCATAAGTCGCATAAAAGTAGAGGAGCATTAGAGAGACCAAATGACATAACCAACCATTCATAAAGACCATCTCTTGTTTTGAAGGTTGTCTTCCATTCATCTCCTGCCTCATGTGAATTTGATGGTAGCCACTTCAAGATCAATTTTAGAACCAATCTTGAAACCATGAAGTTGATCAAAAGATCATCAAGGTGAGGAATAGAAAACGATGCTTGATAGTAATTTTGTTTACCGCTCTACTATCAATGCACATGTGCCACTTACTTAACCATCTTTCTTCGAAAGAAGAAGGGCTCGAACCGCACAAGGACTTTTACTTTCTTTGGACAATACTTTCATGAGAAGATCTTCAACTTGTTGTCAGAACTCTTCATGCTCTTTCGATTCATTCAATAGGCTGCCTTGTTTGGAAGTGAGGCATCCGAGAGTCAAATCAATGCAATGTCAATACTTGCATTGAGGAGACCAAGGAAGTTCTTCAGTACCACATCATGAAATTCTTGAAGAAGGGCTAAACTTGAAAAAGAGACAAGATTTCCTCTTCATTCTCCTCCAAAACTACCAAAACAAATGCTTCCATGGATTCACAAATTACTTTTTTCAACTTGAGACTTAGAGAGTAAATTATTTCCCTCCCCTTTGAACGTTTAGGAACACTCTCCAACTTGATGGACCCAAAATAATTTTCTCACCATTTTTAATAAAAGTATACGTGTTCTTGAAACCATCATGATGTGTCTTCCGATCAAATTGTCAAGGTCTACCAAGAAGTAAATGAGTCAAATGACAAGCATCCATAGGAATAACATCACACCAAACTTCATCTTTATACTTACTACCAATCAAAAATTGAACAAGACACCTTTTTATTACATTCACATCATTACCTTTACAAAGCCATGATAGCCTGTAAGGTTGAGGATGATCTTCGGTCTTCAATTTTAGCTTCTCCACCATTGTAGTGGAAACAACATTTTCACAACTTCCTCCATCAATAATGACATTGCACACCTTGTTATGAGAAGTGCACTTGGTGTGGAATATATTGTTATGAAGCCATGAGTCGCCTTCTAAGGAAGTGGCATTGAGGAGACGTCCACACCACCAAAGATTGTCCATGATCTTCATATGTAATTAAAATACAAGACTAAATGAATTGAATTAAATAATGTAGGACCTAACTTTAAAATAGGTAGAAGTTAAGGGATCAAACTATTATTTAATTATTCATTGAATTAATTAGTTTATAACAAATTTACTCTTTTGCCTTAATTAATGGTGAGTGATTTATTGTTAAAGGGTAGGTTTGTCCATACATCAAGTTGTAAGAGAAAACCTACACTTTTATAAGTAGTTAGATTAGATTAGATTAGATTAGATTAAATTAAATTGTATTACTATTGATACAATTTTTCATATAAATCTTATAATGTCTTTCCCGAACATATTTAAGAAAGTAAAACCATATTATTTTTTTAGTTTCGAATAAAGTTTTAGTTTCTCAACCGAGTAAGGGTATTTTTGTCTTTCGAAAATATTGGGCGACATTTCAATTTATTATTTAATTATTCATACGAAATTAATTTGCTTATGACAAATTTACTCTTTTGGCCTTAATTCATGGCAAGTGATTTATAATATTTATGACACTTTTTTCTAATCATTATTGTTTGGCATGATAAATTTATGTGTATTGTCCTTAACAAAAGGCACAAATTCATCAAATGATACTTCATTTTTTTCATCTTCTTGACATTATGACACATTTTTTAAAACTTATTTATCTTATTTTATTCATGGGTAATAACTAAACATGCTACAAATTTGTTTAATATCTCGATACTAACCGACAATTCTATTACTATAGATATAATTTTTCATATAAATCTTATAATGTCTTTCCCGAACATATTTAAGAAAGTAAAACCATATTATTTTTTAGTTTCAATAAGGTTTTTGTGTCTCAACCGAGTAAGGGTATTTTGTCATTTCAAGAAATATTGGGCGACATTTGTAACGATCCTAGGTAGGTGGAAATTGAAAAAAAATCAAAATACAGTGATCTAAATGAATTGAATTAAATAATGTAGGACATAACTTTAAAATAGGTACAAGTTAAGGAATCAAACTATTAGTTAATCATTCATTGAATTAATTAGTCTATAACAAATTTACTCTTTTGACCTTAATTAATGGTGAGTGATTTATTAAGTTAAAGGGTACATTTGTCCATACATTAAGTTGTAAGAGACAACCTACACTTTTATAAGTATAATAATAATAATAATAATAATAATAATAATAATAATAATAATAATAATAATAATAATAATAATAATAATAATAATAATAATAATAATAATAATAATAATAATAATAATAATTAGATATTAGATTAGATTAGATTAGATTAGATTAGATTAGATAGTTAGATTAGATTAGATTAGATTAGATTAGATAGTTAGATTAGATTAGATTAGATTAGATTAAATTAAATTGTTTTACTATTGATACAATTTTTCATATAAATCTTATAATGTCTTTCCCGAACATATTTAAGAAAGTAAAATCATATTATTTTTTTAGTTTCGAATAAAGTTTTAGTTTCTCAACCGAGTAAGGGTATTTTTGTCTTTCTAAAATATTAAGACATTTCAATTTATTATTTAATTATTTACGAAATTAATTTGCTTATGACAAATTTACTCTTTTGGCCTTAATTCATGGCAAGTGATTTATAATATTTATGACACTTTTTTCTAATCATTATTGTTTGGCATGATAAATTTATGTGTAATATCCTTAACAAAAGGCACAAATTCATCAAATGATACTTCATTTTTTCATCTTCTTGACATTATGACACATTTTTTAAAACTTATTTATTTATTTTATTCATGGGTAATAACTAAACATGCTACAAATTTGTTTCATATCTCGATACTAACCGAAAATTCTATTACTATAGATATAATTTTTCATATAAATCTTATAATGTCTTTCCTGAACATATATAAGAAAGTAAACCATAAAACCATATTATTTTTAGTTTCGAATAAGGTTTTTTTGTCCTCAAACCGAGTAAGGGTATTTTTGTCATTTCAAGAAATATTGAGCGACATTTGTAACGATCTTGGTAGGTGGGGAAATTGAAAAAAAATCAAAATAGTGATTAATGAATTGAATTAAATAATGTTGGACATAACTTTAAAATAGGTACAAGTTAAAGAATCAAACTATTAGTTAATTATTCATTGAATTAATTAGTCTATAATAAATTTACTCTTTTGACATTAATTAATGGTGAGTGATTTATTAAGTTAAATGGTGCATTTGTCCATACATTAAGTTGTAAGAGACAACTTACACTTCTATAAGTAGTTAGATTAGATTAGATTAGATTAGATTAGATTAGATTCGATTAGATTAGATAGTTAGATTAGATTAGATTAGATTAGATTAAATTAAATTGTATTACTATTGATACAATTGTTCATATAAATCTTATAATGTCTTTCCCGAACATATTTAAGAAAGTAAAACCATATTATTTTTTAAGTTTCGAATAAGGTTTTTGTGTCTTAACCGAGTAAGGGTACTTTTGTCATTTCATTAAATATTGGACGACATTTGTAACGATCCTGGTAGGTGGGGGAAATTGAAAAAAAAATTCAAAATACAGGACGAAATGAATTGAATTAAATAATATAGGACATAACTTTAAAATATGTACAAGTTAAGGGATCAAACTATTATTTAATTATTGATTGAATTAATTAGTCATTAACAAATTTACTCTTTTGACCTTAATTAATGGTGAGGGATTTATTAAGTTAAAGGGTACATTTGTCCATACATTAAGTTGTAAGAGACAACCTACACTTTTATAAGTAGTTAGATTAACCTCTTTGTCCAGGATGAAACTCGAATTGAAACCACACTTCACCGACTAGGTCAACCCTTTAGTTCTAAAGAAGTTAATAATTACTCCCTTCGGCTAAAGAGTCTACGTTTGAAAGTTATTTATTTTTTTTTAAAATATGACACTTTTAGTTTCCCATTATTAATAAATTGATATTTTTATGTCTTCATTTCTTTGAAGTGGACTTTTTAAATAAAACATGTTAAAATAGAATAATGGATGGACTCTTTGTTCGGATGGAGGGAGTAAAAGATTGATTTTGCTATTATTAATTTAAGCCTTGCATAGATTTTCTTTGGCATAAAAGTTTGTGACATGATGTTGGCAACAGCACTCCTTAAGGAGATATTCTTATCCTGAGTCATGTCTGACAAAAACAACAATGGAATTTGTGAATTTATTTATGGGATTGAATGGTATTTGAAATTTCTGTAGACCTTATTTGAAATAAAAGAGACAGGTAGTTAAAGAAAAAAAGGTAGTTGGGGTTTTGGCTGGTTTTTCACAAGAAAATCAGTTTTGGTCACAAGAAAGCCAACCTTTGATCACAAGCCTCGTTAATCCAACTGCTTCATCACTTCTAAGTTCTAACCTAATTTGTGCAAAGGCCATTTCACACACACACTACACAAGCACGCAGATTTCGAGATCAAGATCGAGTTTCTTCTGCTTTCCCATTTATTTATGCACTGGAAATGGAAAGTGGTAAGACTGCAATAGCAGGCAATCATTTTGAAGCAGTGAAAGTTTCCAAGGACAAGAATGGAATCGATCAACTGGTGCTTCAAAGCCCTCGAGGATTCTCGGCTCTGGTTAGCTTGCACGGCGGACAAGTTGTCTCGTGGAAGACAGACAGGGGTGAAGAGTTGTTGTTTCGAAGTAGTAAGGTGAGTTTTATAAGATTCTTCATTGATAGAATGCCCAGTATCGCCTGTGTTGACATAAACAGATCAGTTATAACATTGAGGCGCGACCCCGCTGATCAGAGATATGCTTCAAATTAAGCTGGTTGAGTCTCAGACTCGTAACGACTGATACATACAATTTCTCTTTTTGGTTCTATTCATTGTTAGGCAATCTACAAACCACCAGCAGCAGTGAGAGGAGGAATTCCTATTTGTTTCCCTCAGGTATGTACGTGCGTGTGCCTGTAGGCTATATAATATATATGGATATGAAGAACATGCATATGCAAAATGTCAAAAAAGTTTGACTGATTATCTTCTTTGATGATCTGCGTGAAGTTCGGAAAACGTGGCTCGTTGGAGCAACATGGATTTGCCAGGAACAAGATTTGGGAAATTGACAATAACCCTCCTCCTTTGCAACCCAATGATTTTAATGGCAAGGCATTCATTGACCTGCTACTTAAACCATCTGATGAAGATTTGAAGCTTTGGCCTCATAGGTATGAACAAGATTAACAGTCCGTTGGTTTAGCATTTTCAGAAGTGTTTTTAGTTTCATGATGTGGGTAACTTTGAATTTCAGTTATGAGTTCCGTTTAAGGGTGTGCTTGGCAGAAGACGGATGTCTTTCACTGATATCACGAATCAGAAATGTCAACTGCAAGCCATTTAGCTTCTCCTTTGCCTACCACAGCTATTTTTCTGTTTCTGATATCAGGTAATTTACCCTGTAAAATTCCTGCTATGTTTTTATTGTAAAATAAGCTTAAATTTTTAAAAACTTGAGGAAGAAATAAAAACTGGGTTTGAACTATTGACAGTGAAGTGAGGGTAGAAGGTCTGGAAACACTTGACTATCTTGACAACCTAAGTGAGAGAGAACGTTTTACGGAGCAAGCAGATGCCTTAACATTTGAGTATGAGGTACCGTAGACCACTTTTGACTTTCCATTTAACAAAGAAATTGTTCATGTATAGTAAATGTCTAAATGATACTAAACTGGTTGTTGGATGAATCAGGTGGATAGAGTTTATCTCGGCTCATTAGATACAGTTGCAGTTTTTGATCATGAGAGAAAACGAACGTTTGTTATAAGAAAAGAAGGCCTACCTGATGTGGGTAAGTTCATTAATTCGTTAATCCTTTTTAAGGGGTCAACGAATATTTCATTATATCAGAGGACAAAATATGAACATTAACTAACGAGTAACTGGTCACTGGTCAGTGGTTTGGAACCCGTGGGAGAAGAAAGCCAAATTGATTGTAGATATGGGGGACGAAGAGTACAGACAGATGTTGTGTGTGGATGGGGCGGCGATAGAGAAGCCGATCACATTGAGGCCAGGCGAAGAGTGGAGAGGAGGGTTAGAGCTATCTGTTGGGCCTTCCCTATAATTAAAACGAGTTATCTTCATCTGCACATGATTTCAATTATAATTGGGAGGGATGTGGTTGAGTTGTGAGTAGCCTACATATTTGATTCTTAAATTACTTGCAAATATTGATTATGTGTTACAATGTAAGTTGTTTTGGTTGTAGACTTAATGAATTCACTACGAGAATTTGTTTGAAATGTTTTCAAGCATAAGGAATGGGGAGGTTTAAAAAAAATTTGATAAGGCCGCACGGAGAAGCTTTCACTGATATATCAGAGCCAGGTTTCGATCCTGGGACCTGTGGGTTATGGGCCCACCACGCTTCCGCTGCGCCACTCTGATTTTGTGATCTAATCCTGATTCAAAATTATAATATATTATTCAAACGAAAATTTGTGAGTAAAATAAATATAACATTTACATTGAACTCTTTTACACCATATTGTAGTATCATTATAATTTCGTAGAATGTCAAAATATTATTAATGATATGAATTAAACGTGTATCCACGCTCATAATGACATTTTTTGAAATATAACATGTGACCAACTAAAATTTAAAAAATTAAGAAAAATATTATGATTGACACGTATCATATTCTAAGAGTCATTTGTGTAAAGAATATTATACATCTTCGGTGAATAAACATTTTACCCTTTATTTAGTAATTAATTACTCTCTCCGTTCCAAAATAATTGTCTTGTTTGAAAATTTTCTTTTTAAGACATCACTTTTACAACTTTACCATTTTTTACTTCTTGCTTTAATTTTGGGCTATATACTCATGAGATTTAAATTAAACTACACATTATACCAATATTAATAGGAGAAATTACAGGCTAATCCACTTTTTCAAATATCTAACCCTTTAAGTACTTCTTTTTTTTCAACTGCATAAGTCCCATTTCATAAATTTGTTCCAATAATGTTCAATCTTCATCTTCCTCTTGTTGAGACCGACCACGCCGTCTCCCTCCTCGTCTTCTTTAATTG
This sequence comes from Codonopsis lanceolata, assembly GCA_013146195.2. NCBI lineage: Eukaryota > Viridiplantae > Streptophyta > Magnoliopsida > Asterales > Campanulaceae > Codonopsis > Codonopsis lanceolata. Next base: position 158,004,802 of record CM028379.1, read on the forward strand.
GTTTGCATCACTTGCGAGAGAAGCGTTGAAGCAAAGAAGTCAATGAAAGAAGAAGAATATGCATATCTCCCACTGTGAAGTAGACTGCAATGTGATATGCATCACAAAAATCTTCCACCTCCAGTATATCGAAAAGTTTGATGGAAATTAAAGATGTCTTCAAAGAAGCAATCAAAAGCAAATATATCAATCATCGAAGACAAGACCTTCGGTCTAAAATGGATCATACCAAATTTAAAGCCAAGATCTGTCTCTGTTCCCACCCCACCCCCTCTCATGTTTCATTATAAGTCTCTATGCTACATTACCTCTTCTTTTTTTCTTTTTTTTAATAATTTTTTTATAGGTTGGAGGGGACATAGACCTTACTTTAACCCTTACTTTTTAATATTTTAATACATTGAAAGGATACAATTATAGATATATGATGCCTTTGGTGTGGCTAGAACAAATGGTGCATGGTGCCTCTGGTGAGACTTTGAACACCCGACCTCTCGGTTGAGAGTAGTGATGTACCAGGTGCTTCTGGTGGAGTTTGAACACTTGACCTCTCCGTTAAGATAAATGAGCATCTAAATGGGGCCTTTGGGTAAGGCTTGAACAACAACGTTACCTCTGAAGATGCTTGAATACCCGACCTTTCTATTGAAAGTTGTAAAGTCCAGGGTGTCTCTAGTGAGACTTGAACACCCGACCTCTCCGTTAGGAGAAGTGAGCAGTACCAGTTGAGTTAGAGCTCGTTGGTCATTACCCCATTCTTTATTAAGCTTCTGATTTTGATTAATACATGTTGTTTAAATTTACAATCTTTTCTCAAAATTCAGTGATGAAATAATAATTTTCGATAGCAAAGCTAAGTATTTGGTGAAATGTTTTATCTTTGATGTAATCAATCCATATTTGGCAATTCTCATTCATATGTTATACTAGTACAGATGGGTTTTGGTAGAAAAAGAGGAGCTAAATGATTTGTGCATCGGATAAACCATTGGAAGCAAAATTAGAATCGCGATGCAAAAAATTTGTGTCTCGATGCATCTATTTTGAATCAAGATTATAAATCAATGTATCGTAATTGAAATTCGTTTGTATCGCAATTCAAAATAGATGCATCGGGATCCTTTTTTTTTTTTTGCATTGCGATTCAAAATTTACTTTCAATGGTTGGAAAGCATTGAGATCTACAAGCATAAGCAAGAAGAATGAATAACAAGAACATGGGGTACTACTGCCCTGGTCTACCCTACGTTGAGGAAGCCATAACAAGGGCTCTCTCTCTCTCTTTCTTTGTTCTCATTTTCATCATTTCCTTCTCTCTTTCAAAATAATGAGGAAGACGAAGCAGCAAAATACATCTAGACCCTAACAAAGGGGAAACAATTAGCCTCTTTCTATGCATCATTTGACCCAACTTCCGCGTCTTCAGCATCACATTTATCATCACCATCCATAAGAAACATGGTCTCCAACTCTGGCTCATTAAGAAAGATTCGCAAATTGAAGTACACGGAGATCTTCAAATGACCCATATGCATCTGGACCAATATCCCACATTCTATACTCTCTCATTACATTTATTCTGGAATTCACCTTGGCAGAAAACGAAGATTGATGTCAACAAAAGTCATATCCTTAACACTTGGGGTGTCATCCTGTTCGATTTAATGCATATGCAACAAAATATAGGAGAGCACCGCGTGCCTGAATTGCGATGAACCGACTTTGGTTTTGCGATGCACAACGTGCCTGATGCAATGCATGATTGAATTGCGATGCACCGACTTTGAATTTACGATGCACCACATGCCTGATGCGTGCGTGTTTTTCTTTCATTAATGGCATAATTATTTTTCGCTACAAAAGTATATTTTCTGATAAAAAAGAGGGTAATGTACATGTAAAAAATTATTGAAAGATGACTGACCCAAATTTCTCTCATATTAATAATTAAGACAATTGTTTTTTTAATGCGTGTCACGGTCAAATAAGACAATAACTTTGCGACTAGGGGTGTACGTGGTTCGGTTTTAGCAAAAACTGTAAACCGAACCATACCCTATTGGTTTCAAAAATCTCAAACCGAGCCGAATTGACCAACACTTGGGACCGAACCGAACCAACCCACTCGATATGATTTGGTTTGGTTTTATGGTTTGACAAAACATTAAATTAATCATCTTAGAAAACATTAAAAATTAGACAAATAAAATTTTAATCGGTAAATTAACATCAAATATTAATAAACAAAAAAGTCAAACTTTTCTTACAAATATCAAATATTAACAAATAATGAAATACAAGTCAAGATATCATTTGAATCCATGACATTTGGTAAGAACGACGTTATTTAAAACATGATTCGGTTTGGAAACATGAATCGAATCGAACCGATCGATTTTTGAATTTTGAGAACCAAAATCGAACTGTTTTAGATGAAAACCAAACCAAATCACATGATTTAGTTCGGTAATTCGATTGTACACCCCTAATTTGCAACGGAGGGAGTAATACTTTTTCGATCATGGAAGTACTTGGGTACTTTATCTCTCGAAAAAATGAACACGAAGAATTGGGGTTTGAACTTGGAGGAAAGCCCAAGTTTCTTCTGTCTCTTTCTCTCCTAACACCCCTTGTTGCTCCTTCTCAAAAATGCAAAAGTTGACATACTAAAATATATGATGGACAATGGTGTTTAGTTTGATATTTGAGTTACTTTAATGGAATATGTTTTCAATATTATTTTATTTATTGTTAAAAGAAAAATATTATGGAATTTTAACTTCATTTATGGTATTTTGGTTGGTTTTTATGTTTTGGAATGATTAATACTTCCTCCGTTCTAGGTAAATAGTCATCGTTTGAAAATCAATTTTTTTTTAAAAAAATAATACTTTTAGTAGTTTATTAATAATAAAATGACATTTTTATATCTTAATTTTTAAAAGTGGACTTTAATTAAGAAAAACATCATAAAATGAAATAGTGAACTTTTTGCTCGGAACCGAGGAAGTATAAAAAAAAAGATTGAATAAAAGAAAAAAATTGTAGGACCAAAGAAAGAGAAAGTTGAAAAATAAAAAACACCAACATTTCAAACGAAAAACAGACTCTAAAAATCTTGGATGCATGGAAAAACACCTAAATGCTATAAGAAAAAAACAAAGAAATAAAATAAACAAGCTAGAAAGAGAAGATAAGACTTGTCCAGCTAGCTAAAAAGAGAATAGCATAACGAAAACACATCATGTGATTTGTCCAAAGTCTAAACCCTAGCTTATCTATAGCCTAGCAATTTCTTAATCATCTAAATCTAAAGCTGATATAGTAACTAGTAACATTCCCATCATAACACAAACAATTTTGTTGTCAAATCAAACCTGATGCTACATAATTTGGTCTTAGGTCGTTCTTCGCGGTTAGTAGGATATCTGGACTTATGAGAATATTTGATCTTACTAAAACCCGTCAAAAGAAGAATACCTTAAAAAGAATGCAAGGCTGGGCCTCGCGAAACCCCTTAAGCGTAAGAGTAATTTTTTTGAGCTTTATTGAAAGTAAAAGGACAAAGTTTCGGTGTGTAAAGTGAGCGTACCTTTCAAATGAAACCTTGTGAGATATATATAGCCCTTTGGGAGCAAAATCCGGGCTGAATAGTTATTGTAGAGAGATCTTAGGCCTTTATGACCATAAATGTGGGTTGACCGCGTAACTGACGGAGTCATAGCTAAAATCTCGGGTTTGAGAGTTATCAAGTAGTTGTGTTTAGGATGAGTATCCGTTTACTCGGGTAGACTTGATCCATACTTGGACATATTTGTAGAAGGATTCCTGGTCGGACAAAATGTTAGATGCTCAACCCGGGTGATCCTGCTCGGGTGACCTTTATCCTGGTCCATGTATCCCACGTGACTATCACGTGAAGACACATGTACTTGGATCGTGACCAAGATTTGGGCTGATCTCATCAGTGGCCCCCTGCTCCTTGCTCACCGAGTTTTTATGCTCGATGCGAGGCACATGTTTGTAGTTGCTTCTGTTATAAATTGAGTTGTGGAGCAGAATACTTGTTCATTTTCGCTTGATTGTCGGGATCCAAGCGAGGGGAGCTGCTTTGTTGGTGACAGTTTTTGCGTTGAGCCGCCAGTTGTAGGAAGATAGGAAGGCTTTGTAGGATGACGTCAGCTAGGTATAATGTTATGATGGGTCACGTCTTTTCGAGACGTGCATTGATGGCGGGTTTGATCGGGTGTATTGTAGCCGCCTAAATTTGAATTTTGGAAGGCTTTTGGGCGCGTGATTTGAGCGCTTTTTCCCCAATCGTCTCCTATAAAAGGGGAAAACCTAACCATTTCTTCTCTTTTACTACAATTTCATCTTCAAGTCTTCTTTGCATTTGATGGCGATTTTCTGGCTTTCATTTGATTCTCCGGCAATCCAGTTCCCCATCTCTGAAACCAGACCGTTTTCAGATTTCTTCTTCCGGCAAACTAATCCCCATTCAACCAACAAGTAAGTTCCTCTTTCCACTTTTATTTTCCGTTTCTGCATTTATGTTGAATGCTTCAGAATTTCTAGATTCTTCATGTACGTTCTTCATGTTTATCTTTTCTGGGTATCATGATTTCAATGAAGGCTTTTTAATCAAGATTTTCCCTCGACTTCATGTAGGATGTCTTCTCCTCTTTGATTGTTTGACGAGGGTTTTGACCATGAGCAAGAGGCATATGATTATGACCATGGTGCTCATGAACCCTATGTTTCAGTAGATTCCAAGGAGATTGACTCTGAAGTACATGTTCTCAAAGAGAGTATCCAAGAAATGAGCAGCCGAATTCCCTTAGAAAGGGTTGTCAACAATGTGACCACCGAGCAAGATGGTGATGAAGATGAGGCAAGCTTGAGTGGTATCCCAAGCGAGGAGGAATTGGCTGGCTGCCCACGGGCAGGACAGAGAAGCCGTAATAAATACTATTATAATCTGAACTCTCTTATTTTCATTATTTTTCGGAATTTTTATTGATGATTTTGAGCTTTGGTTGATAATTAATTGCATTTGAGAGCCTATTTTTATGTATTTTATGCTTCATGTAGGTATCTCAAAGATATTTGAGGTTGTATGGCTCAATACGTGTAAATCGAGGAAATTCCAGGCTTCAATGTTGAGTTTTGATGCTTGCCGTTAAGTTTCGTCAAGGATTTCAAAGCACAAAAACTAACAGAAGCTAACTGAGGACTAATCTGCAAAGCCTGGAGGGGGAAGGACCTTCGGCAGCCACATTGAAGGATCCAGGGGCACCGGAGCAATTTCAGAAACCTGAAGGGCAGCGCTGACAACCGGTGAAAGTGCTCATTAATGTGCTGTCGGCCTCCGGTTGCGCCACGTCACCACCTTCCTTGTGCCTAACCCGCGTCATCTTCAGTGGATCGGGCCTGACCCGCACCTGTTCTTGCCCCTTCCGGCCCATATGCCCGCCCTTCCAGCCCACTTTCATCTTTCCCTCCAGCCCGTTTCTCCATCTTGGCAACCTGCGAAACTCAGCCCCGGAGCCCCATGTCCCAGCCTTGACCCAACTCCCATGTCTCTTCCAGTTTTGCCCCCAAATCTCCATTGAACTTCCAAAATTTCCCCCCTTTCTTGGCTTGTGCCCTAGTAGCCTTTGAATTAATCTGGGAGCAGAATTTTCGAGGAAACAACAAGAAAAACAGAAAGAGGCTGGAACAAAGGAAGAGAGGACTGGGAAGCAGAACAAGAAGAAGCAGACGCAATTTTCCATTCCATTTCCTTCTCTCCATTGTTCCTCCATTATTGTTCAAGCCAAGGAACTTCAATCATCTCCTTCATTGTAAAATATTATACACTTTAATTTATAGCAGTTATAATGCAACAATTTATAATGCTAACCAAATCTCACATATCCTAGACATATTTAGTCGGTTATAGCAGGTTATCGTAGTTTTTAAGCAAATATGCAAATTATGTGCTCTAATGGTCGGACCTACCGAGGTAGGCTGCCTACGTATCCTTTAATAAAATGAATCAGACCAAACGTAGTTCGGCCAAAAGCCGAAACAAGCATGCTGTGATGGTCGTGCCTACCGAAATAGGCTGCCTACGTATACTTATCAAAGGAATTAGACCAAACGGAGTTCCCCGATGCAAACAAACAGTGCTGGGTGGGATGCTAAGGTCAAACATCGTGTCCTCAGGACAGGGTCCTTCGTCGGAGCACGATAGCCTTTCTCTCTGGCCCGGGGTTGCAGCCCCTTCGTGAGAAAGGCAAAACACAAATCATAATGCATGTCGTATCCCAAAAGGGTCGAAACCCTTTGCCGAACACGACGGCAGAATGCATCGTCTCCTCAGGAACTCAGTCCTTCGTCAGAGCACGATAGCCTTTCCCTCTGACCCGGGGTTGTAGCCCCTTTAGGGAAAGTTCCAAACACAAATTACATCAAATGTCGTATTCTCAAAGGGTCGAAACCCCTTGCCGAATACGACGGTAGAATGCATCGCCTCCTCAGGAACTCAGTCCTTCATCAGAGCACGATAGCCTTTCCTTCTGACCTGGGGTTGCAGCCCCTTCAGGGAAAGATCCGAGAACCAGGTGGAACACATCATGGGTTGATCATTCCTCTTGGGGTTACGCCCCGCGAGGAGATGATCCTATGCTACTCCTATAAAGCGGGAAAGCATCGCATCCTCAGGGTAAAAACCCTTCGTTGAATGCGATGGTGGAACACATCATGCATGCAAAAGGTAAAATACTTTACCTTTTCTTACCATTGTTTTGCTTTTGCTGATTCTGCTGCATTTACTGCTTTTGCTTCATTTGTTGCATTTGCTGCATTTGCTGCCTTTGTTTCCTTTGCTGCATTTGCTTCATTTCCAACTTTTGCAGACTCATGCTGGGGATTTTCTTTCTTTTGCTGCATTTCCAGCTTTTGCTGGAAAATTCTTCCTTTTGCTGCTTTTCCGGCTTTTGCTGGAAAATTCTTTCTTGCTGCTTGCACATGTATTTTCCATGCGGCTCATTGCCTCTTTTTTTTTTTTCTACTTTTTGCACGCATATATTTTTCTGTCCTTGCATTTTTTTTTTATTTTTTTTAAATGCTTGCATTTTTCTTTAATGCTTTGCATTTTTTCTTTTCATGCTTTGCATTTTTTTTTCTTTCAATTTTCTGCAGAATCTCTCCTCATCTGCTGATTTTTCTGGCTTTTATGCTCATTTGGCGGCTGATCTGCTGGGGATATGAGCTTTACTTTGCTTTTGGATGGATGACCATCAAATATTGTTAACAAAGTTAACTTTGTTAACTTTCCATTAAGCTTCAGGGGCCATTTTGCGACTTTGGAAATCTGAGGACTTAAGTGTCAAACCTTCAAACTTTGGAGGGGACAAAGGAAAAATCCCTTTTTCCACCCATTATAGGTGACAGGCAGGGGGAGAGTGAAGCTACTGCTTCACTTCTTCTTCTTTCTTTTCTTTCTTCTGCGACTGCTTGTGGTCATTGTTGCTGCTTTGCTCATTTCTTTTCCATTTTCTCTCATTTTCTCGATTTTCTTCCGCCAATTTGCGTGTTTTTCTTAGCAAATGGCTTCTTCTTCGCAATCACGGAAGGGAAAAGCTCCAATGCATCCGGATTCAGGCGAAAGGAGGAAAGAACTTCCTCCTTTGATCCGGAATTACGTCAGATATCTCTACTCAAAGGATGATTGGAGTAATCTCCATCGCGATTGGAATACTCATGTATCAAATCTTCCAAATTCTGCTGTAAGTTTCTTTTAATAAAAAAAAACCCCATTTGGATGATTTTTAGGTCTGCTAGATTTTTCTGCTGTTTTGGGTTTTTGGAGCATTTCTGACCATGCTTATAATGCTTATGCATGCAATATATATGCTAGCCTAGAATGATGCAATTTGGCAATTATCCATGAAATTCATGCAATTTATTTTTGCGATGCATAATTTAACTAGTTGACACTATTTGACTCTGCGATACCTGTTTTATATTATTAATGCAATTTGGCTATATGATGCATGTTTTAGGCTAAAAAATATTTTAATATGATGCATGCCTTTGAAATAGACTTTTTGGAATATGATGTATTTTTTTCGGGTATATTTTCAGACACATTTTTGGATGCATGTAAAATATAACAGGAATATTTTATGCGATAAAATTCATTTTTATGAATGCCTATGTTGCAGAGACATGATAAATGCCATGGAATATTTTTCTTTTCAAGATTTGCAACATTTTACCTTTACTTTTACGAATGCTAAAATGCAGTTATTTAGATAATAAATGCAAATGATAAATGGCTAATGCATGCATATATCATTTTATTGGATGCAAATGTAACATAGAAAATTTATGGGATGTTTGCTAATATTATGCATGGGCAATTTTTCATATTATGCGTAAGAAAATGCAAAAATGTGTTATATATATATATATATTTTTTCGAATGCAAAACACACATTTTTTTTATTTCCTTCGGATAAACACTCATTTTTTATTATGCCAAAATGCCAAAATATATTTTTTGAATGCAAAAAGATGCAATCAAAATTTTCAAATGCTAAAATGCAATGTAAAAAATTTTGAATGCAAGAGTGCAAAAAAAAAATATTTCTTTCTCTCTCTCTTTCTCTTTTTTTTTTGATGCAAAAGATGCAATATAGAAATTATTATGCAAACATTTTATGATGATTTGCAAAATGCGATGTATGCAACATGCTTATATTTAATAATGTGCGAAGGAAAAATAAAAAGATAGTAAACTTACCTTTTCCTTTTCTTTTTATTTTTTTTCAGATGCGCAAGCCCCTGATCCGGATTCGGGCAAGTTGTGCAAACGTTTCCGAAATTTATCGCTTGATGCCCGAGGCGGCACAAGCCTTAGTGGAGGGTTCGGGCTTTAGCACATTTTTGCAGGCTTTTGGTCCCTTCCGCAGCTTCTTTCCCATCTTCGAGGTTCTGAGGAACTATTGGTGGGATACCACCCACACATTTCATTTCAACTGGGGGAGGCGACCATGACCCCCTGTGATTTTGCTGCCATCACAGGCATTCCTACCAGCATCGGTAGGATTTTGGAGCCTGATTACACCCTTCGTCACCACCATGACGTGGTAGAAGATCTCTTGGGCTTTGAGCCCAAGTATAAATCGGCTGACGAGATCTATATCGGCAGCGTGCAGAAATGGCTTCTAGAGAATGTCGGAAGGGTTCCCGAGAATGATAGTGAGGCCGTAGCTCGCGTTGTTAGAGCGTTTTTATTCTTTTTTCTTGGCACATCTCTTTTTGCCAACTCGTCCACTACTCTAAGGGTTTCTATCTTGGCATGCCTGGAGGATTTAGATCACGTCGTTGATTACGACTAGGGGCAGGCGGGCCTGGCCGAGCTGTACGCCTCCATGGATAGAGCCAGCCGCAATGACTCACCGACTCTTAATGGATTTGCTCTGGCGTGGGAGGTATCTTTTCTTTTCCTGCCTTTGTTTTTTTTTTCCTTTTTTTTCGCAGCATATTTTTTCTTTTTGCTAATGATCTTTTCTTTGTTGTTTTTTTTTCTTTTCCAGCATCAGCGCTTTCACGAGCCACCTTACTTGGCTGAGTTCGTGAATAAGAACAGAGTCAGGCCGGATTGGGACGGTGGCTGCTCGGATACAGATTGGGTGCGGGAGCGGATTGCCAGTTCGAGTGCAGGCACGGTGAATTTCCTTCCCTGGAGGGGCCTGGTGGGTCATTATGCAGTTACTCTGGAGATGAGCCGCTGCCGGATACTGATGGTATCCATTATGGTCGACTCGCTATATATGGGCGAGCGGGTCAACCGCTAGCATTCCTCACTTTTGACACCCCCAGTGGTACCTCCTATGCCTCCTATTTCGGTAGTTGCGCCAGATTTCTTGCCAAACAGGTATCAGTACCTGTTGAGATTTCCTATGCCTCTGAGTGACTTCCGGCTATGGCATACGAGGATTTTCTAAGGACTATGTTTCATCCTCCCCCTCCTGTTCCTGCGGCAGCCAGGCATGCTTCAGATGCTTCTGATAGGCCGAGGCCTTCTTATCCAGCTCTTGATGAGCATCTGGAGTTTACTGGACCTGATGATGCTTTCTCCACCTTTAGATATCATCGAGATGGTAGAATGGTGGATGAAGTTCTCCCGGATGCTGATATTCCTGAGGAGTGCCGGGTCCCAGAGCAGGCTCGCACGGTAGACACATCTCTCCTTTTTTTTCATCATTTCATTTTTTTAATCATTTTTTTGGTGATTGATATATCTTTTCTTTTTTGTTGTCTCACTCTTTTTTTTCAGGTTAACGTGTCTACGTACAAGAGGCTGCTGCGGGGTTTCTTTAGTATCAATAAGCTTTATCAGAAGCTTATGGACGAGTTCTCCTACCGAGGGAATGACACAGTGCGGCAGACCAGGCGCCGGGATGATGATGATGATGAAGCAGCTGCCGGATCGAGTTGCGCTCGGGCGAGAGGACGAGCATATAGGGTTGGCGGCGGACACGGCCCTCGAGTTATGGGTGGCAATCTGGACAGGAGCCAGTCTTCCCGTGCTCATTAGCTTTTAGCTACCTGCATTTATTAGCCCTTTCTTTCTTTTTTCTTTTTTTCTTATACCAAATTTTGAACATATATATATATTATGCAATGCAATATAATTTTATATGATGCAAAAATTTAAAATGCAGACTCAATACTTCATGCACAAAATAAAGCTAGATCATTATCTAGTGGTAATGGCACACTGTAGCTCAGAAATGGATTTTAGAAAAATACACCTTCGAGTTTGAGCGGGCTTTTTTGATAATCTGCAGGGAGGAAGAGACAGCCGCCTCTTCCTGTGCCTGATCTTTTATAATTGCCGCAAGGCTATTCTTATAGCTTCTGCATTTTTCTTTGTGATCAGATAGAGCAGCAAGGAATGGTCGGAGCTGAAATACCAGGATACCAGGCAGTCTGGGGAGCAGTGGCCAAGATCCTGGCGCCACCGATAAGGAATATGGGCGCGCGCCCAAGTCGTCCGGCTGTTCAGGACAATGGGGACGCTGATGATGAAGAAGATGAAGACACTTCTAGGGGTTCTCATGCTGGTGAGACTGGAGCTTCTTCTGTGCCTTGCAGAAGGAGTATATGGTCCCGGCTGGGCGGACGTCGCAGGCACTGATGGACCGTTTCGGGGCTGAGTTGCAAACAAAAGATGGTTGGGGGGAAACAAGGGGCATATAGGTAGCAAGTAATAAATAGAAATGTACATGCAATAAATGCATAATCTAAATATCTTAAGCAGTTATTCCTAAGTTGCACCGTAAGACCTTATATTATATTTTGGTATTTTTATGAGCTTCGCCGTGGTTTTTCTCTTTCTTTGTTAGTCAAGACTCTGCATGCTGAAGACTGGAGGTCGGATGCTGAGGATTCAGAAGGTGCATTCCCTCCTCTTTTCTCCTGATTCATTATTATTATTATTATTATTATTATTATTATTATTTATTATTTATTTTTTATTTTTTATATTTGCTCTAACTTTTGCCTAGGCTGCCCTTTCGGGTTTTCAACCTAGCGAGCCCTTATTTTTCCTTTTTTTAATGCTCTAATTTTTGCCTAGGCCGTCCTTTCGGGTTTTCAGCCTAGCGAGCTGGAGAGGGAAGCAACTGCCAGATATATCGGCTCAAGCATAGTACCTTTTGAGCTTGTCGAGGTTGAAGGACTGAACAAGATCCTCCCTTTCTTGGTTCGTGAGGAGTACTGCACCTCCTGACCGGATCTCTTTGACGACATAAGGTCTCATCCAGGGAGATTTCCATTTCCCTCTAGTATCGACATAGCTAGGTGCTTTTCGCGAAGCACTAGGTCTCCGACTTGGATGTCGCGGCCTTTAACTTTTTTATTGAAGGCTCGGGCTATTCGCCTTTGATATGCTCGGGTGTGCTCTAGGGCCAGCAGTCGTCGTTCGTCGATTAGGGCTAATTCTTCGTATCGCCCTTTGACCCAGTCAATTTCTGATATGCCAGATTCCATCATCACTCTTAATGACGAAAATTTCAACTTCTATGGGTAGCACTGCCTCCATGCCGTAGGCTAGAGAGTAAGGATTAGCCCTAGTGGGTGTGCGAACTGAAGTGCGGTAGTCCCAGAGGGCTAGTGGCAATTTTTCTGGCTAGTCTCTTCCTGTGTTAGCCATTTTTCTGATAATGTTTTCCAGCGTTTTTTTGGTTGCTTCAATGGCACCATTGGCTTGTGGTTGGTATGGGGAGGATTTATGTCTTTGAATTTTGAATTCGTCAAGTAGACGATTCACGTCCCCTTCAAAATGTGTGACGTTGTCGGAGATTATCTCGAAGGGTACTCCGTATCGATATATGATGTTAGTACGGATGAATTCGGACACCTTCCGAGTATTTAGAACTTTATAGGAAGAGGCTTCCACCCACTTCGTGAAGTAGTCGACGGCTACCAAAACATACTCGTGGCCATTGGATCTCTTCGGGTGAATTTGGCCTATGACGTCGATTCCTCAAGTTGAAAAGGGCCAGGGTGCTGTGGAGTTATATAAGATGTGCGGGGGCACGTGCTGCAGATTTGCGAAACGTTGGCATTTGTCGCAATGACGCACCCACCGAATACAGTCGATTTCTAGCGTACTCCAATAGTACTCTTGCCGGATAACTTTTTTGGATAACATATGGCCATTCATGTGGGTCCCGCAGGTACCACCATGAAGCTGGTCCATGATTTGCTCAGTTTTTGCTTGGTCGACGCATAATAGATTTAAGCCTTGATAATGTCTTTTGTACAGGATGCCACCGCTAAACACAAATTGCGATGCCCATCTCCGTAGGGAGACTTTCCCAACTATAAATGGTTGGACATTGGTTTCCGCGGGAATTTGAACCAACGATGCCAGAGTGGCCAAGGCATCGGCAAATTGATTTCTATTTGCGGCAGGTAGTGAAACGAGATAGAATCAAATTTGGCGGCGAGTGCAGTTAATTTGGCATGGTAGAGCTGCAGCCAAGGATCTTGGATCTTCCACTTCCCTTCGAATTGATTTATGATCAGGGCGAAGTCTCCATAGACTTCTAAGTCTTTGGCTCCCTTTTGGAGAACTTATTCTAGGCCAGCGATACAGGCTTCGTATTCAGCTGTATTGTTCGAGCACTCGAACTCCAACCTTATGGCCAATGGAGTGTGGGAATCTGCTGGGTCGATTAGCAAGATTCCTATGCCGAAACCTCTTTTATTTGCGGTTCCATCAAAGAACATTTGCCAACTGGTGTCGAGGTCAGTAATTTCCAGGACACCTTCGTCTGGGAAGCTAGGCTCAGCTGCATCTTCTGCTTTTAAAGGCAGATCGGCTAAATGGTCTGCGATTACGCTGCCTTTGATAGATTTGAGTGTGACATAGGTTATGTCAAACTCGTTGAGAAGAAATGACCACTTAGCCAGTCAGCTGGATAGTGATGGCTTGCCAAAGATGTATTTTATTGGATCCATTCTGGAGATGAGCTTGATGGATCGTCCTTGCAGATAGGTCTTGAGCCTTTGCGTTGCCCAGACTAGGCCGGTGCATCTTCTCTCTAGTGCTGAATAATTTACCTTGCTTCCTTGCAACTTCCTACTTATGAAATAGATGGCGTTTTCAACGTAGGAATTTTCTTTTTCTTGGGTGAGCATAGCCCCTACTAACGTGTCTGTGACGGTTAAATATAGGAGGAGAGGTTTATGTGTATGGGGAGGAGCTAGAACAGGTGGATTGGTAAGGTAGGCTTTTATTTTCTCGAAGGCTAGCTGGCATTTCCCGTCCCAGACTTGGTCAATATTTTTCTTTAAGAGTTTGAAGAAGGGCTCACATATGGATGTCAGCTGTCTGATGAAGCGGCTGATATACTGCAATCGGCCCAGGAAGCCTTTAACTTCGGTTGGAGTTTTTGGTTGCGGCATCTCTATAATGGTTTTAATTTTGGCTGGCTCGATCTCGAAGCCTTGCTCAGTCACCATGAATCCCAGGACCTTGCCTTTGGTAACCCCAAATGTGCACTTGGTGGGGTTAAGCTTCATCTGGTGCTTCCTCAACCTTTCGAAAAACTTTCGAAGGTCTTTAATATGAGCACCGTTGGCATCGTTGGAGTGCACGATCATGTCGTCAACGTACACCTCGACTTCTTTATGGATCATGTCGTGGAAGAGGGTGGTGGAAGCCCTTTGATATGTAGCCCCGGCGTTCTTTAGCCCAAATGGCATGACATTGTAATAGTAGGTTCCCCATGGAGTAGTAAATGAGGTTTTCTCCTGGTCTTCTGCTGCCATTTTGATTTGATAACAGCCTAGCATGCCGTCAACGAAAGATCTGATTTTGTGAGAGGCGACGACGTCTACCACAATATCAATATTGGGTAGAGGGAAGTCATCTTTGGGCGATGCTTTGTTGAGGTCGCGGAAGTCTACATAGATTCGAACCTTCCCGTTGGGCTTGGGAACGGTCACCATATTGGATAGCCAGATCGGGTATTCTACCACCCGAATGAATTTGACATGCAGCTGCTTCATAATTTCTTCTTTTACTTGCAGTGACCATTATGGTTTAATTCGGCGGAGTATCTGCTTAATTGGTCGAGCATCCGGATATATGGGGATTCGGTGTTCAACAATGGCTGGGTCCAACCCAGACATATCTTCATAGGACTAGTTGAAGATGTCTACGAACTCTTTGAGGAGATCAATAAGTGCTACCCTTTCAGAGCCTTGTAGGTAGCTGCCGATTTTGATCTCTTTTGTCTCATTGTTCAGCCCCAGATTGATAGTGGATAGGTGTTCATTTGCTGCTGATGAATGATGTTTTTCCTGGTGCTCAACTGACTTGATGAGCTCAAGCAAGTAATTTTTATCTTTTGGATCCATTTCATCAAATGACTCATTATTATAATTATTTAATGCGTCTTTTAATGTAGGTGCAACTAAGGAATAAGCAAAGACATTAAGATTATCATTAATAGCAAACTGTACAGGGTTATTTACATTATTGAGGACCTGGGGTTTGAAATCCTCAATTTTAGGGAGTGGATCGGTAGATGACCAATCCGTAAAGCTAAGAGAAGGATGGTGAATAGTATATCCGAAACGGTCCACCAGATCTGCGGTCGTCAAGAACGGGCCGGTCGTAATATACCAATTCTGCAGAGGCTTATCAATAATAGACTCAAACTCAGCAGGAGTTTTTCATAATTAGTGCCTCCATCTATCATTCCCAGGAAACTGTCCTCCAGACTTATTGGAAATTCTTTTTATTGATGGGGATATCTACAGCACCTTTATTCTGGTTAAATAGGTTCATTTGCCCCTTAAACCTCCTTTGCTTGATTCGTTTCAAAGATTCTTGTACCTGCCACCGTAATTGCCTCGTTGTCGATAAGATCCTGAATTGCGTTTCTGAGTGAGTAACACTTATCGGTAAGATGACCACTGCAACGGTGGTACTCACAATACTGGGCATGATTCCATGTAACAGGCAATGGATTGGGCGCTTGATTATTAACAACGGGCTTAAGTATCTCATGGGCCGATAGTGTTTGGAATATTTCAGACCTTGGGGCATGTAGATCATCATAGTGCCTTGGAATTATTTCTTTCCTTCCTTTTGGCCTGGGCAGACTACCAGACTGAGGTTTGGTCAAATAGCTGGATTGAGTTTTTTCTCTTGGGTAATATTGCATTGGGATTTGGCTGCCTGGGCCCCGGCTCAAGGGAAGTTCTTTTTCTTGTATGCAAATGATTTCTTTTGGAGTCCCCTGAGTTATTTGCTGAGGATAAGTATTTGAGGGATCGAGGGGAAGGTAATTCTTCTGGTTATGGTAGCAGACATTTAAGTGAAGGAGTTCAGGGTTGATTTCTAGAGGAGATGGATTAAAATTATGAGCATTTGGAACCATATCACTTTGGGCAATGGGGTTAATATCTGGTTGATGGCTAGTACTTGGTTGTTTTCTGGAGGCTTGAAAAATGATATTTTCTGAGGTATCATGACAATTTGTTTTAGGAAGGCAAGAAATATCAAGGGCATATATCGGGCTCTTGATCTTTTGAGAGAGAGCAACAAGAGTTTCTGCAAAACTTGCTAAAAGATCGCCAGTCACCTGGTTTGTTATTCTCTTTGCATGGGTATCAATTCCTTCTTTAGCCAGATTTCAAGTCCAGGAGGAGGTGCATACTCAAGAGTTTCCTTTTCTGGTTCCCAATTGTTCCAACCATTGCTGGTCCCAGTCATAGCCTGTTTATTTTTAGCGCTCATTTTGCTCAAATTTGCGTCCTCTGCGCTGATTCTTTCTTTTTCTGATCTGACCCTAATATTTTCTGATCTGCTTTCTGCGCCTGTTTCCCGTATCAACCGGCCAGTACTATCTCTGTCTTTTCCAAATTCGGGCCAGGTTTCTGAGGAAAATGGGTTTGAAAGTATCAGAAAGGGTTGGCTGAAGGCTTTCTGGGCTGGGAGTACAGTGTGCCCTTATTAGTTTTTTTTATTATTATATTTTTTCCTACAAGTGACCGGACAAGCACCCGCTTTGTTTTGACAGTCTCAGGACTATTCCTGGAAGAGTGGAATATTTCTCTAGAGTATAGGACCCTCGTATTCCACATGCCTTTCGATTCCCAAAGATCGGACTGATCCCATGCGAAGGGCCTATACTCTTTCCGGGATCCACCATTCAAAGATGATCTAAGTCGAGCATCAATAAATAACCAATCAGCCCCTGTGTATTTATTCATATCCTTTGCACATTTTTCTTTTTTTATCAAAAAAATTTTCTCTTTTTTTTTTTTTTTTTGCTTTCATTTCTTTTTTCTACTTTTTTTACCTCTATTTTTTCCTCTTTTTTTTTTCACAGGGGCTGACCAATGATTCAGAAATGCAAAAATCAGTCGATCTATGAAGTGTCATGAGAATCTATATGCACTTTAACGTTGGCTTATGCAGGGGGTAAGCTGGCCATGGTGTAGGGTAGCAGTTTGGAATATATCTACATGCGTGCGCGTGTGTGCGGCATCTAAAAAGCAGTAAAATCTTTTTTTTTATTCAGATATAAAGCAGAAAATAAAACAGATATGGTCTGTCTTGCTGTTATTTGTAGATTTTCTCGGCTTTTTAGTTTGAGCACGAGCAAGCAGCCAATAACATCAAGAAATAGAAAGAAAAGTGGAGAATCTATCTATTCCTATTAATTACAAATTTGTCATAATCCCCAAAATAAAATAACAGAATAAAATAAAATATGTACAAATTGTGTGATAAAAATAAAGCGAACGGAATAATAATATAGAGCATAAAATAAATCAATAATAAAAATAAAGCCCCGACCCTTTTCTTATGCTGTCCGGAAATTCATTGAATATATATATATATATATATATATATATATATATATATATATATATATATATATATGAAAAATATATATTTTTAAATATATTTGTAATGGTGATTGGAACGAAACTGCTGTAAGATGGAGGATCATATCCACAAATATATACACGGATGTATAAGAACGCAATATTCAAATGTTTAAAGAAATATAACAAGCATGCTTTAGCCAGAAACAAAAGAAAAAAAAAAGTTTTGTTACTGAGTCTAGCCTCAATTTTTATTTAAAATATAAAAACGATCTCCCCAATAGAATCGCCACTGTGGGTGCCCCGGATTCGCCCGCGCCCCGCGCTCCGCGCTCCCTTTTCTAAGGGGACGTGACGTGCGGAAGGACACCACACTTTCCATTCCACCCTCCCTTGTCTAGGGGAAGACGAAATTAAAAATGCAGAAAGGGTGCTGTCAAGAAGCACGTTGAATACGCCTCGGTCACTTCAGTGATTTTTGGTCCGTTATGAGAGCTTTGAGTTTTCTGTATCAGGTTATCCCTTGTTTAGGGGATAACAGGATGCAAGAAAGCATCACTCTTTCATTCGCATCTTCCCTTGTGTAGGGGAAAATGGAAAGTGCAGAAAAGGATGTTGCGGGCCTCACTATGGACTTTATGAAAATTGCCTTAAGGCCTATTTCGGATCGCTATGAGTGCTTTGCGTTTTCTGTATCAAGTTATCCATTTTTTAGGGGATACCAGGATGCAGGAATACATCACCCTTTCATTCTCATTCTCCCTTGTCTAGGGGAAAACGAAAAAATGCAAGAAAGGATGTTGCGAGGCCTCACTGTGATCCAAAATGTTTTGACTAAGTCGTCATCTTTATTTTAAGGAGAAAACAAAGAAAAAACTAAAAATCAAACCATAGAATGCAAAAAACGGGTTCGGAGGCTAAGTTACGAGTTGGGAAGGTGTTAGGCACCCAACTCGCCCTTTCGGTCTCAAAAACAATTTTTGGCTAAAGTATACTTTTTGTTATATTTATCTAGCAAATAAATAAAGCATTAAAAGAAAAAAAAGAAAACAAATACATCCATGTCTACATTATTTACGGGCTTGCAGCCGCCTCCTTCCAATAATTACAAATACATTTAAAAATATTTGGCCATAATAATGGCTCTTTTTAATGCTATTTTCTAAATAAATCCAGGCAGCATAACGGCTTATATTTTTACATTGGGCCGGATGAAAAATAGTTTTTTTATAAAATAACGCCCTTAAAGGCTCACCTTTTAGAGCGTGGTGTGCTCGCTCTGTCCTTCCGGGAGAGGGAGCCTTTTTTGCTGCTGCGGTTCGAGCAAGGTGATTGCTTCCGAAGGTTGCTTCTGGGCACCGTCAAACGGGCGGAGCAACTGCTTGCGTTTTTGCTGCTGCCTGCTTGCTGCTGGCGGAAATCGGGCAGAGCAACTGCTTGCTTCTAGCGGATTTGACATTTTTACTCGGCTAGAGCAACTGCTCTTTTCGAGATTTTTGGACCGGGGAAATAGTGTGGAAACCTAGCTGGGGGGCTAAGGCTCACTTGACCGGTTGGTTTGTGTTTGGAGGAGATTTGGCAGAGCTTCGAGGCTTTATAGGAGGGGGCACTCACTATCGCTCACTGCGTATAAACTACACTACAGTGAATTCTTTCGGCCTTTCCGATCCTTCACAAAGTGAGGCCGAGCACCTGTATTTATAGGTGAGAAGAGGGACACCGCGATCTTTAATTTTTCTTCTCTGTGTTTCATTAGCTTGTACCGCGTGCTTGAGAATTTGTGCAATGCATTAAGTTTGAGAGCACTGTAGCAGAGCCTGGCGTCGGAACCATAGCTCCTGGGCGCCGCGCCAGTATGCTTATGTGGCAACGCCAATGCTTCAAACTTCAGCCTCTTTTTGACACTTAGGCCCCTGCGTTTCACTGTTTTACGTATCCTGCTTTGTCTTTTGCATTTTTAAACCCTGTAACTTGACATTTGTTAAGTTTTAACAGGTCTTGATATCGCATGTCAATGTCACGTACCAGGGGTACGAAATTGATGTGTCTATACTGCTCCCTTGCCCAAGTCTTCATTTATCGAACGGAGCAAAAAAGTCATCCCAAGCTCTGGTTCCACTTCTAAACCGATGTCTCTTTCTCCCATATAGGCTCCGTCTACCGAGCAGGCCTCCCGGAAGCGACCAGCTGGGCTAGACTCCCGAGTAGGAGATCGGGCCACCCGATCTCGGTCAAATGAGGCTGCATCCCAAGAAACTATTCAAGGGGGATCTGACACCTTGGCTTCTCCTACAGTTCTGATTCCTCCCGCCATCGTGCTACCACCCCCTCCTGCCCGACGCGAAGAGCCATCGAGGAGTAGTATACCCAGTAGGTTGAAGCCTAACTTTGTGATGCCTGCAAATCGAGACGGGATGAAAGGCTTAGTTGTCGAGCTTTCTGTCGTTCCCCCATTTAGAGGCATTAACCTCCATATGCGAGGAACTCTGAGAGCCGCATGCGGGCAGGGAATCTTGAAAGAGTCGTTCACCTGGATGTTCTGTGTCGAGATGCTGAAACTTCCAACGGCACCCTACTCGGAGAAGTCGAGCTGCTGGTTAGCGAGGTATGATATATTATTTGCTTTATTCCAAGGTTGAATTACTTGTGTATCTGTCCTAACTTGTTTTTCTTTTTGATGTAGTTTACTTCCAAGGTCACTCTAATACATAAGCGGGCAGACGAATACAAAGATAAGGTTGGCTCCTTATTCGAGCAAAAGAAGAAATTCGATGAGGCTGCTCGCTCTTATAAGGAGGATTTGTTGGCCAAGGACAAAGAAGTCCTTGTCAAAGTTACTGAGCTGACCAAGCTCGAGGAAGAGATCATCCGCCTGAAGGCGCATGTCGTTTTTGCCCAGAACGAGGAGGTGGCTGCTGAGAAAACCTTGAGCAAGGAGAGAAAGAAAGCTATGAATGCTCAGGTCACTCTCGGACAGAAAGAAAGGGCTTGGGAGGGGAGGCTTGTGAGGGAGGTTGCAGCTGCTAAGGCTGCTGCTGTAGAGGAGTTCAAGCAGTCTGATGATCTTGAAAAGCTGGTAGACGCGAAGCTGGTCCCCTACTTTTTTCAAGGGTGTAACCATGTGCTTCGTATGCTGACGAGCAGCGAGCAACCGGGAATTACTCCTGAGATGATGGCACATTGGGGGACTGGTTCGCCCTGGTATGCAGAAGAACGAAGGAGTCACGCCTTGATCCCATATAATGCAAATGAACTGGGGATCATCGCGACGAATGACCGGGAGGCTAATACGCCGGAATGGGTACCACCGACTCCTTTAGTCAACAATGTGGTGGATCAACCTGCTCCCTAACCTGCTGAACCTGCTACCGTTATAATTATTGAAGACAATCAGCATACTCCTCCTACCGGACTAGAAATAACCCTACTCCCTCCTCCTCCTCCTCGGCCTAATTTGCCGTCTGAGATGGATCAAATTTTTGCCGATCTTGATCTCCCAGGAACTGGAGCCGAGGAAGGAGGAATTGATTCTTGTAATAGTCAATTTTGTTTCCCTTTGATTGTAATCCTTTCCATTTATTGAAATGAAGACACATGTTCTTTTGCACTAGTGTTTCTTCATGTATACTTTTATGTTGCAATGCCTTGTTAAAATAATGATTCGAGAATCTGTCGGGCATGGCCCCTTCTGCTAATTTTGTAGGCATCCAAATAACTGCCAAATGGTTGAAACCCAACTGCTCGATTTATTGGAAAAAAATCATTTGGCCGCTTTAACTGGGCCTTGCCCTTGGCTGATCGAATCACGATCAAACCGTTAAATAGCTTATTATTTAGGCATGATATTTATTTGAACGAGACTTTTCTCCCTTTGTCCCCGCAGCGAAAAAAACCGTCAAACAATATCGGGCAGTGGGTTTGTTGATTCCTAATTCTAGATTTGGTTGAGTCATCCTCTGATTCTATTGTACAGTGGCTAAAAGGTCTGCGTACCGATTAGTGTGGCAACTGTTTTAGAATCAATTTGTTTAGAACTGTTTAAGTGTTAGTCTAGGCGCGGTTTTGCAAAAGCTTCTACAGCAACCTTGAAGGACCAGCAGACTTTGAAGTCTGCTAAAAGACCGGAAAATCAATATTGGCCAAATCACAAAATATGACACGTGTGCACTTCTTTAGATATTTTCGAAAATATCTAGTCATTATGTCTTGATCAGATTTTCACTTTCAAGAAGTCAACTCGCACGCATGCCGACAACCGCCTGCATCGCTTCTCGAAAGATCGAAGACATTACCCGTTTTGGCTAAGAAGACTTTCCAAGCTGCAGAGCCTGCAATTTGAAAACTTTACTCAAATTGGGAATGTCTACTCTGCACACACTGCATCTCTGATGACTGTGGCTTTTACATCTTCCAAAGCGCCGAATTGCATTCAATGCAAAAGAACGTTGGACACAGTTCACCCTGTTTCAGTCCAACGGTCCAAAGATCTCTTCCTAGTATTTATTCAAGTCTTGAAGATCTGAAGAACAACTCTTGCGCATTAAAAACTCTCAAGCTTCATCTTCAACACTCAAGCATTCAAGAAATCAAAGGACAAGAACTAACACTTCACCAAACTTTCAAGCCGCAGATCCGCCATCTTAAATTGCTTTTCTTCTTTTAGTTTGTCTTTAAACTCGTTTTTAATTTCGCACGTGAAGAGAACAATTAATCATTGATTGTCTCTCTCACCTTTATACACTTGGTTAAAAACTCATTTTGTACACGATCCATTAGAGATCTAAATCATAAACTTAGTGGATAAACAAGTGCACTTTTAAAATCCAAAGCTAACCTCTTTGGTAGTGGATGTAGTACTATTCACAGTACGAACCACTTCAAATTCACGTGTCTCGTTGTTCAAACCTGCTCTTATCATTCTCTATAACTCTGTTTGTACTTAATTGCTTCAGAATCTGTACTACCTTATCAGCATTCTCTCTGGTTCAGATTCTATCTAGTTTCCGCTGCCTTAACACTTCTCTTCAAACCTTTGAAAAAATCTTTAAGAAGCGTTTAAGAAAAGTTTTAATAAAAACGCAACTAGGCTATTCAACCCCCCCCCCTTCTAGCCTAGATTGAGCCTATTTTGGGACCAACAATTGGTATCAGAGCTTAATTCTTTGAAAAAATCATTTTTCCAAGCTTAACCTCTTGAGAATAGATCCTATGGCTCACTATATGCTGCCTACTTCAAATACCAGCCACGTCCCAATATTGGACGAAGGCCACTTCGAAGTATGGAAAGATAAAGTTATGAGATATATGAACTCTATTGATAATCGGTTGTGGCAATGTGTTCTAACAGGTCCTTATATTCCAATGAAACCCAACCTACTTGCCGAAGTAGCCGTGGTCCTCCCGAGATACCTAAATCCATGAACGAATGGACGACGAAGAAAGGAGGCTCGTTGAACTCGACAAAGAAGGCTATTCATATTATATCCAAATTCGACACAAGCACATATCAACAGATCATCGATGCAAACCGCTAAGGAAATGGGAAGCCTTGGTGGAATATCTTGAAGGAGATCTACCCACCAGAGACAACAGGAAGTACAACTATATTCAACAATTCGATTCATTCAGAAAAGATCCTAAGGAGACTCTACGGCAAGCCTACGACAGATTCTGTGAGGTAGTAAACAGTTGCTACTCTTTAGGAAAAGAATATAGTATTAAAGAAGTAAATATGAGATTTTTAGCTTCTTTAGGAAGTTTGTGGCATGTAAAAACCACTGCAATAAAAGAGTCCAAAGACTTGAACTCCATGCACCTCGAAGTTTGTATGAAGTTTAATCGGCCTATGAGCAAGAATTACTTCAAGCTCAAGAACAGGACAAACATTTTAAACTTCCTTCCTTCTCTGCTATTTCTCAGGAAATTCCTGCTCAAGAAAATAAACCATCTACTTCTTCAAATGAGAATGAAATTCTTACTGACGAGCAATTTGCCATGTTCGTTAAGAAGTTTCAAAAGTTCTCAAAATTTAACAAAAAGAAAGAAGCAAACCAGCAGACTTTCAGAAAGACTGCTGAAAACTCACACAACAATGAGTTAGTTTGCTACAATTGCAGGAAACCTGGTCACTTTGCTTCTAAATGTCCTAAGCCTAAATATGAAGCCTATAAAAGGAGACCTTCTAAATCATTTTCTAAACATAGAGGTCTTCTGGCTGAGGACTTAGAAGAAAACCATGTAGCCACTTGGTTTGAAACTGATTCTGACGAGGATGATAGTGATGACTCACCTGAGCAGGCACACATTTGCCTGGTTGCTCTAGAGTCACCTCCCACCTATGACTCAGATAGTGAAGTTAAATACTCTCCTTTTCAAGCTAACATAGAACAAACTCCTGAAGAGCCTTCAAAAGAAGAAATCCTCAAGGATGCACAAGACATGCTAGAGGAATTCAATGAATTTAGGAAGGCCTATGTTAAGTTAGCTAAAAGTCATGAGAAGCTGGGAACTGAGAAATCCATGCTGGAAACCGAGTTAAAAACTCTCCATGAAGTCCAGCAGGAAAGTATCAAGTTAAAAGAAGAGAACAAGTTTCTCAATGAAAAGGTTGCTTGTCTTATTGATCATGCCAAAGAGTTATCTGCTGAGAAAGAAGAGTTGCAAAAAACCATTAACTCATGGAATAACTCAACGGCGCTTTGATCAAATTCTTGGAGATCAGAAGCCCTCAACAGATAAATCTGGGCTAGGATTCTCTAATAACATTTCTGGTGCAACCTCTGAACAAGAAAATGAACATTTTACAGTGAATAGTAATATTCCTGCACAATATCAGAAACCTAACAAGGGTAAAGAAGGAATTGGATATTCTGCTACTCCTTATAAATACCCTAAGGTTCAAATTATCAAAAACAGTGAAGCTTTGAAAGCAAAACAATCATCTGGAGATAAATCAAAGGTGAAGGGACTTACAACGGCCTCCACCAAAGACTTCGTGAAAGCAAAGGCTGTTTCGGGCCTACGAAAAGTCGCTCAAACCTATCGATTCATCAACATTACTACGATGGTGCTATCGCTACACGTAATGTTGATACCAAACTTAAAGGAAAAATGCATGAGGTATCAAAGTCTACTACCAGCAAACATTCTTCTGCAAAGACTGCTGTATACAGACTCAAGAAGCCTCATACAGATGTCCCTAAGCCTGCTATCAACAAGTCTGCTAGTTCAAAAGCTGTTGTTATGAAAAATGTTCAAAAGGCTTACAACACCCAGCATGATCATGTAGACTTCTGTAATTTTCATCACTGTACATTTTGTAAGTGTTTTGGCCACTTGGTCCATGAATGTCCGCCGAAATCCATCATGAAGCTTCGGATCCCCTATTCCAAAAATCGTGCAAGTATGGGTTCCAAAAATACACTAACCATTTGGACCCATAAGAAAAATAAAAGGGGACCATGATTTTCTTACCCTTACATCTCGTGTGCTTCATGGCTAACTCAAATTCGAGAAGAAAGATGTATGGTATCTAGACAATGCCAAGACACATGACCGGAGAATCATGCCTTCTCTTAATCGAAGAGGAAGGTCCTCCACTATCTTCTGAGACAATGCTAAAGGAAGAACAATTGGCTATGGATCCATCATTCGAGGAAATCTCTATTGAAAAGTCTCTAGTAGAAGGCTTGAAACATAATCTCCTCGAGTATTTCTCAATTATGTGACAAAGGGCTTATATGTCAATTCTCCTCAAACAGATGTGATATCAAGGATCCGCCTCTTGCTCAACCTTGTTACCGGACATAGACAAGGGAATGTCTATGTGATAGATTTGAATGCCTACGGTAAGGTCGCTAATCTATGTCTTATGGCAAACTCGCAAGACAAAAGTCGTGGCATAAAAGACTCACATCCGAACTTCAAGTATCCGGCCAAGCTATCCAAAGAAGGTCTAGTTAAAGGATTGCCAAAGGTCTCGCCGATCATGATCGCGCGTAAAGCTTGTCAACCGAAAGCTTTCAAAAACTTCCTTCAAAAGCAAACCAGACTCTCAACGACGAGACCTCTACAACTCCTACACATGGATCTTTTCTGACCGGCCACCACTACAATTAGCTACGGCGGTCACGATATACGCTAGTAGTTATGGACGACTATACAAGATACACTTGACGTAAATAATGTCTTCGAAAGATCACACATACGATCTTCTTACGGCTTTGTTCGAAGATCGCAAACGCAAAAACTCGATGAGATCGCTGACGCTCGATCGTACAATGGTACCGAAGTTTACAAATAATGGAATAGCAAAGTATCGTGATGATCACGGCATAGGTCACAACTTCTGTAAGGACACCACAAAGAAATGGTGTTGCGTAAAGGAAAAACGTAACACTTATCGAAGCTCGCTAAAACTATGCTCGAGAAGCAAAGTTGCCCAAACACTTCGGGCGGCCGTCAACACACCGCTTCATTCGTAACGATCATTGATCAACAAATTTCACGGTAAAACACCCTATGAACTTTGGAGAGGTAAAACCCCAAACATTGGATTTTTAAAATCTTCGGTACGCAAATGTTTTGTAGTCTACAATGGTAATGACTACAGAGGCAAATTTGATCATAAAGCCGATGAAGGTGTATTTTTGGGTTATGCTTTATACTCCAAAGCTTACAGGGTTTTCAACAAAAGATCATTAAAAATAGTTGAATCTGTGCATGTTTCATTTGATGAATTTGATTTATTAGAGCCACACGTGGCTCCAAATGTTGCTGATGATTTTGTTAATGTTGAGACAGGTACCTCCCAACCATCAACCTCTCAAATACCAAATCCATCAACAGCAACTCCATCAAATATTCCTGACCTTCATTTATTATCAAACGGGTCACCAGAAGACTTCAACCCTGCTCTAGAAAACTCAAACCAAGAACCCTTTGTTTCTCAACCTGAAAATCTTATTCCTCAACTCACCTATGAACCAAATTCTGAACACAACACTCATCAAGACACAGCTGATCTTCCTTCTAGCCCTTCTTCTGAACCTTTTCCTGAAGAAACAGCAGCAACTCATCACATTCCTGTTGTCACAAGATCTTGTAAAGACCATCCAATCTCTCAAATCATTGGTGACATTCATGTTGGAGTACGAACCAGAAGATCCTCAAAAATGAATGCATGTTCAGGCCGCATTCGATCCTCGTAAGAAGAGCCAAAGAAGATCGATGAAGCTCTTCAAGATCCAAGTTGGCTGGAAGCCATGCAAGAAGAACTTCAGCAATTTGAACGATGCCAAGTATGGAAGCTAGTCCCAAAGCCCCGATCATACCGCTATTGGCACAAAATGGGTGTTCGAAACAAGAAGGATGAGGATGGGAACATAGTGAGAAACAAAGCAAGACTCGTTGCACAAGGATATCGTCAAGAAGAAGGTATCGACTATGATGAAACGTTTGCTCCAGTAGCAAGATTGGAAGCCATCAGAATCTTCTTAGCCTATGCTACATACAAGGACTTTGTGCTGTACCAAATGGATGTCAAAAGCGCATTTCTTAATGGTGATCTTCAAGAAACGGTCTACGTTGCTCAACCTCCGGGCTTTGTGGAGAAAGGAAAAGAGACTCATGTTTACAAGCTTAAGAAGGCTCTCTATGGTCTTAAGCAAGCTCCTCGGGCCTGGTATGAAACCTTATCCAAATTCTTGGTAGAACAAGGATTTATGCGAGTCAAGATTGACACCACTCTCTTTATTCTCAAGCACAAAGGACATTCACTGCTGGTACAAATTTACGTTGATGATATCATTTTCGGATCTACCAATGAGAAGCTATGTAAGCGATTTGAAACGCTTATGACTAGCAAATTTCAAATGAGCATGATGGGAGAACTCACATTCTTCTTGGGTCTTCAAATCCAACAATCTAACAAAGGAATATTCATCAGCCAATCCAAGTATGCTAAAGATCTTGTCAAAAAATTTGGTTTGGAAACAGCAAACACATTTGATACACCAATGGCTGCCAAATGCAAACTCACAAAAGACTTACAAGGAAAGAAAGTTGATATCACCCACTATAGGGGGATAATCGGATCTCTGCTTTACCTCACCGCCAGCAGACCCGACATAGTGTACGCTGTTGGGGTGTGTGCTAGATTTCAAGCGTATCCTCGAGTCACATCTTCTTGCAGCCAAAAGAATCATTAAATACGTATCAGATACCACCAACTTAGGTATCTGGTATCCAAGGGAATCTTCTTTCAACTTGGTTGGTTACTCAGATGCCGACTATGCTGGTTGTCAAATCGATAGAAAGAGCACCAGTGGAACTTGTCAATTTCTAGGAGACAGACTTGTCTCCTGGGCTAGCAAGAAACAAGCATCAGTTTCCAACTCTACCACTGAAGCAGAATACACAGTGGCGGACGCAGAAAATTTTCCAACCGGGTGCACAAATTTAATAAAGTTTACAAATCATAATTGTCCCCTACGCATTTTCATATTTTGAAAACGTTTAATTACATCATCATTTGTAACACTCCTAAGCAAATCTTTTTCAATAAAACATACAAGACAACCAACAGATGAACTACTAGATGCACTACGTGTTCCAAATTCTTCTGCTAGTTTCCGTTTATAAAATCTCTCCATAATCACTAAAACCAAATTCCTTCAAATTAACCACAATTTGGAAATCTACACAAATAAAAAAAAATCTCATAAATCAACTACTTCAACCCCCAAATTAAAATGCCCTAATTTCAGATTAAATAAATAAACTTTTCTTACCAAGATATTGAACACACAAATTTAGTAAATAAAGCAATATTATATAATATCATCTATCACAAATTCACAAATCACAATTCACAACAATTACATAAATTAAATACTCAATTAGAGTTATTTCAAATTAGGGTTATTTTAAAATTAGGGTTATTTTAATTTTTAAAATTTAAATCACAATTATAATTTTGAAATTCATACCATCATACTTTAATTTAGACAATTATAATTTAGAATTTTACAATCACAAAACACATTTGACATATTCACAAATCACAATTATAAAATATAAATTTACAATTCACAAATAAAAAATAAAAATCACAATCACACTTAATTAAGAATCCAAATTTCAAAAGTCAAAAGGGCATTATGTTATTATGTGGGAGTGGGAAACTAACTTACTAACTTAGTAATTAATAAAGCACTAAAGTCTAAACTCTAAAGATAAACTAATTACTAATGTAATTATGTAAAGTCAAGTCCTCTAATTGTCTAAAGCAGTAAAGTAGTAAACTAATGTAGTCAGCTAGAGTCTTAGAGACTAAGAGTCTAAGAGACGACGAGTAGAGGGGGGCGACCGGCCGGCTCTTGAGTTCGTGTCTTCGTGAGAATCGTGAGATACTAAGAGTGAGAGTCTCGAGATGCAAAGGTAATGCGTACGCAGAAGAAGGCAGATGGATTGGAGATTTGGAGAATCACACCGGTGGATTGAGTGGATTCTCGGATCTGACGAGGCCGGCCGAACCGAATCGCCGGCTTCAAAGTCCTGCCTCGATTAGGTGATTATTTCGCTATTTCTAAATTCTAATTTCTCGAAGGTTGAAGCTATAGCCCTGCCCGCGAATCTGTGATTCGGAGAAATGGAGAGAGGGAGGGGGCTAAAGCGACGGCGCCGTGGGCGAGATTCAAGAGTCAAGACTCAAGAGGCCGAGACGGGGAGACTGGCCGACTTTAGGGATTTCAAATTTTGGGAAAAGGAAAAGGGTTTTGGTTTTGGGTTTCACCGCTTTCAAATTTTCACGTGTAATTTTTTTTTTTTTATTCGGTGGGGGCAAATTGTATATATTATATTCGGTGGGGGCAAGCGTATATATTATAACTAATTATTAAAAATTAAAAAAAATCCCTTAATAAATTTTTTTTTCCAAGTGGGGGCAACAGCCCCTGACCAATCCATACAATCGCCTGCGAGAATACATGCATAGCTGGCGGTAGGCTGGCTCAAGTCAACCTCTTTGGATCAAACAACGGTTGATGGACTACGACATCAAAGTATGATTGCCCAATCATGTGTGATAACACCTCGCAATCTCTATCACATACAATCAGTGATGCACTCCCAAACGAAGCATATCGATGTTCGATATCACTTTCTAAGGATAATGTAGAAAAGAGAAACATTAGCATGAAGTATATTTCAGCGACAATCAACGCGGACATCTTCACCAAAGCTCTAGAAGCGAGCAGGTTTGCTTATCTAAGGGAGAGCTTGGTATGTTGACCCGAATGCTTAAATTTAATCTAAAATTAATTTTTCATTATAATATTGAATTTCAAAATTAATTTTCTTTTAAGCGGAAATTTAAGCTTGAGACTTGAAAATTTCTTCTAAGCGGACTTGAAAATTTCTCTTAAGCGAGACTTATTACTTTTAAAAAATAAAATCCGAAATTTTTTAAAGTCACTAAGAAAAGGTAAGCTTCTAAACTTTAAGTTTTAGAGGGTGGTTTATGAAAATTGTGAGGGACTAATTTCAAAATTGGTTGAGTTAATGAAAAGGCATTTTTCTCTTTCTAAAAG
>CM028379.1:158034903-158238748 GCA_013146195.2 Codonopsis lanceolata
TTCGAACCTTTCTTATCTTTAATTGTAATATTAAATTCTTGTAACAAAAGCATCCACCTAATCGGTCTAGGCTTAGCATCTTTCTTAGTCAACAAATATTTTAATGCAGCGTGATCAGAATAAATAATTACTTTAAATCCTAACAAATAAGATCTAAATTTTTCAAGAGCAAAAATAACCGCTAAAAATTATTTCTCAGTTGTTGTGTAATTCAACTGAGCATCATTAAGTGTCCGGCTAGTATAGTAAATCACATACGGCTTCTTATCAATCTTTTGACCTAGAACAGCTCCTATAGCAAAATCTGGTGCATCACACATAATTTCAAAAGGCAATGACCAATTTGGGCTAGACAAAATAGGAGCAGTTGTCAACCTTTCTTTTAAAAGATTCAAAGAATCAAGACAATCTTTGTCAAAAATAAATTCGGTGTCCTTGGCAAGTAGATTACATAAAGGCTTACAATTTTTTGAAAAATCCTGAATAAAACGCCTATAAAAACCAGCATGCCCAATAAAACTTCGAACACCTTTTACAGACACAGGAGGAGGTAATTTAGAAATAACTTCCACTTTGGTTGGATCAACTTCAATTCCTCTCTTTAGCATTATATGTCCTAAAAAAATTCATTGATTTACCATAAAATGACATTTTCCCCAACTAAGGGTTAAATTTGATTTACAACATTGTTTGAGTACTAATGCCAAATTATCAAGACACGTGACAAATGATTCACCAAACACAGAAAAATCATCCATAAAAACCTCAACACATTTCTTAATTAAATCAGAGAAGATAGAAATCATGCATCTTTGAAAAGTAGCTAGAACATTACTCAAGCCAAAAGGCATCATTCTATAAACAAAAGTACCAAATGGGCATGTGAAGGTTGTCTTTTCCTGATCTTCTGGGGCGATAGGGATTTGGTTATACCCAGAAAATCCATCAAAGAAACAATAAAAATCATAACCAGCTAATCTTTCTAAAATCTACTCAATAAATGGTAACAGAAAGTGATCTTTCTTAGTAGCAGCATTGAGCTTTCTCAAATCGATGCACATCCTATATCCAGTGACAGTTCTAGTCGGCACTAACTCATCCTTATCATTCTTAACTAC
This sequence comes from Codonopsis lanceolata, assembly GCA_013146195.2. Lineage (NCBI taxonomy): Eukaryota > Viridiplantae > Streptophyta > Magnoliopsida > Asterales > Campanulaceae > Codonopsis > Codonopsis lanceolata. Next base: position 158,036,022 of record CM028379.1, read on the forward strand.
TGTAATTCCGGACTTTTTAGGGACTACTTGAACAGGACTTACCCATTTACTATCGAAGATTGGATAAATAATACCCACATCGAGAAGTTTAAGAACTTCTTTTCTCACTGCTTCCTCCATATGAGGATTCAATCGCCGTTGATGCTTTCTAGAAGGTTTAGCTCCTTCTTCGAGATGAATTCTATCCATACATTTAGTGGGACTTATTCTTTTTAAATCGACTAAGGTCCAACCTATAGCCTCTTTATGTTCTTGCAAAACTTTAATTAACTTCTCTTCTTGCTCTACTGACAAATTAGAAGCAATAATTACAGGCAATGTTTCATTTTTCCCTAAGAAAACATACTTTAAATTTGATGGTAAGGGTTTCAATTCCAAAATAGGTAGTGATTCAATTGAAGGAACCAATTTTTCATTAAAATTTCCTAACAGCTTACGAACAATTTTTTTGGTTGTTATTTCTCCTTGTTCCTCAAAAAGTTTGGTTAATTCAATCACTTCATCACTTTCACTATCGCCCTGGCCGGTTAAAACTTCCTCTAATTTATCAGACTTAACCTCTTTAACTAAATCTTTAACTGCTAGATTTTCTATTTCATCTACATAAAAATAATCACTCATATCATTTTGCGTTTTCATGGCGTTAAACACATAAATTTCAACTGTCGCACTCATAGCATTCATAGATAATTTTTCATTCTTAACATTAATCACTGTGTTAGTACTAGCCATAAAAGGTCGCCCAAGAAGAAGGGGTGCTTCATGCATATTAGTAACCTGATTTTCCATTTCAAGCACTACAAAATCTACAGTCATAATTAATTTTTCAACTCGCACTAAAATATCTTCAACGATGCCCAAAGGGTGTTTGACAGATCGATCAGCCAATTGCAAAGTCAAAGATGTAGGTTTTAGCGCACCTAAACCTAATTGTTTATACAAAGAAAAATGCATCAGATTAATACTTGCACCAATATCCAACATTGCTTTGACTTTCTCAGAATTTCTTAATGTTATTTCAACATTAAAACTACCGGGATCTTTTAGTTTTGGTGGAAGATTCTGTTGGAGAATAGCACTAACATTTTCAGATATGATTACCTTTTCATTTTTTGGGAACTTTTGTTTTCTAGAACTTAAATCCTTGAATTTTTTTGCATAAGAAGGAATATTCTTAATCACATTAAGCAATGTCAAATTAATATTCATTTTAGAAAGCATATTGTAAATTTCAGCAAACTGTTTATCCATTTTGCATAAGCAAGAATATTCTTCTTCTTCTTCTTCTTCTTCTTCTTCTTCTTCTTCAGGGATATCCTCTTTTTCTTTGTCATCATTTAAATTATCACTTTTATTTTCATCTTTTTCATCATTTAACACATTAGAAGAAGTAGAAGGAGTAGTTTTACTTACCTCCTCGCCGATAGTTTTACCATTCCTTAGAGTAGTAATAGCCCTTTTTTTTTTCAATGAAACAGGGGCGGCACCCTGCTAGATTTTATTGATTAGGAAAAAAAATACAAACTTTAGGGGGACAACCAGCCTGGCCCTTATAAATGGGAGGACAAAGGAGCCTAACCTCGGAAAGGAATAATCTAAGATACAATCCTCAAAAAATAAAGGGCTTAGCAAGAAGAAGAAATACAAAAATTAAGTAGTACGGATCCTAGCCACACCCTGAGCATCCAAGAGAACATTGCTTTTAATGAGTCTGGGCAAAGTACTAAACGAATCAAAAATGAAGTCTCGACCAGAGTCAACCGCAAGATTAGCCAAACCATCCGCCATAGAGTAGTAATAGCCTTGACTTGATCATTTTGATTGGGAAACTTCCTATAATCTCATCCCTTAATTTCTTTCATCTCATCGGACATTTGCCTATATTGAGCCATCAATTTTTGCATTGTGGCATTCATCGTATTAAAAGAGCTTTCAATTTCTTGACGAAGTTCATTTACTTCATTACGTTGATTGTTCTGCATGCTGCCACCATTATTCATATTCCATTGCCCAAATACTTGCGGTTGATGCTGTTGCGGAATCAATGGTTTGTTCCCTCCCCAACTGAAATTCGGGTGGTTCCTCCATCCAGGATTGTAAGTGTTGGAGAATGTTTCATTCCTTTGATGTGATGGATACGAATTCATCAAATTTACATGTTCACGACAGCCAGGCATATTTCCACTAGAAGGGAAATTATTAGTAGCATGCGAATTATTACCAAAAATTGAACATACTTGCAGCAGTCATCATTGCTTCATAGGCTTCAATTTTAGGGTTAGCAACTGCTAATGCACTAGATTTATAAACAAAAATGCAAAAAGTGACTTTTTACATTTTATGTGTGTAAAGTTAAAAAATGCATTACTCCTAAAAATGAAATTTATAATTTATTTAATTTATTTTGTTATCCATCATTTTCTTCCATCAACCTCATCATTCATATACACACCGCTATTACCACCACTGTCACCTCAAATAACGCCATTAAGCCAAAAATTAATTTTTGATGTTATTTTATTTCATTGTTTAATTCCTTACTCATTCATTCAAATTAGCATATATGCAAAATTCATCATTTATAGATACACCACCACCATAGCCTTAAACTTCAGTATTTACAAACTCAAATTCAATTTTTTGAATTTTCAAATTTGAAGATTGAAACCCAAACTCATATGAAAATTTGAAAATTTGATGATTTAGAAATCTAACAATGTTGTATTCCACCTAAACCACCACTTTCATGCTTACAATCGGCCCCACCACCACCCCTAACCACCACGAGCATCCCTACGATCGCCGCCACCGCTATCACAACCACCAAGAAACGAGTTTACCTTGCCTTGCTAAAACGAAAAAAATAAAATATTTTTAGCTTCTGTTAAGTTGGACTTTTTTCTTCAAACACTTCTCTTATAGATTCTAGTTTTCTTCTCTGACAAAACGCACAAATTCGTCAACTAAGTTCTCCATTTTTTTCTTTATCTTCTTGACATTATAGCACCTTTCTTAACGCATTTATCTTAACTTATTCATAGGTAATTACTAAGCACGCTACTAATTTGATTAATATCTAGATACTCACCAAAAAAATGTATAATTATAGTTATAATTTTTCATGTACCTCTAATAATGTCTTTCCCAACCTAGGATATCTCACTTTTATACACGATTTGTAATGACCCGACCCGAATTCCAACACTGAATCCTAAGGTCGTGCCGCCGGAACTAACAAAAGAAAAGGACAAACACTTGCTAAACAATTGTGCAAGTCGAACAGTCGAGTTAATAAGCTCTAAACACGAACATAAAGTCATACTAAAATATAGGTCAACAAAAAAAACGAAGATGTAGAAGCAATAATTAATGAAGCGAAGCCCCGAGTTATAAAGCTCAATACCAATACCAAATGAAACCAATAGAGTCGATTGTCTCACGAGGGGAAAAACAAAACTCACGTGCCGCAACATTGCATATATAAAACAAACCATCGGCACTCCAGGCTGGCGTTTCATCAAGGAACCAACCTGATAAACGACAATAAACCAACGGTTAAACATACCAAGGTAACTACTATAACAACAACAATAGGAATAATAAATTCCCCGAGGCTACTATTCACCCGGGAGACAACTGAATAAATACTATAACTTAATAATACGAGCTCGACTACAATGTCGGCTACAGGAAGTAAACCAACAGGACCAAAACACAATCTACATGACCGTAAAGTTTATATAACTTTACACACGACATCGTTCTAACATGAATAAATGATAAATATAAAAATAATGGTACGAGGAGACAAGGGAACTCTGTGAGCTACAGCTCTGAAGGAACAACTCCTATCAGCACGAACTACACGACCTCAACTCGAGCTATCGATCATCTGTGACAGTCAGGATCCACACAGCCTCAACGCAGCTAACGGATAACAGCAACTAGAAAACAAAGCATTGAATGAGTCATAAAGTCTCAGTACGCTACTACAAAACAATATAACATAATTTGAAATATTGTTATAAATGGTCATGTCGTCACGTTACGACGCCGAGGACCCATGAAGACGTATCGTATAATTATATACTCCACGCGAAACCTTTTCTTTTCTTTACAAATGCAATAACTTGAACCAAGGTGTATTCCCCTGTTCACATCCAAATCAAGTGAGTTAGAATATGCTTCACATAAAAATCATCAAGTAGAAGTATTCATATCTATAGATATGAATACACATATCAAGTGTCTTAGAGAATCGTCATGTATAAGTATGTATATCTGTTTATATACACATTAAGTCACTCAAGGAGTTTTCATGTAAAAGTATATATATCTATATATATACATATCAAGTATTTTAATAATGCACAATCAATACAAACATGGTCACTTGGATCTCATGTTCAATTAACACTTTGTTATCACATAAGTGCACATAGTAAGCCACAAGGGAAGAACTCACTAGAAGTGATCTTCCTCCAGATGTTATTGAAATAAGAGATCACCCCATCTCACAAATCATTGGTGATCTCAACTCAAGAGTTCATACGAGAAGTAATGTTTGAAATGAGACTATGTTTGCCTTCGCATTCGTGTCTGAAATCGAGCCAAAAAAGATTGATGAAGCTATCGAAGACCATTTCTGGATTGAAGCTATGCAAGAAGAGCTGAAGCAGTTTAAAAGATGCAAAGTGTGGAGCTTAGCTCAAAGACCTACTGGCCATCATAGGCACCAAGTGGGTATTCAGAAACAAGAGAGATGAAGATGGAAATGTCACCAGAAACAAATCTAGACTGGTTGCTCAAGGCTATCGACAGGAAGAAGGAATTGACTTCGATGAAACATTTGCTGCTGTTGCCAGATTAGAGGCAATCAGACTCTTTCTAGCCTATGCTTCGTTCATGAACTTCAAAGTATATCAGATGGATGTGAAGAGTGCATTTCTCAATGGTGGTCTTTAAGAAACGGTATACGTTAAACACCCTCCAGATTTTATCATCCAAGACAAACAGGATCAAGTGTACCGACTCAAGAAAGCACACTATGGCCTCAAACAAGCTCCCAGAGCTTGGTACGAAACTCTATCCAAGTTCTTAATTGAACAAGAATTCATGAGAGGAATAATAGACATAACTCTGTTTATCCTCAAGCATAAAGGTCATTCTCTTCTGGTACAAATCTACGTGGACGACATCATCTTTAGATTAACAAATCAAAGCCTGTACAAGAGATTTGAGAAGCTGATGCAAAGCAAGTTGGAGATGAGAATGATGGGATAGCTCACCTACTTTCTAGGACTTCAGATTCAACAGACCTTAGACGGGATCTTCTTTAGCCAAACCAAAAATGTTGAGGAATGTCTTTCCCTTGGACGTCTACTGTTCCAGTCATCTGCTGGACAAGTCTCTTCTATTCAAGAATGGAGCCCATGATAACTTCACTGCTCAACAGCTCAACCTAACAAACGCTATCTACCAGAGGACTCACCTCAACTACGACGTCATCATCTTCAACGATCTAAGCAACCTCATTGCCAAAGTGAAGAATAGTCCATACTGCAAGAGGCCCTTTGTCAGGCTCATCAACTCCCTGCTAAGGGATACGCCAGAAATCAACTCTACCATTACCAAAGATGAGCTCACCAAAGTGGCCAAGGAAAAGCATATGACGGCTACCTTCTTCAACAAGTACATTGAGTACGTGAACAAGAGGCGGCAATAACGTAGGCTGCCAAATATAGTTGTTGAAAAAGTAGCCGAGCCCACTCCTATGATGGTTACGCGGTTCAATATGGACGCGTATGATGCAGCCATGAGAGTTGCTCGTATAGGCAAGAAAGCCTCCAAGGAGCCAACCTCTGCTGCTAGCAGATGAGTCAGAGCAGATGTTAAAGCGAATAAAAGTTTCTCAAGCAAAGAAGGTGACTGGTTTCTCGTCAGATGAAACTGAAGTCCTGGCTGACATCTTTGCCAAGTTCAAGGCTGATACTACCAACAAGGCTAGGCAGGAGGCAGAAGTAGATGAACTTCAGGCCAAATGGATTCTCAAGGATCTGAAGGCTAGTAGACATGCAAAGTTTGCTGGCAGCTCCTCTGCCGCTGCTGGACAACCATCTTCTCCCCAGCCATCCAACCCTGAACAAACAACCTCCACTCCCCAGCCATCCCAAACCCCAAAACGAAAACCATCATCTAACCAACCCTCTCTTTCACCCAAGCCTAAACGTAGACGACTACGTAAAGGACTTCCGACCAAGCCACCAGCATACCCTATCACCTCTATCGATGAAGCTACTGGATCTCTTGTCCAGCAGTTGAGGCAGCGAAGGACGTCTGCTAGCACCCAACCTTCTACCCCTTCTCAACCCAATCCTATTGAGTCTTCTACTCAGATGGAATTAACCCCTCCGGAGGAGTCTATTCCTCAGGAGGAGCCAATCACTTTTGAGGATTCTAACCCTCAGGAGGAGCCTACCAGATCACCCTCTCCAGCCCCTTATTCTCCCTTCAACTACTCACCAAACCCTTCTACCCCATCTTCACCCCCTCGTAATCCAACCAACCCAACTACTCCATCAGAACAAAACCAGACCTCTCCCTCCCAAACCAACCCTTCTCCATAATCAGACCCAAGCCAACCTATCCCCCTGATCCTAACAGGTATCCCCTACCCTTTCCTCTGCTTCTACGAGGTTCATCTTCGAACTCTCGTTAGTAGCAGACCTCTTTCCTAAACCTGCTCCCCCTCAACCAAAACCTAACCCTGTAAGACCAGAAGACATTTCCTATCCCCCTCCTTCCTTCTGGTTCTCAACTGAACCCCTACCAACCCCTTCCAATGTATGTGATCATTTAGACATAGATATTGAAATCCCCCAACCCCTCCTTCATCACCACCTCACTCAAATTCCTCTTCTACCCATACCTTTCCTACACCCGACTCTTCTTCCTCCAACTCAGCCACTCCACCTCTCCAACAGCCCTTCCGCCCTGTGACTTCTACTGACGCCACCTCGTCTACCAGCATTGAGCCAATTCACGTAGGTCTCGACCCTTCTCCATCCCAACCAGCCAACTCAGAAATCCTTAGCCACCTAGATGCCATTTACAACAGACTAGGAGAACTTACCAGTATCTCCACAGTTGCTGCTGAGCTTGCAACTGCAACGTCTAAGGCTACCAACAGGAATGCCGCCATCCTTCGCCAATTTCAGGAGGATGTGTGGACAAAATTTGGAGAAATGCGGAACGAGTCTACAGACCTCAAAATCAACATGGAAGCTCAATGCAACGAATGTGTCAAACTCTGCTCAACTCTCTTCTATCAGCTCTTCCACAACATAACTCTGCACCTGGGTCACGGATACCCTCATGTCTTAGAGCACAACAATCTTGCTCTCAATTCTTCATATGATCGAATAAATACCGAACGTGAACGTGATCTGGCCATCACGGAGGAGAGACAACTATGGTCTATGAACCGAACTTTGATGGAGGAGAACAACAGACTTCATGAAGAACTCGACTACCGTTCTCGTTCCACCAGACAACCAACCTCTGCCAATGATGAATACACCAGAAGAGTTGAAGAACTTGAACGCCAACGCAGAGAAAGAGAAGTAGCTGATAGAGCAAACAAAGGAAAAAGAAAAAGGTCGTGGTAGCTCATATTTTTTTTCTATCCCTAATCCTTTGTACCTATCTTTTTTTTTGAAAACTCTGTACGCATTAAACTTCTTGTTTGAAATACAGAAGTTCCTTCTTTTCAAAAACTGTCTACTATTTAAATTCTTGTTATTTAAATTCATATATCTGCTCAGAATTTAAACATCCAGTTTAAATTTATTTGAACTGTTTATTACTAATCCTTGTGATGTTCCTTCATCTCTTCTGTTTGTAAGCAATTAGATTAACTGTTACACTTGAGGTGTTTTCTTTTTGATAGAGGCATGTCTGCCGTTATAAAACTAAAAATATGTTCTGACATGCTATTATCTATCATAAAGTTTTCATAGCCCTCACTTATAAGTAATGATGACTAGAAGCAAATAGGAGGAGATTGTTGTTTCTCATTGTATCTTGATTTGCATTTGTTCATTCATTACATTAGGTTCTATACTTAGTGGCTAATTGGGCTGCATACCAGTTAGTGTGGCAACTGTGTATAGAACTTTGCCTTAGAATAGTTTTCTAGACTTCACGGGTTCAGCAGAACACTTCGGCTAAAGACTTCACCGGAAGACTTCAAGCAGCCTCCAGTGACAGACCTTGTCTGCACTCATACTGCATGACGTGTCCAAAGACTTCCAGACTTCAAAGTTTAAGTGGATTATTTAATTCAAGCCTAAATCAGTTTGAATTTGAATTAAATCATCTACAGATCAATGATGTGCGCGAACGCGACACGGGCAAGATTACCCGGTCGTATCAAGTAATAAAGTTCGAAGTACGAGTCGATCCCACGAGGATAGAGCTAGAAGTAAATCCTAAGTACTAAAATTGGGCACACCTAATTTTATCTAAGCTAACGGAAATTAGATTTAAAATAAAACTAAAATAAACAAAATGAAAGCAATAAAGTAAACTAAGTTAACGCGACGATGAAACGGCGGCAACATCAAATCCAGGTTAAAAAGTAGGATTGTGACATTTCTAGTCTAGCCAATGTTTAATTTAACTCTCTATATTTTTCTTGACTCAATTTTTTGGTAGTCGAGTGCACACTAATATTTTCTATGGGCTTTTGCTACGTATAGAAAACCCAGCTATCACTCATCCTTGCTACGGGCTCATATCATCGCAATACATAACATATGGGAGAAAATAACCGCATGGTAGGTCAAACACCCAATGACTATCTACGACTTCAACAATCGGTGTGCTTTAGAGACGTAAACAATTATCAAGATTTTCGAAATAATAGGAAGGACTTTCGCTTCGTATCCTATCATTCTAGGGTTCATTTAATGATTCATGACTTCATTAAAAACATTAAGCACACAATGATAATGACCGAAAATATATGAGTAATACATCAAATAGAGAGAAATTAAATTAAAACATCACATTCAACATAGATAATAATCACAATCCAAAAATATATTTAGCTCATCATCAAGGTATCAAGATAAATGTAAAGTTTCTCCAAAAATTACAATATTAAAATAAATAAAGAGGTGGAAGAATTAAACCAATTTTGGTGGAGAGATGGAGAGGTGAATAAAATGGAATTGGAGAGTTTTAGGGCTGTTGCCCTAAAACCTGATGGCTACTCCCTTCTTGTCTTCCAATTGCCTGGTTGGAATGGATTAAAATGAAGGACAAGAGAGACAGGGGTAAAAAGGGAAGAACAAGGGAGTTTGGGGGCAAAAAAGGAAGAAGAAAGGAGGAAATGGGGGCAGAAATGGGAGAGAAAAGAGAGATGGGTCGCGGACAGGATCATGGGGCAACCAGGTGGAGTTCGCGGGTCATCCAAGGGAAATGAGGCGTGGGCTGTGAGGTGAAGTGGGCTGGAGAGTGGGTGTATGGGGCAGGTTTGGGCCGGGTGGTGTGGATCCAACAAGCTGGACCACGGGTCGCGCTAGTGGATGGTTGGAATAGGCGGGCGACAAGTGGCAGAGTCAGGAGGCGACAGCACATAAGGGAAAATTTAAGAACAGGCGCCGGCCTCCCTTGTATTTTGAAGATTTACTCCGGTGCCCCTGCCTTCCAAAATGCGGCTGCTTAAGTCCTTCTGCTCCCAGACTTTGCAGATAAGTCCACTGTTAGCCCAGTTAGCCTCCGTTAGGCTGCTGTGCTTTGAAATACTTGACGAAACTTAATGGCAAGCATCAAAACTTAACATTGAAGCCCGGAATTGCCTCGATTTGCATGCATTAAGCCATAAAACCTCGAATATCTTCGAGATACCTACATGAAGCACAAAATACATAAAAATAGTATCTCAAATGCAATTAATTATTATCTAAATCTCAAAATCATCAATAAAATTCCGAAAAATAATGAAAATAAAAGGAAAATAACAAGCTTATCAATCAACGGTGACTTCTCAGACACGTCCCTCCAGCTTTTCTGAAAAGAGTATGAAGACTTTCGTCTCCTGAAAAATGACAGAGCAGGTGCATAGACTGACACATACAGACTGTACCAACTACTGTAGGTCTGCAAACTCTGATTGTCGCTCACCTGCTAGTTGCTGCAACAACCTTTCCCCATTCCCTACTCAGTATCAGTTGACGAAAAAGTCAACAAATAGCTCAAGCCTTTAATGTATTCAACCTCATAGAGCTGTTACTCACTTCATCTTCTCCAACGATCTCAAGAATGCCCAAGATATAAATACTGCCATTAAAGTCTGAAGAAAACAATGCTATGAATCTTCACAACAACATCAAGCCTCATATACTCAGTGCATTCAAGAGATCATTAACTGATCAACGAAGTCCTCGACAACAAGAAGATCTGCATCAACCATTAATCTTTTGCTTCTTATTGTTGTTCCTTCTACTATTCTTCTGCAAGTTGAATATTCTGTTTTGTCCAGATATTCAATACCCCCACCCCTAAACACAAGTCAAATATTTTGTACACGATCCATTAGACATTTCTGTAATAGAACTAGTGGAAAATATAGTGCACATTTAAATCCAAGGTTGTCTGCCTTGGTGGTGGACGCAGCACTCTTTATAGTGCGAACCATCTCAAAATACCTGTGTTATTTACTTACTGCTTTACACTGTTTTTCATATCTGTTAACTTGAGTAACCAGCCAAGTCTACCGGTAGTGCTTCACCAGCAGACTTAGTATGTCTTCCTTGCAAGACATCCGCTACTTCAATCTTTTCAATAGATTGCAAGTGCTTGTTTTAGGAATCAATACGAAAAGTTTTAAATGTTTAATAAGCTATTCAACCCCCCCCCCCCAATTCTAGCTTATTATTTTGCCCTTTGGGACTAACACATGGCATTATGATTGTATACCAAATACAATAAAACATGTATCAAGTCATCAAAGTACATATACTCATATAAACCACATAACACATTGTCTTTCACATAAGTGCTCGTAAATAAACATGTATAACAGGATATATATGTCTTTTTGTTGGTGTCGCTGCTGCTAAACACAAGCTGAACAATAACTGAACCCAGAATTCGGGCCCATCCCTCAATAATCAAACCATGGGTCCAACCCTCAAAATACAACCATGGGTCCAATCCTCAAAAATCAAACAATTGGGTCCAACCCTCAATTGGTCATACCATGGGTCCAACCTCAATTTATCATAACTCATAAAGTTTCTTTAATGAGTACCAATTGCCTTTTATCCAACCGAGGATGAAGAAATGGGAGCTCGATATCAGGCTAGATGGCATAACACGAGACCACATCCCACTATTGGCCAAATTGTGAGGGGAAAGGGAACCAATGCGGCGACTCATAGCGATTGCTTACCCAAAGGCTATGAATCATCCCGTTGTCGACACAACGACCAAGACGACAGCTGGACTCAAATTGTAATACCCCGATTTCTGTTTAGCTTGAGTTACGTGCAATGGTCGCATTTCTTCCTTTGTTGATTGTTTGTGATACGATCTTCTCGAAAGGCTTTGTTGAAGAACGAATTACTCACGCGGTAGAAGCTTAGGATCGAAGGATGTTTTGCAGGGGTGACACCTTGACCCAACAATTAGCACAAAAAGAACCTTGGCATGTACTATGAGACCCTGAATCCTTATGTACTTGCTTGGATAAATTTACATCCATAATAACCATGTTTACAAGTTTACATGTGGCCACGACGTTCATAGTAGTTGTCATCGTAAGTTTGATTCCCCGATTCGCGATTTTAGTTATCGTGTTGTCTTATTACGCGGTTAGTATTATTTTGATCCTAGGTTTGGCCTTGGATGAATAGGGGGACCTTGGGGATTAAATTGGTATTATTTTGGTTTGGTCATGTTTAAGTTTGAACACGCTCGTGTTTCATTTCCGGCGTGACTTGTGTATTCGCCTCGGACATGATAGGGTTGTAGTAATTTGGCCATAGTTTTCTGTAGACAACTCGGAATTGAGATCCGTTTGATGCGTTAGAAACTAGACTTCAAGATATTTCTAACCATATCTCTTGCGTAATTTTTGGAGTTGTATTTCAGTACATACGTATTTTTAAAGTTGACTGAATCAGTTATTCTCGGTATTTCAAGAAATTTGAGTTTTGCCTTGTTTATTGGATTTACTTGGAGACCCTTAATGAATTTCACTAAATGTGACTTGAGACCCTAATTAGACATTAATTAGAGTGGATTAAGCCTAAGTTAAAATTGTAGCACTAAATCCTCAATTAGGGACTTAATCTCACTTAAAAATTGACATATAAGGGCTTGACACTTGTTTTCCACTCACTCCCTAACCTTTGTGACTTGAAATATCTGATTTCCTCCACTCATTACACCTCCTACCACTCCTCATATTCATACATGGTTAGAGAACTCAAGTGTGGGAGATTCTTGGTGAGATTAGTGTGTGTTTTGTGATTTCCCAGAGATCCAACCACTCGATTTTGGATTCGAGACCACCCGATCGTAGCTATCGACGAGGAGACTTCTAATCCATGGTTTTTTTTTTCATTTTCTCCAGATTTTAATAGGCTTAAGGTAAGTTGTAAATTTCCAGAATTTTGTAAGCTAGATTGTTTGTCATGCTAGTCTTCATTAAACTTGCTTAGATCATGCTAAGGAAGTGTTTTATCAAGTTTATAAAATGTTTTGATGCTTCTATGAAATCTGGAAATTTTTCCATGGATCCTGACTTGATGATTTTGGCTTGGGTTTAGTTTGAAATATGTTTAGGCTTTGATTTGGAATCATTGTTGTTCATGAACTTGTTGGAAAACAAACAATACAAATTCAGTTTCTGTTTTGGGAAAATTTTGGGAAGTTACTGCTACTAATATACTAAAGGTAATTTTCTAAAAATGTAGTATGTTATACCTATACATACTAGGTAACTCTCTGTAAAGTTTCATAAATTTTGGAGTTAAGGAAGTATTTTTCATTAGTCACAAATCGTGGCTGTTCCAGTAAGTTGTTACCAGAAAGTCAATCTGTTAACATGATATTGAGGCGACCATATTTCGATGAATACCTGTTTGAAATGAGTAGTTTAAAATTTTAAGTTATATTTCCGAGATTCTAGTTTCTGTAAATGTAAGATTTATGGTATTTGGATTTATGACGAATATTTGGTGAATTTTCTATGATAGACACTCAGTGTAAGTCATAGCAGAGAATCAGATTTGTGTCATGAACTTTAGAGGACCATGACTTGATGAATACAAGTCCAATTGGAGTATTTTAAAATGGTAAACTCTAGATCAAAGAGTATACCTTCTATAAATGTAAAATATGTGTTATTTGGATCAATGGGAAATTTTTGGTGAATTTTGTAAGATAGTCATGCTGAATAAGTCACAACAGAGAACTTGATTTTTAACATGAACTTGAGGTGACTGTATCCTAAAGAATACAAGTCTAAATGGAGTTCTTTAAAGTTCTAAATTTTATTTCCATGAGTCTAGTTTTGGAATATATAAAATTCATGACATTTGAAGTTGTGAGGAATTAATGGTCGAATTTATAAGTTGACTGGGCAGAATAATCATAACCGAAAAACTGACTATTAGCTTGATCTTGTTATGATCATAGATTGATGAATACAAGTCCAAATGAAGTGATTTAAAAGGCTAAGTTATAGTTTAAAGAGTCCACTTTCTGAATAAGTAAGATTCAGTACATTTTGTATTGAGAGGAATGTTTAATGCAATTAGAAAGACTGCTGCGCCGAGTGATTTGTAATATTTGAACTTGTTAAGGATTGATTCTCCATACTTGATAAATATGACTTATAAAGCATATAGTGTTTCTTGCCTTCAATCATGTTCTACTATTGTGTTGTTAACTTGAAATGAAATTTGGATTCCACTAATAGGTGGGATTATGAACTTGAATTGAACTAGGGCTTGATTTGATATTAATCAACTTAGGCTTCCATCTTCTACTTGACTTATCGATACGTGAACCAGGGTTCCTAAATGGAACGAGAACCTAGCTATGACTTAAACAAGAACATAGAAGGGCCAAAAATGCATATAGCATTTATACCCTATTTGTTTGGAATTGTAGTAAGGACTCAACGAAGTCAAGCTTAAGGAACATGTTGATTCCTAATTCTAGATTTGGTTGAGTCATCCTCTGATTCTATTGTACAGTGGCTAAAAGGTCTGCGTACCGATTAGTGTGGCAACTGTCTTAGAATCAATTTGTTTAGAACTGTTTAAGTGTTAGTCTAGGCGTGGTTTTGCAAAAGCTTCTACAGCAACCTTGAAGGACCAGCAGACTTAGAAGTCTGCTCAAAGACCGGAAAATCAATATTGACCAAATCACAAAATATGACACGTGTGCACTTCTTTAGATATTTTCGAAAATATCTAGTCATTATGTCTTGATCAGATTTTCACTTTCAAGAAGTCAACTACGCATGCCTTGACAACCGCCCGCAGTTTCGAAATCAAGTGAAGACATTACCCGTTTTGGCTAAGAAGACTTTCCAAGTTGCAGAGCCTATAATCTGAAAACTTTACTCAAATTGGGAATGTCTACTCTGCACACACTGCATCTCTGATGACTGTGGTTGTTACATCTTCCAAAGCGCTGAATTGCATTCAATGCAAAAGAACGTTGGACACACCTTCATTTTTTCAACGGTCAAAGATCTCTTCCTAGTATTTATTCAAGTCTTGAAGATCGAAGAACAACTCTTGCGCATTAAACTCTCAAGCTTCATCTTCAATACTCAAGCATTCAAGAGATCAAAGGACAAGAACACTTCACCAAACTTTAAAGCCGCAGTCTGCGCATCTTAAATTTGTTTTCAGACTTCATTTAGTTTGTCTTTAAAGCTGTTCTTTAATTCTGCACGTGAAGAGAACAATTAATCATTGATTGTCTCTCTCACCTTTATACACTTGGTTAAAAACTCATTTTGTACACGATCCATTAGAGATCTAAATCATAAACCTAGTGGATAAACAAGTGCACTTTTAAAATCCAAAGCTAACCTCTTTGGTAGTGGATGTAGTACTATTCACAGTACGAACTACTTCAAATTCCTGTGTGCTGTTCAAACTGTTCTTATCATTCTCTATAACTGTTTGTACTTAATTGCTTCAGAATTTGTACTACCTTATCAGCATTCTCTCTGGTTCAGATTCTATCTAGTTTCCGCTGCCTTAACACTTCTCTTCAAACCTTTGAAAAAATCTTTAAGAAGCGTTTAAGAAAAGTTTTAATAAAAACAACTAGGCTATTCAACCCCCCTTCTAGCCTAGATTGAGCCTATTTTGGGACCAACAATTGGTATCAGAGCTTAATTCTTTGAAAAATCATTTTTCCAAGCTTAACCTCTTGAGAATAGATCCTATGGCTCACTATATGCTGCCTACTTCAAATACCACCACGTCCCAATATTGGGATAAGGCCACTCAAGTATGGAAAGATAAAGTTATGAGATATATGAACTCTATTGATAATCGGTTGTGGCAATGTGTTCTAACAGGTCCTTATATTCCAATGAAACCCAACCTACTTGCTGAAGTAGCCAGTGGTCCTCCTGAGATACCTAAATCCATGAACGAATGGACAGACGAAGAAAGGAGGCTCGTTGAACTCGACAGCAAGGCTATTCATATTATATCGGCTAATTGCCGACACAAGCACATATCAACAGATCATCAGATGCAAAACTGCCAAGGAAATGTGGGAAGCCTTGGTGGAATATCTTGAAGGAGATCTACCCACCAGAGACAACAGGAAGTACAACTATATTCAACAATTCGATTCATTCAGAAAAGATCCTAAGGAGACTCTACAAGCCTACGACATTTGTGAGGTAGTAAACGTTGTTACTCTTTAGAAAAGAATATAGTATTAAAGAAGTAAATATGAGATTTTTAGCTTCTTTAGGAAGTTTGTGGCATGTAAAAACCATCGCAATAAAAGAGTCCAAAGACTTGAACTCCATGCACCTCGTAAGTTTGTATGAAGTTTAACGGTCTATGAGCAAGAATTACTTCAAGCTCAAGAACAGGACAAACATTTTAAACTTCCTTCCTTCTCTGCTATTTCTCAGGAAATTCCTGCTCAAGAAAATAAACCATCTACTTCTTCAAATGAGAATGAAATTCTTACTGACGAGCAATTTGCCATGTTCGTTAAGAAGTTTCAAAAGTTCTCAAAATTTAACAAAAGAAAGAAGCAAACCAAATAGACTTTCGAAAGATTTGTGAAAACTCACACAACAATGAGTTAGTTTGCTACAATTGCGAGAAACACGGTCACTTTGCTTCTAAATGTCCTAAGCCTAAATATGAAGCCTATAAAAGGAGACCTTCTAAATCATTTTCTAAACATAGAGGTCTTCCTGGCCGAGGACTTAGAAGAAAACCATGTAGCCACTTGGTTTGAAGAAACCGATTTCGACGAGGATGATAGTGATGACTCACCCGAGCACACATTTGCTGTTGCTCTAGAGTCACCTCCCACCTATGACTCGGATAGTGAAGTTAAATACTCTCCTTTTCAAGCTAACATAGAACAAACTCTGAAGAGCCTTCAAAGAAGAAATCCTCAGGATGCACAAGACATGCTAGAGGAATTCAATGAATTTAGGAAGGCCTATGTTAAGTTAGCTAAAAGTCATGAGAAGCTGAATCGAGAAATCCATGCCTTTGAAACCGAGTTAAAAACTCTCCATGAAGTCCAGCAGAAAGTATCAAGTTAAAAGAAGAGAACAAGTTTCTCAATGAAAAGGTTGCTTGTCTTATTGATCATGCCAAAGAGTTATCTGTGAGAAAGAAGAGTTGCAAAAACCATTAACTCTTGGAATAACTCAACGGCGTCTTTGATCAAATTCTTGGAGATCGAAGCCCTCAACAGATAAATGGCTAGGATTCTCTAATAACATTTCGGTGCAACCTCGAACAAGAAAATGAACATTTTACGCTGAATAGTAATATTCTGCACAATATCGTAAACCTAACAAGGGTAAAGAAGGAATTGGATATTACGCTACTCCTTATAAATACCCTAAGGTTCAAATTATCAAAAAAAAGTGAAGCTTTGAAAGCAAAACAATCATCTGGGAGATAAATGCGCTAAAGGTGAAGCAGACTTACAACGCCCTCCACCAAAGACTTCGTGAAAGCAAAGGCCATTGCTGTTTCGGGCCTACGAAAGTCCGCTCAAACCTATCGATTCATCAACAGCACTACAGATGGTGCCATGCTACACGTGAGAATGTTGATACCAAACTTAAAGGAAAATGCATGAGGTATCAAAGTCTACTACCGAAACATTCTTCGCTAAAGCAAAGCTGCGTATCTCAAGAAGCCTCATACAGATGTCCCTAAGCATGCTATCAACAAGTCTGCTAGTTCAAAAGTTGTTGTTATGAAAAATGTTCAAAAGGCTTACAACACCCAGCATGATCATGTAGACTTCTGTAATTTTCATCACTGTACATTTTGTAAGTGTTTTGGCCACTTGGTCCATGAATGTCTGCCTGAAATCCATCATGAAGCCTCTGGATCCCCTATTCCAAAATCAGCAAGTATGGGTTCCAAAAATACACTAACCATTTGGACCCATAAGAAAAATAAAAGGGGACCATGATTTTCTTACCCTTACATCTCGTGTGCTTCATGGCTAACTCAAATTCGTGAGAAGAAAGATGTATGGTATCTAGACAATGGCCGCCAAGACACATGACCGAGAATCATGCCTCTCTCTAACGTTTACGAAGAGGAAGGTCCTCCAGTCATCTTCGGAGACAATGCTAAAGGAAGAACAATTGGCTATGGATCCATCATTCGAGGAAATCTCTCTATTGGAAAAGTCTCTCTAGTAGAAGGCTTGAAACATAATCTCCTGAGTATTTCTCAATTATGTGACAAAGGGCTTATATGTCAATTCTCCTCAAACAGATGTGATATCAAGGATCCAGCCTCTTGCTCAACCTTGTTACCGGACATAGACAAGGGAATGTCTATGTGATAGATTTGAATGCCTACGGTCGCTAATCTATGTCTTATGGCAAACTCGCTCAAGACAAAAAGTGTGGCATAAAAGACTTCGATCATCGAACTTCAAGTATCCGGCCAAGCTATCCAAAGAAGGTCTAGTTAAAGGATTGCCAAAGGTCTCGCGATCATGATCGCGTGTAAAGCTGCCAACCGAAAGCTTTCAAAAACTTCCTTCAAAAGAAACCAGACTCTCAGCACGCGAGACCTCTACAACTCCTACACATGGATATTTTCGGACCAGTCACTACAATTAGCTACGGCGGTCACAGATATACGCTAGTAGTTATGGACGACTATACAAGATACACTTGGACAGAAATAATGTCTTCGAAAGATCACACATACGATCTTCTTACAGCTTTGTTCGTAAGACCGCAAACGCAAAAACTTCGATGAGATCGCTGACGCTCGATCGTACAATGGTACCGAAGTTTACAAATAATGGAATAGCAAAGTACTGTGATGATCACGGCATAGGTCACAACTTCTCTGCTGTAAGGACACCACAGCAAAATGGTGTTGCAGAAAGGAAAAACAGAACACTTATCGAAGCTGCTAAAACTATGCTCGCAGAAGCAAAGTTGCCCAAACACTTCTGGGCAGAAGCCGTCAACACAGCCTGCTTCACTCAGAACAGATCATTGATCAACAAATTTCACGGTAAAACACCCTATGAACTTTGGAGAGGTAAAACCCCAAACATTGGATTTTTTAAAATCTTCGGCTGCAAATGTTTTGTAGTCTACAATGGTAATGACTACAGAGGCAAATTTGATCATAAAGCCGATGAAGGTGTATTTTTGGGTTATGCTTTATACTCCAAAGCTTAGGGTTTTCAACAAAAGATCATTAAAAATAGTTGAATCTGCATGTTTCATTTGATGAATTTGATTTATTAGAGCCACACGTGGCTCCAAATGTTCTTGATGATTTTGTTAATGTTGAGACAGTACCTCCCAACCATCAACCTCTCAAATACCAAATCCATCAACAGCAACTCCATCAAATATTTCTGACCTTCATTTATTATCAAACGGGTCACCAGAAGACTTCAACCCTGCTCTAGAAAACTCAAACCAAGAACCCTTTGTTTCTCAACCTGAAAATCTTATTCCTCAACTCACCTATGAACCAAATTCTGAACACAACACTCATCAAGACACAGCTGATCTTCCTTCTAGCCCTTCTTCTGAACCTTTTCCTGAAGAAACAGCAGCAACTCATCACATTCCTGCTGTCACAAGATCTTGTAAAGACCATCCAATCTCTCAAATCATTGGTGACATTCATGTTGGAGTACGAACCTGAAGATCCTCAAAAAATGAATGCATGTTACAGGTCGCATTCGTCTCGTAAGAAGAGCCAAAGAAGATCGATGAAGCTCTTCAAGATCCAAGTTAATTTGGAAGCCATGCAAGAAGAACTTCAGTTTGACGATGCCAAGTATGGAAGCTAGTCCCAAGCCTCGATCATACTGTCATTGGCACAAAATGGGTGTTCAGAAACAAGAAGGATGAGGATGGGAACATAGTGAGAAACAAAGCAAGACTCGTTGCACAAGGATATCGTCAAGAAGAAGGTATCGACTATGATGAAACGTTTGCTCCAGTAGCAAGATTGGAAGCCATCAGAATCTTCTTAGCCTATGCTACATACAAGGACTTTGTGCTGTACCAAATGGATGTCAAAAGCGCATTTCTTAATGGTGATCTTCAAGAAACGGTCTACGTTGCTCAACCTCCCAAGCTTTGTGGAGAAAGGAAAAGAGACTCATGTTTACAAGCTTAAGAAGGCTCTCTATGGTCTTAAGCAAGCTCCTCGGGCCACAGTATGAAACCTTATCCAAATTCTTGGTAGAACAAGGATTTATGCGAGTCAAGATTGACACCACTCTCTTTATTCTCAAGCACAAAGGACATTCACTGCTGGTACAAATTTACGTTGATGATATCATTTTCGGATCTACCAATGAGAAGCTATGTAAGCGATTTAAAACGCTTATGACTAGCAAATTTCAAATGAGCATGATGGGAGAACTCACATTCTTCGGTCTTCAAATCCAACAATCTAACAAAGGAATATTCATCGGCCAATCCAAGTATGCTAAAGATCTTGTCAAAAATTTGGTTTGGAAACAACAAACACATTTGATACACCAATGGTCGCCAAATGCAAACTCACAAAGACTTACAAGGAAAGAAAGTTGATATCACCCACTATGGGGGATAATCGGATCTCGCTTTACCTCACCGCCACATCTTCGACATAGTGTACGCCGTTGGGGTGTGTGCTAGATTTCAAGCAGATCCTCGGGAGTCACATCTTCTTGCGACCAAAAGAATCATTAATACGTATCGATACCACCAACTTAGGTATCTCGGTATCCAAGGAATCTTCTTTCAACTTGGTTGGTTACTCGATGCCGACTATCTTTGGTTGTCAAATCGATAGAAAGAGCACCGGTGGAACTTGTCAATTTCTAGGAGACGACTTGTCTCTGGCTAGCAAGAAACAAGCATCGGTTTCCAACTCTACCACCAAGCGACAAGTGGCGGACGCAGTAAAATTTTCCAACCAAGCACAAATTTAATAAAGTTTACAAATCATAATTGTCCCCTACGCATTTTCATATTTTGAAAACGTTTAATTACATCATCATTTGTAACACTCCTAAGCAAATCTTTTTCAATAAAACATACAAGACAACCAACAGATGAACTACTAGATGCACTACGTGTTCCAAATTCTTCTGCTAGTTTCCGTTTATAAAATCTCTCCATAATCACTAAAACCAAATTCCTTCAAATTAACCACAATTTGGAAATCTACACAAATAAAAAAAAATCTCATAAATCAACTACTTCAACCCCCAAATTAAAATGCCCTAATTTCAGATTAAATAAATAAACTTTTCTTACCAAGATATTGAACACACAAATTTAGTAAATAAAGCAATATTATATAATATCATCTATCACAAATTCACAAATCACAATTCACAACAATTACATAAATTAAATACTCAATTAGAGTTATTTCAAATTAGGGTTATTTTAAAATTAGGGTTATTTTAATTTTTAAAATTTAAATCACAATTATAATTTTGAAATTCATACCATCATACTTTAATTTAGACAATTATAATTTAGAATTTTACAATCACAAAACACATTTGACATATTCACAAATCACAATTATAAAATATAAATTTACAATTCACAAATAAAAAATAAAAAATCACAATCACACTTAATTAAGAATCCAAATTTCAAAAGTCAAAAGGGCATTATGTTATTATGTGGGAGTGGGAAACTAACTTACTAACTTAGTAATTAATAAAGCACTAAAGTCTAAACTCTAAAGCAGTAAACTAATTACTAATGTAATTATGTAAAGCTGAAGCAGTCTAATTGTCTAAAGCAGTAAAGTAGTAAACTAATGTAGTCAGTTAGAGTCTTAGAGACTAAGAGTCTAAGAGACGTAGAGAGTAGAGGGGGGCAGGGGGCTGACCGGCGGCTCTTGAGTTCGTGTCTTCGTGAGAATCGTGAGATACTAAGAGTGAGAGTCTGAGATGCAGTGCACTGTGCACAGAGAAGAAGCAGCAGATGGATTGGAGATTTGGAGAATCACAACCGGATTGAGTGGATTCTCGGATCTCGATCGAGGCCGAATCGAACCGCCGGGGTCAAGTCTCGATTAGGTGATTATTTCGCTATTTCTAAATTCTAATTTCCTGAAGGTTGAAGCTATAGCCTGTGAATCTGTGATTCGGAGAAATGGAGAGGGCAGAGGGCTAGGCGACGGCGTCGTGGGCGAGATTCAAGAGTCAAGACTCAAGAGGCCGAGAGGACAGGGGAGACTCACTGACGACAGTTTAGGGATTTCAAATTTTGGGAAAAGGAAAAGGGTTTTGGTTTTTGGGTTTCACCGTTTCAAATTTTCACAGGTAATTTTTTTTTTCTTTTATTCAGGTGGGGGCAAATTGTATATATTATATTCAGGTGGGGGCAAACTGTATATATTATAACTAATTATTAAAAATTAAAAAAAAATCCCTTAATAAATTTTTTTCCAAGTGGGGGCAACTGCCCCCAGACCCATACACTTCTGTCCGCCTCTGAGAATACATAGCTGCTGGTAGCTGCTGCTGTCAACTGCTTTGGATCAAACAACAGTTGATGGACTACGACATCAAAGTAGCAGACTGCCCAATCATGTGTGATAACACCTCAGCAATCTCTATCACATACAATCCCGTGATGCACTCCAAAACGAAGCATATCGATGTTCGATATCACTTTCTAAGGGATAATGTAGAAAAGAGAAACATTAGCATGAAGTATATTTCAACTGACAATCAACTGGCAGACATCTTCACCAAAGCTCTAGAAGCAGACAGGTTTGCTTATCTAAGGGGAGAGCTTGGTATGCTTGACCCGACTGCTTAAATTTAATCTAAAATTAATTTTTCATTATAATATTTGGAAATTTCAAAATTAATTTTTCTTTAAGCAGACTTGAAAATTTATTTTAAGCAGACTTGAAAATTTCTTCTAAGCAGACTTGAAAATTTCTCTTAAGCAGACTTATTACTTTTAAAAATAAAATCCAGAATTTTTAAAGTCACTAAGAGAAAAGGTAAGCTTCCTAAACTTTAAGTTTTAGAGGGTCGTTTATGAAAATTGTGAGGGACTAATTTCAAAATTGGTTGAGTTAATGAAAAGGCATTTTTCTCTTTCCTAAAAGCCGTCATTCATTAAGTCTTGTCAATCAAAAAGGCGTCTGACTTAATGACATTTCACAAGTCTCTATGACTGACGGCACATCCTTTCTTTTATAAACCCTCAACCACCAAAAACTCATTTCATCAAAACTGTCTCTTGCTATTCTCTCTCTCTAAAGCTTTCTTCTCTCTACGATTTTACGCTTCCTTCCTCTCGTTAGTCGATTCTGGATTCACCTCATTTTCGTCTCCCTCTTCTGCAAATCTTCGGAAATGGTAAGAAATTTCGAACCCTAACTCAGTAATCTCAGTGTAAGCTAAGTTATGTTCTCTAAATGCGTATCTACGCCATTATTATTTGTTCATGTGATTTATTAGCTCCATATCTTTTAGAATTTCAAATTATCTTCATTTCTTGGTAATATCTTCTTATAACTATTCTTGAACAGTCGATTTTAGTATTCTAGGTTATATTTGGCCTGTATGTGGTACTTCATGTATTGTCCAGAAATTTCTAGGGCTTAATGCTTCGCTTTGCTTATATTTCGAGTTCTTGAATTTTTGCCCTAATTACGAAATGCTTTTAATTTGGAACTTCCTCTGCATCAGTTGTTCCTGAACAGGCTCCAAATCCAACTGTTGAAATTCCAACTCTGCCCCCAACCATGTATCACCCAGGGATGTGCATTGACGAACCATCTGTTCGTGCTTATGCCTCTGGAGTTAAGATAGTGGGCGACTGAACGATAGCCTCGGCATTCTCGCCAATCGCTTATGCCGCTTTGGAGGATGAGGATTTCGACTATACGCTAGGTGAAGAATTCTACGAGAGGGCTAATGTAAATGAATCACGGTCTTCCATCACAGCAGTCGTCAGAACCGTCAACGTCACTATCACTGCCTCCCGAATCGCCAAAATTATCGGCGTGGAGTTCGATGGCCCTACCTCTCTCACAGACGCTGAAAAGGCCACTGCTTGGTCATACATGCGTGGGGAGAATACTCCAAAGGAAGCTGCTGCTAAAATGAAGAGGACCTTGTTTGAAGACGACGTATACTTCATCAGCCATTTGTTTGATAAGAGTCTAATCTTCAAAAACGGCACCCACGACATAATGACCTCAGACCAGCTGGAGTACACATCTCTGGCATCATTCTCAACATCGACTCAATCTAGGCTCAGATCCTCTTTGAGCCGGCCGTGGATGCCATCGAAGCGGTAGAAAGGTCTACGGCGAAGCGACCACTTTATGCGCTCAACACTCTTCTTCTTGGCCAAACCGCACGAAACTTCATACCCATATATTTGCCTTTGAGAAGAAGAAAGGTCCAAAAATCTATTCAATTCACCAAAGACCTTCATCATCAACTACCGTAAATTGAAGAACGAGAAGAGTTCAACAGGTCTTCACCGCCGTCATCGCCCATACCTCGAACCCTCCACTCAGCAAAGTTATCGAATCAATCCCGAGACTACGTGGATGCTCTCACAGCGAGTGAGCAAGAAGCTATCCAAGGAGGCCTGGCTCGGCCGCTCCACCAAGTCTCCGCTGATCCCGCTCCCTCAACTCACAAAAGAAGAAGAAGATCTCTTCGCCGAGGAGGAGTCGGTCCCTAAAAGAGAGGAAAGTTGCTTCCTCTTCACGCACTGCGGCTGCCGCCGGCTGGCCCATCTCGCCTGCCTCAATTAAAAAGGCGAAAAGAAGACCGGCTTCCTCGGCTCCTACTCCCGTGCCCGAAGAGGCTGCCGAACTGATCGCCCTCCGTCTCGCAAGCGTGCAAAAACCAAAGCGCTGAACCCTTTCGAACCTTTCATCCCTCGCTCCCCTTCCTCTCCCATTACTT
This sequence comes from Codonopsis lanceolata, assembly GCA_013146195.2. NCBI lineage: Eukaryota > Viridiplantae > Streptophyta > Magnoliopsida > Asterales > Campanulaceae > Codonopsis > Codonopsis lanceolata. Next base: position 158,060,733 of record CM028379.1, read on the forward strand.
CTTCCTCCCCTTCCCTTTCATCTTCACCACTGGCTTTTGGGAGGAGCCCACCCGAGCCAACACTCCGCCCCTTCCTCTCCTACTTCCTCTTCAACCCCCGCTGTTGAGGAGGAGCCTTCTTCCCCGCCTCCGAAAGAAGAAAGCGACTCAGAGATTTAAGAAGTGTGGCTCGACACCCTCTTTCTCCACCCTTTCAACCCATAGACATTATCCCTTCTACACCATCTTCTCCGCCATCTTCTCCCGAACCTCTCTCCACCATTCACCCAGAATCCTCACTAGCCATCGTACCAGTTCTCACACCCTCTTCTACCTCTACCACCTCTCCTTCTTCTCTATGCCCGACCACTTCTCTCTCTTGCTCCTCACATATCTACTCTTCTTTACCAAATGTCTTTCTACCTACCGAGATCTTCCCTCCTATCTCAATACATCACCCCCATCTCTATCTCTTCTGACCTTTACCAGATTCTCTTTCCTTCCATCTCTTCTGCCACCCATTCCTTTCTGTTTGACTTCTCTTCTATTTCTCGACCTTACCCATACTACTTCCCTCCTAACTTCATCCTTCTACCCGACTATCCCTTTCCTTCCTACCTCTTAGACGTCTTCTTCTTCCTCTTCTTCCCATTCTCTGTCAAGAGCCTCGCCACTGACATTGAAATAGATTCCAAACCCTCTTCTCCTCCACCTACAACCTCTGCCACTCACCACCCTGCTTCATCTTCCTCCTCTCCAAACCCTGCTCATCACCCCTTCGACAAGCCATATTTCCATCAACCTCAACCCCTTCTACCTTCCAACGCCGATCCGCCTCTTCTCGATCTTCTTCGAGCAAACAACGCCCAATTTTGCTCACCAACAAGACGGTCTCATCTATGGCCCAGCAGATCGACGTCCTCAGCTATGGCCTCAATGCTACTCATGCCACCATCTTTGACATAGGCAAGATTGTTGATCAACTGGTGAATGACACTGCTCAAGCTTTCACTACTCACCTGTTCCTCGGTTCAAGATCAACAGTCGCTCTGATAGATCTTTGCTCTCGCCAGTCAAGCATTCGTCTTTTCGATGAGCTCAAAACCGGATGGCACGAGCAATTCTTCAAGAAGCGGTTGTCGATTTCACCGATCTTCGCCGGTCGGCTGGCGATCAGGCTGCTGGCTGAAACGTAGGGTTGGTGCCATCGGGGAGGAGAGCTACACACTTTTGAATCAAGCCTCGATTGAAGAACGTAACCGACTACGTGAACGCCTAAATGACAGTAATCGAGTCGGGTTGGAGATTACTTAGAACGAAGACGCACTCATTCAACCTATTCTCGAATCTTGGTATTTAGATCCTCAGATCTTTGTTCTTAAACTATGCTTTTTTGCCAAAACTTCTGCTGTTTAAACAGCTTGTTTAATCACAGATGACTTAAGTTTCTTTCAAAGTTTAAATTGCTTTATCTTGATATTATCTGCTCTATTTAAACTTCGTGTTTAAATATGTACATATTGCATGCATGCTTATCTCATAGATTTAAACACTGCTTTACTTAGTACTTGATTTTAATGTTTTTCTCTTGTAAGTACTTAGTCTAGCAGCCATCTCTCTACTAAGGCTTCTGTTCTGAGAGGCATGTCTGCTCTTAATAAAAATCTTTAAGACATGTTATTTTCTCAGTGCATGATTCAAAGTAGGTATCGAGATGATGACATCAACCAAATAGGAGGAGATTGTTGATTCCTAATTCTAGATTTGGTTGAGTCATCCTCCGATTCTATTGTACAATGGCTAAAAGGTGCAACGTCGATTAGTGTGGCAACTGTCTTAGAATCAATTTGTTTAGAACTATTTAAGTGTTAGTCTAGGCGCGGTTTTGCAAAAGCTTCTACAGCAACCTTGAAGGACCAGCAGACTTTGAAGTCTGCTCAAAGACCGAAAAATCAATATTGGCCAAATCACAAAATATGACACGTGTGCACTTCTTTAGATATTTTCGAAAATATCTAGTCATTATGTCTTGATCAGATTTTCACTTTCAAGAAGTCAACTCTGCATGCTGTCGGCCTGTTTCTCGAAGGCGAAGACATTACCCGTTTTGGCTAAGAAGACTTTCCAAGCTGCAGAGCCTGCAATCTGAAAACTTTACTCAAATTGGGAATGTCTACTCTGCACACACTGCATCTCTGATGACTGTGGCTTTTACATCTTCCAAAGCGCCGAATTGCATTCAATGCAAAAGAACGTTGGAACCTGCTTCACCTGTTTTCAACGGTCCAAAGATCTCTTCCTAGTATTTATTCAAGTCTTGAAGATCTGAAGAACAACTCTTGCGCATTAAAAACTCTCAAGCTTCATCTTCAACACTCAAGCATTCAAGAAATCAAAGGACAAGAACTAACACTTCACCAAACTTTCTGAAGCTGCAGATCTGCCATCTTAAATTCGTTTTCAGCTTCTTTTAGTTTGTCTTTAAACTGTTCTTTAATTCTGCACGTGAAGAGAACAATTAATCATTGATTGTCTCTCTCACCTTTATACACTTGGTTAAAAACTCATTTTGTACACGATCCATTAGAGATCTAAATCATAAACCTAGTGGATAAACAAGTGCACTTTTAAAATCCAAAGCTAACCTCTTTGGTAGTGGATGTAGTACTATTCACAGTACGAACCACTTCAAATTCATGTGTGCTGTTCAAACTGTTCTTATCATTCTCTATAACTGTTTGTACTTAATTGCTTCAGAATCTGTACTACCTTATCAGCATTCTCTCTGGTTCAGATTCTATCTAGTTTCCGCTGCCTTAACACTTCTCTTCAAACCTTTGAAAAAATCTTTAAGAAGCGTTTAAGAAAAGTTTTAATAAAAACGCAACTAGGCTATTCAACCCCCCCCCTTCTAGCCTAGATTGAGCCTATTTTGGGACCAACAGGGTTGTCCCCCTTCTTATGTCGAGGCATTCAAACTAGAATATAAACCGAGGAAATTTATCTTTTGACCGGGTAGGGCCCTGCTTACTCGTCATGCGAGCAAGGCTTGTCGGATAGCAAAAGTAAAATGAAAACAAGGTTGACAAAAAAATCAACAAACTTTTTATTAAAATCATAATACAAAATATACTAACTGTCAAATTAATGATTTTTTTAAAAAAATAGCCAGCATGCCAAGGGTGTTTCCTGTGACCTTGAACGGTCACCTCGATTTTTTCTAAGCAAACACATTAAGACTATTTTTCAACTGATGGATTAGACGTGTGCGCTCCTCAGGAGACATAACTGCTTCTATCTCGATCTTCTGCTTGGGGTGAGCAGGGTTAACAACTGTTTCCTCGAGTTCATCCTCAGCTTGGAATTATGGTTCCTCGCAAACGTATAGAGTTTCCATTTCATTTTTTTGCTCACATGTTTGTTTATGAGCTGGACTTAGAGTTTCATCAATCCTTTTCCTTCTGATTGGCGAGTTTATCGATCTCCATGTCCTGGGGTTGTGAGCATTCACCCTCTGTTATTACTCCCATGATGATAGGGCCATTGGTATGATATGATTTTTTTTTTTTTCCCCCGAAATGATGATTACTTTGTTGGGAGTAGAAAAAGTAATTTTTTATTTCTTTTTCTAAGTGTCCCGAACATATTCCCACATTGTTTGGGGTTGGCTGTGAAGTATCCCAATGTCGTTGTCTGTATAGAGTTTTGCTCGCCGATGTGGTACAAAGGCCACCATTTGGAAGCGAGCCATGGAAGGGATACCCATGATAGCATTATATGACGAGTTTAGATCAATGACGAGGAAGGTAATGACCTCAAGCCTCGTGTGTTCCCCATTGCCGATGTAGACTTTTAGGTGACCGTGCCTTTGACTCCAACCCTGTGGTTGGTGAACCCTTCTAGAGTTCTTAAATATGGTTTCAAGCGAACATCAATGAGACCGATCTCCTTGAAACAGTTGTAATAAAGCACATCAAGGCAGGCCCCCATGTCTATCAACACACGGTGCACCTGCCAGTTGTTGATCAATACCAAGATGACCAAAGGCTACTTGGATGCTAGAGTTGTGCTCGCTAACTCACTGCGAGTGAAGTGGATGGTATGCCGCCCACCCGAGTAACTGGTTGAACATTTATCACATTTGACAGCGAGTAAATGTGTTTTCCAAGCTGAGTTGAGGTAGGTTCCTCCTCGAGGATCATGTTCACCACCCCTTGTATCTAAGGGGCATTTCCCATGTTCCTTCAATTTCCTCCCCGAGCAGGAGGGTTGCGTCGATTGTTGCCATTATTATGGCCATGTTTAAACCTATCAAGATGTCCTTGATTGATTAAGCGTTGGATCTCCCATTTGAGGATGATGCATTCTTCCGTGATATGTCCCATGTCATTGTGATAAGCACAAATCTTGGTGTTATCACGATACTGAGCCGTGTTCGGATTCATGGGGGAGGTCATTCTATATTTGCATCATAATTTACTCCCTTGAAGTGTTCAAGGGAGTGAAATACTGCTCTCTAAATTGTTAAGTCGAATCAGATGTCCAGTTCCGATCTCTATGAGAGTTATTATCACTTGAGCTATGGTTTGTAGTCGCTACCGAAGTACTTTTTACTTTCTCTTTGCCTTTGCCCTTTCGATCCACCTTAGTTGAGCTGAACAATTGAGCGCGAGAAAGCATCTCACCCTAAGTTGTTGGCGGATGTATCACCAATTCTTGTTTTAGGCCCACACTCTTCATTTTGTTCAAGAAACAGAGTGTGACCTCGCTTTATGTCATGTTTGTGACTTGCTCGAGTACTTTAGTGAATCTTTCTACGTAACTATGGGAAGATTCATCCTGTCCTTGAACCACCCCGCAGAGGTCAAATCGTCTCTTAGGTAAGGAACCTACAGAGCCAAATTCAACTATTTTTTTTCCCTAAGATCCTTCTAAGCAGTGATGGATCCTCTTGGGAATCTTCCTAACCAGCTTTGGGCACTTCCCTGTATAGCCCAAGCAAATGCCTTCATTTTGAGCGCCTCACTGCTGGTGACCAGGCCGACTTGGGCCTCAAATGATCGTAGTCAATCTCCTGCTCGGGTTTTGCCCGAGTATTTGTCAAAATTCAGGAAGACAACCCTGTGAGTTGGAGGTGTATTCTCAATCCAGTCTGCAAAATGACTGCCATCCGCTGGCCGGATTATCCCATCAGGGCGGCGACCAACTTCCCATCCATCCATCCTTGCCTTCACAATTGTAAGGACCTCATCCATGGTTTGAGGTTATGCTGGCGGTACAATCGCGAGAGCTACAGCGGGCTGGACTACAACTAGTTGTGGTACAACGACTGGATGTGCTACAACCGGTAGGGGAGCTCTTGGTGGCCGAGGAGCGACGGGGTGTTCTGCCCATCGATCATGCTCCCTACGAGGCGGTGACCTTTGGGATCGGTGAGAGGAACGAGAATGAGAATGGTAGGAGTGTTCGGGCTCATCTCTCCGACTCCACCTGCTAGCAGGTTACGATTCAGCGACCACGCTATGCTCTCTAGCACGACACCTATCCCGCACATTTCTTTCCTCGTGAACTTCAACCATACGAGTTCCTTGATTGTGGCTGCCACCACTTTCAGCCTGGTTCCAACCTGGTGCCTGTTCAATTGCTAAAGGAGATCTGTGTGGGGCAAGGTCACCGATACTAGACGCTCTTTCAGCCATTCACCGAGCACTTACTACGGGCACGACTGGTATCAATTGTTCCTCTATGGAAGTTGATGGTTGACCTAGTGCGACCAATTGTTGATTCATGACAAACAACATGTTCAAGTATCGAGGTTGATTGTGGAGAGCATGAGCCTGCTTGTTTAGCTGAACATCCTCTGCCTCTTGATGTTGGCGAGCAACCTCTCTCCGCTTGTTTAGCAAGTTTCTCAATTCTTAAGAATTTGCACGTTGCTACTGGATCTGGTGACACGCATCTTCCATTGGCACCTCCTACTGGGGTACATCATTAACGTGCACATTTGCTCCCTCTGCTGGAGGGGGGTGGATTGGTTGGTGGAGAGCAACTTGAGACCTAGTCATCACTCCCCCCTAAAGGTGGGAGATCGTTTCTGGGAAGAACGTCCAGCTGGGAATGCCCTCGGGTCTATTATGCATTGGTGGCCAGTCCCCATGTTGAAGGGACGCATGTCCAGCAGCAACACCACTTGCTCCAACATGACTCTTACCATGCTTTGCAATTGCTAAGGATAGGTTGATAAAAAGATGATCGAATTTTTGCATTTCCCAGCAACGGAACCAAACTGATGCTACACAATTTTGTCTTGGGCCGTTCTTCGCGGTTAGTAGGATATCTGGACTTATGAGAATGTTTGATCTTGTTGAAACATGTCAAAAGAAGAATACCTTAGAAGGAATGCAAGGCCGGGTCTCGTGAAACTCCTTAGGCGTGAGAGTAAGTCTTTAAGCTTAATTGAAAACAAAATGACATAGTTTCGGTGTATAAAGTGAGCGTACCTTTCATTGAAACTTGTGAGGTATATATAACCCTTTGGAAATGAAATCCGGGCTGAGTAGTTATTATAGAGAGATCTTAGGCCATTATGGCTATAAATACGTGTTGACCGCGTAACTGATGGAGTCGTAGTTAAAATCTCGGGCTTGAGAGTTATCAAGTAGTTGTGCTTATAATGAGTATCTGTTTACTCGGGCATACTTGTTTCTTGTTTGGACATATTTGTAGAAGGATTCCTGGTTGGACAAGATGTGAGATGCTCAACCCGAGTGATCCTGCTCGGTTGATCTTTATCATGATCCCTGTATCCCACGTGAAGGCCCATGTACTTGACTTGTAACTAGGATTTAAGCCGAGCTCATCAAAACCTATGCCTCATTCAACAACAATTAATGTATCTTACGTACTTACCCCTCACACATTACATGAACATAACTGAGTAACTTACAATTCAAACCATCAACATACATTGAGTCGGGTCAAGAGAATGAAGATCTGTTTTACATAAAATATCTGTAAGATGATCTTTTTTAAGGCCTCGTTTGATGTATCATTTTGAAAATACAGCTTTTTCAAAACGCAACGTTTTTAAAACATAACATTTTCAAAAAGTATATTTTTTTCTTGTAAATACGTCTGAGAAACTATTTCAAAACACTATTTTTATGAACAAAATAGTTATAAATACATCATATTTTTAAAACGCTGTATATTTTTTAAACGCTACGTTTTAAAAAGTTATATTAAAACACTTTTTAAAAAAATTACTTTATTTTTTTATTAACATTTTGATCAAAATATTCCACCAAACAAACACTAAATCTTTACGACTCCATCTATATATACGTGTTTGGATGAATGATAATTTCCAAAAGTAACACTCCTTTAATTATTGACATTTTATATACTTTTCCCGAAAGTTTGATGGCATTCCAAATTGGGTGGTTTTACTTATGGACAGCCTCCATTCCAACTTGTAATCATTTTAGTGCTTCTTCAAAATAGGCCCTCCACCTAGCTAGCTATCTTTATTGCCTAGCATTTTATTTATGATATTTTTTTCTCTTTAAGCTTTTATCATGATGATAAATATTCCCAGGCAAGCAGGTTCAACGATGATATTTTTAATAGTTTATTAATAATAAAATAATATTTTTAATTTTTAATTTTTAAAATGAATTCTTTAAGTAAAATATATCAAAATAGAATAATGAATTGTTTGGACGGAGTAGAGGGAATAATTATTAGATGAAGCAATTAAGGATGCATTTTCCAAAAATAAACATCAATTGAGCCGTGGTGAATTAATAGTAAAAGGACTCCGTATGGATGGAGTTTGCTAATGAGTTGTCTAACTTAGAGCATCTCCAATAATGTCACTCTATATCTCTTTCTAATTATCTCGTTTTTTGTTTTTTTAAATATTTTTTCAACATTTTAAAAATGTTTTCACTCTAGTAATCACCCTCTATATAATCCTTTAAAACCTCAAATCTCTTTCATCACAACTAACAAACCTAACTATCATCATATTTTTCATATTTTTTATTTATATTTTCCTAACACAATTAGAATGAATTTATATTTTATATTATATATTCTATGAAAAAATATTGTATTTTTTAATTATTTCGATTATTTTCATCTAAAAATATACGCCATTTTAATGGTTAATTTATGTTTATAATACATTATCATTATTATTATTATTATTATTATTATTATTATTATTATTATTATTATTATTATTATTATTATTATTATTATTTTATCCTCTCATATATTAAGAACATGAGACAAATGATTTCTTTTGGTTGACAAGAATTCACAATTAATACACAAATTTCATAAAAAAATAAAAATCTTTCAATTTGATGAATAGAACAAGTTTACGATAATAATGTAGTACGATAATAATGTAAAAAAAATATATGTATATCAGTAGCTTGCAACGATAGGAAAATTTAAGATGACAAAGTTAGTATAATTAAAGGAAACCACATATTATACTACTAATATTTATTTTACAGTCAATTACTTTTTCTTAAATTGTGTGACAGGTCAAAAAGAACGATTACTTGAAAATGGAAGAAATATATGTTTTAATAAGTTTTAAAATTACTTTTATCTCAAAAAAAAAATATATATATATATATATATATATATATATATATATATATATATATATATATATATATATATAATATATATATATCAATCTAAAGGGAAATTTATGTTTAAAATACAGTTTTATTATTATCTAAACATAACTCCTACCGAAGAAAAGAAAAGAATTTTTTTAGCACCAAATAAAACATATTAAATTAATAATAATTTTACCCGGAATGAAGGAAGTATTTTTTACATTTTATATTCTATTGAAATAATTTTATGTTTTAAGAAATTCAATTACTTTTATCTAAAAAAATATATGTTTACAAAACTAATTATTTTGTTATAATCTCAATTAAATCTTTCCATTAAAAAATATATATATATATATGTAAACAACAAACATGTGTATCATGCACATGAGAGGTTTGGACACAAAAAAACATGTTACTATTCCTTCTAAGCCTCCCTCTAAGTTTAGAGGAATGTTTAGTTGATTGTAGAGAAAGGGGGTGTGGTAAAGTGTCCTTTGTAAAATTAAGAATGGCAAAAAAACTCTAAAAATGATTACGAGTGTTGATAAAAGTTTGTGATGCTCTTAGATAAAGCTGTCAAAATGGGTTGGGCCCGTTGGGTTAGCTCTCCCCGCCACCTAAAAAAGGTGGGTTGGGTTGGTATTTTTTAGACCCGTCCCGCCCAACCAAATGACGGGTTGAAGTGGGTTGTGGGTTGGCTCGCCTAGAGGTGTCAAAAAGGCTTGGACCCGTTGGGCTAGCCCGCCCCGCCACCTAAAAATGACGGGTTTGGTTAGTATTCCTTAGACCTGCCATGTTTTTGGGCTGACCCGCCCCGCCCCACCAAATAACGGGTTGAAATGGATTATGGGTTGGCTCGCCCCGCCAACCCATTTTGACAGCTCTACTCTTAGAGACCACATTTATAAACCAACGGCTGAAAATTGGCTGATAAATGCTACGGCCTACTAGTATGTCCTAGTCAAAATTAATAAGGGGCGTGTCCCTCAGTTTATGTTGCCACTCAATTAATGTCGTACCTGCTGGCTGCTACAGCCTACAGCTTAGTAAAATTGACACCAAGGAAGGAGTGCAATGAATTTTATGGTCCCTTTCCCTTACCCCACACTTTGTTTTTCCTCTCTCTCTCTCTGTTTGTTCATTTTTGGTGGATAAAATCAGGATATGTTTTTTTTTGTCTCAAGTGTTTGTTTTTACGTAAAGAATTAGGTTGCTTAGAATTATTTTATCGTAATTTTCTTCAAACCTGCTCAAATTTTAGGATATTAAACTTTGATGCCTAGCTTGACTACCTCATTCCTGCAGCTCGAGCCTCGAGCCGAGAGGGGTCGCTTCAGAAAATGTCAAGGGAAGGTGATAATCTGCTTTGGAGACGGAGTTCAGTCCAATCAACTTTCATTTATGCATTAACTTTTTTCAACATTCAAACACCTTGTGTTTTTTTCCCACTTAACCCCATCCTTTTTTTATTATTTCTTTTAATTAAACACCTAAATAAAATAGGTTTAAATCTCAATTTGGTCACCTTACTTTCAGCTAAAATTCATTAAGCTCACCCTACTTTTTTTTTTCTTCAATTTAATCACTTCACTTGGATATAAATATCAATTTCATCATTCCGTCCAAATTTTTTGTTGAAAACTTTTAAAAAATCCTAAAATTCCAAAAATACCCTTACTAATATTTTTAATATATTTTTCAATTTCCTAATTTCTTTAGTTTCCTCATTTCTGGAGTTTGCTTCCTCTGGTATCAGATACAACCCACATGGCCAATATTGACTGGAGAAATCTCTTCAAATCCTTTCCAGAAGCCATTTCGCGAAAGAGAGAATGTCTGGTTAAATATCAGCAGGTTTACCACCGCCAAGGGCATCATGAACCGGTTTCTGGCTGCCAAAGAGACGATGTTTCCTAGAAACGGATAGTTTGTCGGCGTCATTCTCCACAAATGAAACATGTCGTTTATGGCGTGAAGCCGGTTCTTCAATCGTCGTCTCTCTATTGTCGTCGGTTAGGAAACACCACCGTTCACTTGATTTGTCATCTTCCGCGTACAGAGTTCATCAATGGCGGAAATTCATGAGTAATTGAATTGACAGTTACTGTAATCTCTCTCCCAAACCTCAGCCTCACCCACCCTCTGTAATCTGCCCATGGCCAACCTCACTTTTTCCCATATATGCTCCATCCGCCCCAAACCAGCTCGCCTCCTTCGCCGACGAAGTCTTCTCCAACCGCGCTCTCATCATTCACCCATCTCCATCTCTCTCCTTCATCCTGTCTTTCGCCGCCCCAAAACCCAACCAACCCCGTTCGCCCAAGCCTCCACCGAACCTCCCAACTCATATGCCCCAAATATGGCCGCCATCCTCAATTGCCGACCATCTCCTTCGTAAGCTCCATAGGTCACGCAAGGCAGAGATCGACCCCACATCTCTCTATCTCCAGTTTGTTCATCAACTTAAGTCCAGATCTGTCTCTCCATTCATCCATAGCCGACCAAAGCTCCCAAACAGCGGCCCCCATCTTCACCAGCGTCGATCTCCCACTTCCCTTCAAAAACGCCCAGCGTCGCCCTATATTTTTCATATCAATTCTATCCAGGTTGTGGGGAAGGGCATAGGTGGAGTGTAAGGATGCGCTGTTCATAGGTTTTATTTTTTATTTTGAACCCTCAACTTTTCACATTGAGAGTAAAACCCTTCAACTTAATAAGAGTATTTTGGTCTTTACAATGATTTCCATTCAACATAACGGGAAGAAATGACTTGAGTGAGCTTATTGAATGTTGAAGCCAAGTAGAGTGATTAAATTGAAGAAAAAAAAAGTAGGGTGAGCTTAATGAATTTTGGCCGAAAGTAGGGTGACCAAATTGAGATTTAAACCAATAAAATAATACATTACGTAATTTGTTTTTAAAATACAATTATCTTTTCCAGCCGTTAACAAATAAAATTGATAAATAATGAGCATGTTGTAACATCAATCCACTCTTCTATAACTTAACTCATGAATACACCGTATTTCAATTAAGTTATAACTAACAAAACTTCCACGGAATTACCTTGTGTACGGTGGTTGCGGTGAGACTTCATATTTGAGAACCGAGTTGCTAGAAAATAACATTATCGAGTGACCCTAAACGTAACAATGTTACTTCTAAACTTAACATCATTTAATGTATAAAATGACTTAAGTATCTCTTTTAACATTTAATAGATACCCACATTTCATTTACTCTCCTCCAACCAACCAACCAACCTCTCCAACTTAATAAATATATATATATATACACACACACATATATTACATAAGAATTTTATTAATACACATATTTTTATAAAACAACCGCTACACACTTGTTGTATTAATATAAAACAACCGCTACATACTTGCAGTACTAATATAAAACAGCCGCTACACACTTGTGTTACTAATATAAAACATCCGCTACACATTTGCGGTACTAATATAAAACATCCGCTAAGCTCTAACGACGGTTATGTCCAAAATCGAAAAAAAAAAATGAAAATCAACGTTTTTTTTGTAATTAAAAAGAAAAAGTAAATCGAATTAAAATCAATCCAATTCACAAGCGATATTATGCGTGAACAATAAAAAACGAATCGATAATGACAAGTAATCAAAATGACGTGAATGGGGAGGGACGGAGGGGCTGTGTTTGTTTTAGGGAGCCAATGAATGAGTAGTATAGTTTAAATATGGGGAGGGATAGTAAATTAATTTTACCCCTCAAATGACTTTATTTTAAGGTGTTTTGTTCTAAATATCAAAAAAAAAAAAAAAAAGACGAAGGTATTTATGAGTACCCACACCACACACGTTCCGGAATCGGTTCCCAATCTCAAGATTCTCAACAACTCTTCATCGTGATTCTCCTCCCGCCGGTCTCTTTCTCTCATCTAAATCAAGTAAACACATAGTAGCAACCGCCAAATAAATCAAATTACCCTCCTTCCTTTCTCTTTCTCTCAACCGATAAAAGAAAATTGCCCCTACTGTCAGTATCTGTACTATCTCTTCAGCTGATGCTCCCGATCGAACCAAGAGCTTGCTTATTGAGTTGTGGTATTGTAATATCTGAGTTGACACAACCCGAGTTGCTCGACCTTTAACAATTCAGATCTTTATTCTTCTACCACCAGTGCCACACAAACAAACTCGTTGGTTCTATAAAATCAAATAACCCAGAATGAAAAAAGTTAAAAAGAGACAACAACAAAAAGAAAAAGCTCAATAACAACACCCCCTTTTGACCAAACTTGCTCAAATTCAAACCCCTACGACTTCCAATTTTTAAATCCCATTCTCTCTCTCTCTCTCTACACACACACCCCTCTCTCACCACTCGCCAGTACTTTAGACAGACAATAATCTTGAAATTTGATATCTCCTCTCTCTCTTCACTTTATGAGTGTTTTTCCCTCCCTCCTATACATATAAAGCTGGCATCGATTTCAGCTTCTTCTGTTATTCCAAAAGCTCAGTTTGTGAGCTGTGTGTACCTTCGTTTGAATATTCAAAAAAATTCACTCAATCAGTGTGTGTATTATACCGGAAAATTTCATACATTTTCTTTTACGTTTGTAATTTTCTTCGAATGTATCGATTTCTTACGCAAAAAACTGTAAATTTCATGGTGGGTTTTCTCTCGATAGGTTATTAATGGAGGTTTGGGTATCTGTGGATTGATAAATTCTTTCTTCATAAGAGTGTTCAAATGGCGGATTTTCGCACTATTTACTTTATTTTCTTGGTGGGTTTTCTTTGTTGTCGAGCCGACAATATTCTTATTGATGAAGACAAGCGCGCTTTGCTCGATTTCGTGAACAATCTACCTCACTCGCGTTCACTCAACTGGGACTCAAACTCTCCAGTGTGCTACCACTGGACTGGAGTGACGTGTAATGAAGATGGGTCTCGAGTAATTGCCGTCCGGTTACCCGGAGTTGGGTTTCACGGCCACATTCCGGCCAACACCTTGAGCAGGGTGTCAGCATTGCAGATCTTGAGTCTTAGATCCAATGGTATCTCCGGCCCTTTTCCTTCAGATTTCTCTAACCTTAAAAACCTGTCCTATTTATATCTTCAATTCAATAGTTTTTCGGGTCTCTTGCCAGTTGATTTCTCTGTTTGGAAGAATCTTAGCATTGTTAATTTGTCGAACAATGAGTTTAATGGGTCTATTCCTGTTTCGATTTCGAATGCAACCAAGCTTTCAGCTTTGAATCTTGCTAACAACTCGATTTCGGGTGAGATTCCTGATCTGCAAATGACCAATTTGCAATTGTTGAATTTGTCGAACAATAATCTTACTGGCATTGTGCCCAAATCACTTCAAAGGTTTCCGAAATCAGTGTTTGTTGGTAATAATGTTTCTTTCGAATACACTGAGCCCCCGAATGTTTTAGCCACTGAACCAATTACAAAGAATGGTGGGAAATTGAGCCAAAAGGCATTACTGGGAATTATTGTAGCTGGCTGTGTTATTGGGTTCATTGCTTTTGCTTTTCTTTGGATTGTTTGTAGTTTGAAAAGGAAAGGTGGAGGTGGGATTTCAGGGAAATTGGAGAAAGGCAATGTTTCGCCTGAGAAAGCTATTTCGAGAAGCCAAGATGCCAATAATCGATTGGTTTTCTTTGAGAATTGTAGCTATGCTTTCGATTTGGAGGATTTGTTGAGGGCCTCTGCCGAGGTATTAGGTAAGGGCACGTTTGGTATGTCGTATAAAGCGATATTAGAGGACGGAACTTCTGTGGTGGTGAAGAGGTTGATGAAGGAATTGAGTGTTGGGAAGCGGGAATTCGAGCAGCAAATGGAAATTGTGGGGAGTATCAAGCATGAGAATGTGATTGAGTTAAGGGCTTATTACTATTCAAAGGATGAGAAGCTCACTGTATGTGATTATTACGGTTCGGGGAGTGTTGCTGAAATGTTACATGGTAAGTTTCTTTTCTCAAGTCTTTCAATTTCGCATGTTTATTCTCACTCACTCTTGAGATCACTTTGTGTTGATATTAGTAGTGGTTTCTGATCATTACAAATTTCCATTTCACTTGCATTGTCTTCGATATTGTCTTAGATATAATTGTTGGGTTACTATTTATATGTATTATTAGGAGGATTTAGGAGGATTGAGATTCCTACCGCGTGACAAATACATGAAGCTGATCACGAATGAGATTCTCATTCCTCCCTCCTCATTCTTCCATCCAAACGTAGCCTTAAGGCCCTATTTTGAATCTTTGATGGCAGGAATGGAGATGGGAAAATGTGAGGGAGTTCCCAGTAATGAGATTCCTTATAATTTTCATTCAAGAGATAAAGAAACAAAATATTTTTAAGAAATACATTAATTAAGGATATAAAATATATAAATTTAATGCGTTATACTCACGAAGAAGCTAAGAATGGACCAATCTCACCCTATGGAAAAGGAGTGAGATACCCGCTCTTTGTTGGAATCTCATTCATGGAGGAATAGGGTTTCTGCCCATAATATTTGGTAGTAAACGTGATAATCAAGTATATTATGAATGTGATTTTCATTCACTTTGCCATTCCTTCCTTCCAAACAAGGCCCAAGGTTATGGTTTGGCTTATTCAAGAGTATTACTTGGCTTTCGGTTAAGTCTTGCCTAGAAATGTACAAGGATCCATTAATGTACTACTCGATTCCCACATTAACAATGATTAATGCAGGCGGGAACCTCATTCCTCTATGACTAACATTCCTACAATTCCTTTCATATAGGGTCGGAATAGTGTATTCCTCTATGAATGAGATTTACATTCACTTTGCCATTCCCATTCCAATTCCTACAATATAAGGATGTTTGAATTCCCGATCCAAGTCATCCAACTACCAACTTCCATTGCATCCAAACGGGATCAGCCAGTATGATCTGGGAGATAAAAAATAGGGAAAGACAAGAAGTCTGAGTTGAACGGTTGTTAATTTATAAAACTTAAGTCTAGTTTCTGTTTAACGTGCTTTCTAGTAGACTAGTATACCTTAGAAGAATGTAGAAGTTTATCTTGATAATTTGGCCCGAAAACTACTTCATTAGCCCCATTTACAAATCTCCTTTTCTCTTTTGTTGTCCCAGCAAGAGAGTCCCTATTTAAAAATAAGCTAAGAGTATCTTTTGTTAAGTAGTTCATATCAATTGGCAATAACATATCCTTAAACATGTCTTAACTGTTAGAAAAGGAACTTGCCAAATTTAGCTGGCAGAGTATCTTTTGTTAAGTACTCCGTAGTTCATAACGATTCAACAATTGTTTCATAGTAAGTGGTTGCAATCTGAGAAACAATTGAGATACGAGTTTTTTTGTTCTTGTGACTTGTGAGTGTGACGCTATTCGATTAAGAAAATAACAACTGTAATTTTCCCGCCTAAATGTTTTTCCATAAATGCAAACACAAATATGCATCGAAAGTTGAAACATTTTTTTATTACATTTTTCTTAGTTTTATACTAAACATTTAATTAACAGTGCATTGGAAATTGAAACACTTTGTTTTGTTACATTTCATATATATATATATATATATATATATATATATATATATATATATATATATAAGATCCGTTCAAAATGTACTTGCCAAAAATAGGAAGATATATAATGACAAATGTAATTTGCTTATCTCAAGATTGCTAGATAACCACTGTAACTATTTACAAAATAAGGATTATATTTATATATGAACACATATACAAGTATTGATAAGTAAATGAAAAAACATAAGAAGCTATTAAGAAATTAAATACTATCAATCTAAGAGGGAATGTTTTTTCTCTTTTTACCAATATGCAAGGGAAACAAGAATAACAATTTAAAATCTCATTATACTATAAGATCTTCATATATTGATATTAATTACTTGTGAGTTTTGTCATGACAAATTCTATCCATATAAGTTAAAGAACAAGTACATAGTGAAATATAATTTGATGAACAACTATGGATCCTTAAAATATGACATGTCTAATTTGATAATCAACAAACATTGCTTACTCAGCCATAAATGTGTTTCCTCCTTGAATATAAATGCCCTATGACCACTTTTGTTGCCTATAACCAACTAATTTCACCGGTAAAAGTAGTAGCATCAGTTTTGGCATGCTGGATGAGTGGACTTTTAAAGATCAACATGGTCCTGGTGAAAGATGACAACATCATCATTACTGGATTTCATTTTCGCTCATTGACATTGTAGAAAAGCGAGGATAAATATGAGCAAGTAAATCGTAGTCTACTTGCTCTGGGAACATGTACAATGACTCTAGTGGGGTGTGATTATTAAATTTGTTGTGCAATTTTTATTATCTAACAAATATATATTCATTTAAAGATGTATTCTAAAATATATATGGATTTTTCATTCATGTAATAAGCAATAAGTAAATTCACTTATATTTTTATCCTTACATTTTAATTACGTGTTTAATTTTCATAACACACTAACTAAAAGATAAAAAAATTATATTAATATTGATTACGTGCATTTTGTTATGTGATAGTTATAGTAGTAGTAATTGTACATATTTAATCATAGTGATAGTAGTAATAATCGTACATATTTTATGGCAAATGATGTATTTAAAAAATATTCTAAATTCTAAAATTTATAAAAGATTTTATTTATTTATTGTATTTTCTATTAATAATTTTACTTTTTATTAATCGATGCATTATAATAATTTTAGTTTATATACATCGAACTCACAATCTTTACGTTATAATTATTTATTTATTTTATTTATTATCGTTAAAGTTTCTAATCATGATATTAGTTTTACAATAATATATATATATATATATATATATATAAACAATTCTCTTTAATTTATTCTTTTAATTTTATTTTTTTACTTCAAGTTATTTTTGTATAATTTGATTGAAATATATATATATATGGTAACGTACGGGTGTAAAACTAGTTATTTGATTAGGCAAACATGTGATTCAAGTATCTCTATGGGGTAGAAGAATCTCTACCAGTAGTTAAGTAGTTTGATCATTTTGTTGTATTCATTTGGATGTTTAGAATATGGGTCATGGATCATGGGATCATGGGTCATGATACATGCATATTTATACCTATCAATATCATATAGAGGTATTATATAAGTACCTAATACCTACTCCAAATGTGTGTGTACATGTGTGTTTGTATTAGACACAAACAATCAAGCCACTCTGTGTACTTTATTATAAATGCTAACCTATGTAAGCCTGTTGGTCAATAATTGACATTCCTCTTTCTTGAACACATCTTCGCCATGGCCAAAAAACTGAAATACAAGTTATTCACCAAATACCAATTATTATAATCTATAATAATGATTATTAAAAAAGGTTTGACTTTTTGAGCTTTTAGGTGCTGGTTGTTTGCATGCTAAAGATTTTGTGCTCGGATCCCTCTAATACCCTGTTTGAAACATGATACGTTCACGTGGACAGCTCAAAACTCAAAAGTTTGAAATAACAAATTGGTGACCTGGTTTTTTCATTTGCATTTTGAAGCTCCTAGACTGTTGATTATTACAGCTTGTCGTTGCAATTTTTCAGGTAAGAGGGGAGAAGATAGAATTCCTTTAAGTTGGGAAACCCGACTTAGGATAGTCATTGGTGCATCAAGGGGCCTAGCTCGAATTCATTCCGAGAATGGGGGAAAGCTCGTTCACGGCAACATTAAATCCTCAAACATCTTTCTGAACCTGCAACAATACGGTTGCATATCAGATCTTGGTTTGTCGATGATAATGTCCCCATTGGCCCCACCTATTGCTCGTGCAGCCGGCTACCGGGCCCCAGAGGTGACAGACACTCGGAAAGCCACACAGCCCTCTGATGTCTACAGTTTCGGGGTTCTTTTACTTGAACTCCTCACGGGCAAGTCCCCCGTCCACACCAATGGTGGGGACGAGGTCATACATCTGGTCAGGTGGGTACATTCGGTGGTCCGAGAAGAGTGGACGGCAGAAGTGTTTGATCTGGAGCTACTGAGGTATCCGAATATAGAGGAAGAAATGGTGGAGATGTTGCAGATTGCAATGTCGTGTGTGGTGAGGGTACCAGACCAGAGACCTAAAATGGCAGAGGTGGTCAAATTGGTTGAAAATGTGAGGCGGGTCGATTCTGGAAACCGAACGTCTTCTGAAGCCAAATCTTCGAACTCGACGCCACAACCCGATATTTCTGAGGCAGAATCAGCGGTTCATTTATGACTTAACATTTTCTATGTTGTGAATGATATACCTTAAAATGTCATCATTTCTTTCACCACCTCAGTGAGCAATGCTTAGAAAATTTTCTAGCTTTTCTGATCTTTGGTTGAAGACGGAGTCTAGTCAGTTAATTTAATTTGTTAATGAATTTGAAAGATGCTTGGAGCCTTGGACCAAAGATTTTAACAAAATCTTTGCTGTTCAGATTGCTTTACTGCTGTAAGGGCTAATTGTTTTGTCCCAACTATTCAACTTCATACTTAAACAACTTTTAATGTTGCTGACATGTATACAATAAATTTGAACTATTGAATTGTCTTCTCGTTAAGGGCAGCATTTCCAATTCCAGGTGGACTAAGGTCCAAACGTTGGGACGTGGAATCATGAGCCTATGATTCATAGTTAGATAAGATGAATTGAATAACCATGCATTTTCAGTTTAATTTTGGATTAATATATAATTTGGTCTTTGAACTTGTCATTTCCGATTTATATGGTAACTATGTTAAAATTTTCCTATAGTCGCTCTTCAACCTAACTTTAACCCAATATTTATGTAATGAACATCCACGTTGTCAATTAATTGTTGAGTTGAAAATTGAACTAAAATAAAATATAAAAAAGAAAAAAGAAATTAAAATAAAATAAAATATTGAGGACAAACCCTTGTTTTTTAGGACAACCCCACCAACGGTTACCCTACCCCTCTCCCCCCCCCCACACACACACGTACACATACACTCCCACCATACCCACCTTCACCAAGTAATAACCCATCTTTCTCCATCTCTATCTCCTCCGACAAACCCCTCCTCATTTTGGTTTTCTTCCTTGAATCAAACATAGATCCAAACCTCTCCTAAGGTTGTAAATGAGTCGTTCCTCATCGATCATTAATTTCTTCTGAATCTCTTTTGCCCTTCGAATCTCTCTTAGGGTTTTACCAGACTCCTTCTTCATCCGCAACTCCACCTTATTTCTCATGCTCGTACCCCTCGCTGTTGACATGGCCCGACACCCCTCGAAGCAATTCCAAAACCTAATTGAGCTGACTGACGAATCATTTCTCTCAAAATCCGAACAGCTCACATACCTTGGTACAAAATTTGTTGAAAAACCTCCAAATAAATCCCCATTCCTGAACATCAAAATCAATTTAAAGAAATATTATCAACAAAATACAGATACTTGTATATACATATATACCTATAGAAAGAGAGAGGGCGGGGGATACTTGGGGGCATTGGTGAGGAATTGGGAGATGAGGGTTCTTCGACAATGCTTTTGAAGGTTTCTTGCGACAAACATTGTTATCGCAATATAAATTACGAGATTGAATAAGGTTCGGATTATCCGACGTGATTGATTAACTATGAGTCTGCGATTTACCTCCATTGTTGCTAATGGTAATGCAGTTGTCGTGGTTCTCGCGGATACTAATAGATCTAAGGAAACAAGGCAGAATACTAATAGATCTTCATGGTTTCTAATTTTGATTTCTTTATCTCAGAAAAAAGATGAATCTATTTTGTTTTCTGGAGATTGGAATATGTAATTGGTAGAAATTGAATCCATTGTATTTTGATATTTTTGAGAATGTTTTATCAATTCCCGCTCGTGCCTCTAATAAGGAGTATATTTATTTCATTTTATGTTTGTAATTTTCACTTTTGATTTGTTTTTGCTTTTTTAAAAATATATTTTTGAAGTTTTAGTTTTATATTTGATTCATAAAATACTATCTTTTTCTTTTTAATTATTATGATTAATTCCAGGTGGACATCCTACTGAGCTCAAGTGAGAACAAAATTGTCATTTCACAAAAAAAAAATTAACATTTCATCCAAAGATAACGTCACCAGGGACTAAATGAAGCCCAAAGTTGGATTGAAGAGCTATCATAGGAAACTTTTGACATCAGTTACCATATAAATCAGAAATGGCAAGTTCATGGACCAAATTATATATTAATCCTTTAATTTTTTTCTTCTTTATTTTCATTTTCATTTTCAGTCAATCTTTCTTGGTGGTGCTTTTAAAAAAAGCTAATAACTACGATGTCTGAGTGTTTCAGTCGCCAGAGAACATGAACAACAACTCCACCAAATCAAACACAACCCATTAAAAACCAATAAATTAATTCATTTGAAACTCATTTGATTAAAAACAAAAAAAACTCTTCCAATAGTGGCACAAACTCCAATACTTTTAAATACACCACCATCTTTATCTTAAAAATCAGTTTGGTGACCAAATAAAATAAACCAAATCTCTATTTATAGATAAAAATATGTACTTTTTTATAAAAAAAAATAATAACATTTTTTGAATTGCTAAAATGCTAAAAAGGGGATAATAAGAATCAAAAAGTGGTTGTATGATTTGGTTTTGATTTGTATCATATATTGATACAAATCAAACCAAATCAAATAAGATTTGGATTAGATTTTTTGATGATTCCTTGTTGTAAGCCATGATTCCCTTTTGATTTGGTTTTGAACAATCGTTAACCATGCAATAAGTGGACAGCATACTCCAATCTAGTCATAACATGAAATATTTTAACCTCATGTATCCAAAATATCATAATAACGGGTGCGAAAAGTACAATCGAACGTGAGTTGTTGGAATCGTCGTTTGGCAGTCAACTATGGATATATGGCTATGTGATCTATAAAATAAAACATCATGAGTTGCAGGGAGGGTATCCCGCCAAAACCCTCTGACATGCTTATCAGTACACCATATAGAAAAGATAATATGCGTAGCCCCATGTGTGTGTGGAGTCAGTGTCCATAAAAAACTCATGAGCTAGTGAGCGTTATTTATACCTGGAGGAAGTGAGTTCATCCCGCTGTGCATGGGCCCGACCCAAGCCTTCAAACATAAAGTATAACACAATGAGCCATTGCAGAGGAGACCCTCCTTGCTTAAGCGTGGCCCAAACGTCATTGAGGCGAATCTAAAATATGCACACCATAACCTATCATCACTAGGTAATATTATTGGAAAAATGGCGGACCGGTCTACTTTTTGAAGTTTTTAATCGCTAAAGTATTTTTTTAATCGAAAAAAGTTAATTTTAGTGGTAAAATGACTACAATACCCTTAATGAACCATAGGCAGGCTACGGAGATCATTATTTTTGCACCGCGGTTCAATAAGTTTAATTGCACCGTGATTCATCAATTTTATTGCATTAGTTTTACAAAGCGTGTGAGTGCCCCGTTCCGAACCGGTCCATGTTAATGAAAAGTGGGTGGTTTCAAAACTTTAAAACGCGTGGAATATGTTCGGCCTCATTTGTGGACTCAAAAATAGTAAACATGGTCACCACCTCTATTTTATGGTTAAATATAGAAAAAACCGAGAATACCAGAATATATGGGTTCGGGGGCTAAGTTACGAGTTATGAAGGGGTTAGACACTCAACTCGCTATTTCAGTCTCACAATGAGTTTGTCAATATGCTTGTTTTATTTTATACACTTTGGTTTATAAAATATAAATTTACATATAATAAAAGAAATAAAGAAAAGTTACGTTACATTTACTAAAGAAGGGGAAGAAAAATTATAACTGAAATAATACAACTAGAGAATAATTACAACAATTTCATAAGCTATTTTAACAATAAAATATCTACGCTATCAACAAACTTTATTTATATTACATGCATAAGCAGGAAATAAACTTATTAAATAATAAGAAACAAAACTATTTTTATATTTAAAGTATATGCAAAAAAGAAACTAATTAAACTACAAGAGATTATAACTACTTTACATTAAAGTAAAGATAGAAAAAGAAACTAATTTAAACAAAATAAAGTAGAACTATTATTACATTTAAAGTAATAATGAAAAAAGAAACTAATTTAAACACAAAGAAAATGTAAATATTATTACATTAAAGTAAGAATGGAAAGAAAACTAATTTAAACATGAAGAAAATGTAACTACATCTATATTAAAGTAAAAACATGAAATAAACTAATTAAATTGTAAGATAATATAACTATTTCTATATTAATGTAAAGACATAAAAGAAACTAATTTATAAGTAAGAAAATATAACTATTTCTACATTAAAGTAAAGATAGAAAAGAAACTAATTAAATAGCTACATCTTAACTATTTATATATTAAAGTATAAATAAAAAGGAAACTTGCTTAGATATCTATATTTAAGTTATAGATTAGAATAAATAACTACGGGGACAGAACTTATCTCTTGGAACGCGAGTGTCTGAACCCGGTATATGCCTGAGCTTAAGCCCACTAGTCGGTCTACATGTGGTTCCACTGTCCTTCCGAGAAAAGAAGTATTTTTGTTGTTTGTTGTTGTTGTTGAGGCAAAGTGTTGCGTTATACATAGAATAGGCAAAGGCGGTGGGAATTTGTAGAATTTGGGCAGTGTAATTGCTTGTGTTTGTTCTTTTTCATTTCGATTTTTTGGGCTGTGTAACTGCTTGTTTTTGTTGTTTTCCACCTCTCAATCCTGGTGGAACAACTGCTTGTATTTGTTGATTTTGCATTGATGTTGTTTGGAATTGAGCAACGTAACTGTTGTGTTTGCCTTTTTGGGACCGGATTTAAGGCGAGAACCTAATCGGCTAAATATTTGGACGGTGGGTATAACTGTATACTTGTATAGGGAGGAATCACTCAGCTTAAGGGGAAAGATTGATTTTAGTAGCTTAACAGCGAGAGAGAGAGAGCGTAATTGCGCAGAGTAACGACTGGGGGGAAATTATATGTCTTTGTGAAGGAGGGCAAGCCCTCTATTTATAGCCGGAGGAGCAGACTTAACCCTGAAGGAAGAAAAAATATTTTGTATTTGTTCTTGAAGTGATTGTACCCTATGCTGAAAGAATTGTACCAAAGAAGAAAAGTTTGGACGGAGAAAACAATTTTGGGCGCCCCCTACTAAAATTTTGTTGGCAGCGCGGCAGCGCCCACTTTTGTAGTAGACTACGCCACTTTTGTTTTTCCTTCTTGAATTTTACACTTTCCTCACTGTTGTTCATTGTTCATCCATTTCCTTTTATGTTTTTTCCTTTGACACTTTGGTCCTCCTAAAACTTAGCATAAACTTAAAATTTGTTAGTTCATTTAATAATTTATAAATTATATCCTTTTTTTTTTATGACATATATAAATTAGGGGTACGAATTTGAGATGTCTACATAGCGGTTCAATAGTTTAACTGCCTAGTCTAATTGCACTACGATTCATCAATTTTATTCCGTTAATTTTTGCACCGTAGTTCAATAGTTTAATTATGTAATCTAATTGTACCGCGATTCATTAATTTTATTGCATTAATTTTTTCACCGCGGTTCAATAGTTTAATCGTGTAATCTAATTGTACCGCTGTTCAATAGTTTAATTGTCTAGTCTATTTGCACCGCGATTTATCAATTTTATCAGATATTTTTGCACCGCGATTCAAAATAGTTTAACTGCCTAGTCTAATTGCACCGCCGTTCAAAATCGTAATGATGAAATAGACCATGTCCTCAGTCTTCTTCTTCATTCTCCTCCGTCGTAAGCCTTCTTACTCCTTTTCCTTCGCCTTCGTCCCTACTGTGAAAATCCTTCAACCCAACACATTTTCATTAAAGTTTGGTAGTTAATGATTCAGAAAACTTATTTACCTTTCGGCGGTGTTGCCCTCAAACCCCCACGAAGGGCGCTGCCCCCTCGACCCCCGCAACTTGACTTGGCAGGTCGATTTCTGTTTCGTTGCGCAACAATGGTGATTTTTGAATTCAAAGTGTGTTGCTGGAGCTGTTGAATGAGATGATGACATTTTCGAACAATATTTCGAAAAGTGGTCTTTTGCGGTTGAAAAAAAGAACGGTGGACTTTGGGGTTAAATATTTTGAAAAAGGAACCGGTCAGAATTTTACCCAATATTATTAGAGTAATATTAAAGCACCTAAATAAATAACTAAGGGTGGGAGAGATGACAAGAACACTCAGACAAAAACCTTGAGGTCCTTGTTTCTGATTTACATATCAACAAGGGGACACACTTACCTATAAAAAAATTATAAACAAAATAGGGTAAATTATAAATTACCCCCCTCAATTATAGGTCAATTGTGCATTGCCCCTCTCAACTGTCAATAGAACAATATGCCCCCCACTATAACATTTTCTTAAATTAAACCTTTTGTTTAGGCATCGTCGTTTAAATTGACAGAATTTTCCCACCTAAAACTCGCATGACCATTTTTATGTATTACTTTTACAGTAATATTTAAAATCAATACAAGCAATTATTTATATTGATCATTTTTAGGTAATTGGAATATGTGTAATAAATTTGATGTAAAAAAAGAACTTAAAATATGCACATTTGAATGATACATAGTTGAGAAAAAAATTAACGTGAAGTTGCCACGTGTACAATTGAACTTTATGTAACGACCCAAACCAAAAGTCAGGTTTGTTGCGTGTAGCTCACACACCAGCCCACTAAGCACATAGCACATTGGGTCACTAAGCCTACCACAAGCCGATCAAAAAGTCCATGGATAGTGTTGGTGTCAAGTGGTAATGTGTGGTTACCTTATAAACCACACACAAGTCCCACTCTACCCGATGTGAGATGGGGGTGTCACAATCTCCCCCACTAAATCCTTGACGTCATAGTCAAGACCGAACCGTACCCCGGGCGATGCAGTATTCAAGAGGTAACTCGTACGAGGATAAAGAGGTAGCTCCCGCTCCAATTTGGCTGGCACAATACTTTGTTCCCACATTTCCTACCAAAACATGTCGGGACCCGCTCTGATATCATTTGTAACAACCCGAGCCCGAAAGCTAGGTTTGCTATGTGGCCTACAGTGGTCCACTAAGCACGCAATACCTTGGGTCACTAGGCTTACCATGAGCTGACCCAAAAGTCCATGGATGGTATTGAACACTCAAATTAATCATTGTACCTACAATAGTCTAGTTTTTTATTGGGTTAACTTCACCATTGGTCACTGTATTTAAAACATTTCTATAGATTGTCTCTCAATTCAAAAAGTGAACATTTTGGTCTAAAGTAGTCATATTTTATATGTAGAGGTCCCTTGGTTGGATTCGTTAGGTGATCTGCCGTTAAATGGGCATGTGTGATGCATGTGAGATTTTTTTAGGGCAAGAAAGTCATTTCCAAATGAGTGATGTTTTTGCCATCTTCAACCTCAGGCCATGGAGTTACAACTTCTTACTTGGAATCACCCACCAAATTTTGGTGAGGAACAAATTGAGTCCCAAATTGGTTATCCACTTTAGAACCTCTTGAGGAACTCATGTGATTTCACAAAGAAGCTGCCCCGGATCTTTCTTGCAAGCAATGGAAGGAAGAGAGCGAGCGTAATACTTGAAAGGAGAAAGAGAGCGACAATCGTATGAGGAAAAATTCGTTGTGACATAATCTGAATTACTCGTGATAACATATAAGATTATAGGATGCTAGCATATGAGTATCATTTCCTTTTGGTTGAGGGAATCAAACAAGTTTGGTTTTCATTCTCGCCTACCACCCCGCATCCACCATTGACAAGGTCGAGAGAGAGAGATAGAGGCGAGTTTACCGGTGTTGGTCGACGGATGACGAATTGGTGGTGGCAGCATACTGTGTCAGTGATATGAGAGGGGTTTATTCTCCAACTTTATGATCCAAGGTTTTGAACCAATCAATTTTTTGTTTTGAACTAAAAGTTTTGATTTTGAAATGGTTGTTGCTTTGCTATATGAAGGTTCTAGAAATGGATGTGCGTAAGTGTTCGGAGGAAGAGGTTGAAGATGGATGACCAAATAATTTTTTGATGGAAATGACTTTTTTGTCCTAAAGAAATTTCACGTGGTCCGCATATGCCCCATTTAACAGCAGGTTACGTAACGACATCCAACCTAGGAATCCAAATGACTACTTTGGACCCAAATGTTCACTTTTTGAATCGAGTGACGATCGCTAAAAATGTCTTAAGTATAAGGAACATTGATGAAGTTTACCTTTTTATTTTTATTTTTTGGTGTAAAAAAGTTAGGTGGAAAAGCCTAATCTCGTGAGTCAGACAGGACCATAAGAGCGGTAAAGCTCTCCCTACCATGATTTAACGCATCTGCATTCCTATGGTTCGAATTCAAGACTTATGGTTAAACTACAACAACCCTATATAGCTTTTTATTTTATTTTAAATGCAACTCAAATTGATTTTCAAAAAATAATAACATTAACTTTCTAAATTTTACATTCCACGACACATATTCAAGTATGCACAAATATTTCGTATGTAACCAATTTTATTTTTAATGAGTTTTGCTAATAAGTATTTCTACGATACTTGTAAAACTTTTATTAATAAACTAAATTGTATTAAAATTGTTTTCGGTCATTAGAAACCTTTTTCAGCATGTTGAAATAATTTTTAGTACAATTTTTTTAGAAACATTGTTTAAGTGCATATTAAACTTTTTGAACTTAGACGCAAGGAATATAAATAGAGTGGTGTTGTTTGTACCCCCATTCTCTCTAAATTCACCCTTTTTTTATTACAAGAAAAACGTTGATTAAAATGACATTCTTGTCCAAGTAATTAGGAATTTAACATTTGCCGATTTGGTCCCTAGGGTTTTGGAAAAAGGCCTTAAGATCTTCTTCCCTAAAGACAAGTCAATAAACCCACAAAATCCGTTCATGTGAAACCATCGTGTGCCTTGCCACCCATCCCCTTCCATGAACACTATATTATTATATTGTTCATCCATTGTTGACCTAATAACCTAATATTGTTCAGCTAGCCCTAACGAACAACACTAGTTTAATCGGTTAATACCAGCCGAACACTAGAATGACGACGATTTTGGTAGTGGTGATATTAGAAGGGAATAAGGAAGGAGCCAGAGCAAGAGGAGATGACAGAGGTTGAGGGGAGGGGATTCCGTTGAGGGTGGGGGAAACAAAGGGAGATAGAAGAAGGGAAACATGAGAGAGGGGGATAACAGATAAGAGATAGAAGAGAGGAGTAGGAGGAGATGGTAGATGTTAAGGGAGGGGATTCAGTTGAGGGCGGGGGAAACAAAGGGATGGAGAAAGAAGAGAGACATAAAGAGGAAAGAAAGATAGGAGATGCGAGGAAGGTGGAGTTCATGGTAGGCTTGTCAATGGATCAGATTTTGGTCCGAATCCGATCCGAAATTTCAGATATGAATTTGTATAATGGTCCAATAACCTGAATCTGAAACCGAATTCAATAATTTATTTATTAACGAATCTGATATGAATTTAGCTATATCCGATTCGTTAAGGATCCGATTCGATTTAAAAATAACATACTCCCTCCCTAAATTATATCGTCCTAGTTGACCCGGCGCACGATTAAGAAAAAAAAATTGACTTAATTATTTATATTGATTTAACGTGTAGTTTCCTTTAAAGCCCATATGTATGTGGTTCATAATTAAAGTATGGTGAAAAAGTAAAGATAAAGTGGTAAAAATGATGTCTTAAAAATGCAAGTTTCAAACTGGACAATTATTTTGGGACGGACAAAAAAGGAAATGATGACGATAATTTAGGGACGGATGAAGTATTTCTTATTATATATATATATATATATATATATATATATATATAGTATACACGATTATATATGTATGTTGTTTTTTGATATTCCTCCCTTTCATATTATAATTGTTTTTTATTCATATATTTATATTTTGGATCAGATCAGATATTTAATCGGATATGCTAACTGGTAATGGATTTGGATATGAATTGATATACACTTGAATACTTGATCCGTCAGATTATCGGATCGGATCAGCGATATAGAGTTTCAGATCGAATTCAGATTTACATATATCTGATATATATCTAATCCATTGACAAACTTAGTTCATGGTAAAGGTGTTTAAGTGGGGGATGAGTGTATTCAAGACGGGTAAAATATGAAGTTTAGGGGTGTATTTAGCATTTTGGTCGGTTTTAAACGTAGATGAGGTGAATTTAGGAATATGGGTGTATTAGGAGGATATGGGGTTCAAATAGTACCACCCTATAAAATATCATTTTCCGAAAACACAGTAATTTCTTCCCCAATTTCTCACGTACCAAAGAAAGACCTAAAAAAAAAAGAAGAATAATCTTTAGAGAGAAAGTGAGAAAGTGAGAGAGAGAGAGAGAGAGAGGATCTTCGAGGTATTCAATCAATCCTTCCCCCTTTGTCTCTCATCATCATCCTTCATTTGGCTAGATTGTTGTTCGTTTCTCTCCCTATATTTGTCTATATATGGACATCTATGTATATGTATATGCTGGTGTGTTGATTAAGGGTTTCCTTTTGATAGGATTTCGTGATGGCTTCAAAGCGGATCTTGAAAGAGCTCAAGGATCTTCAGAAGGATCCTCCTACCTCTTGCAGCGCAGGTACGATCTGCGGGTTTTTTCAGCTTTATTTCCGCATATATATATATATATAGACACACACACGATCATTTCTATATGCTATGTTCCTGTTCAATCCGTTGGAATTTAGGTTTGTGATTGGTCTATCTGCTGTAATTTGCCCCAAATCCAGCTGTATTTGTTTGATTTTATTTGTGAAATGATTGTGTTGGAATGTGAACATTAATGGGGTCGTTTAGTTTG
Organism: Codonopsis lanceolata; assembly: GCA_013146195.2. Classification (NCBI taxonomy): domain Eukaryota; kingdom Viridiplantae; phylum Streptophyta; class Magnoliopsida; order Asterales; family Campanulaceae; genus Codonopsis; species Codonopsis lanceolata. The sequence continues at coordinate 158,090,276 of CM028379.1, forward strand.
TTTGATGTAATTAGCCTGAAAATCAGTTGGATTTATTTTTATGTTATTTGTGAAATGATTGTGTTAGAATTGTAAACATTAAACATTTGGCCTTAGATATTTTTTTATTATTCGAGAAAGTTTGTATATGAACAAATTATAAGGATTGTAAACAAGCAATTTGATACTCCTAAATCTATTGAATATATTGAATTAAGGATGAGCCTTTGTGCACAAGTATAGTTGCTTCCTTATGACCTTGGTTTTAAGGGTCGGAATTACTTAAGCATTTGCATGTTAGTTAAGGTTTTCGTTCCTGTGTTCCACTTAATGAGTCCAGCTTTGAAATGTTAAATATGTAAGGGGTGCATTCCTATGATTGGATGTAAGCGTTATAAAAAATGTAAGTTAAAGTTAGAATTACATGCAAGTTTTGAGCTTAATTCTAGTAAAGGGATTTTCTAATATGAGCATGGAAAAGGAGAAACATTACTTTTCAAATGGGATGAAGAGAGTATATAATATAGGTTATTCTATCGGAAGTTCAGAGTAGAGCTACAACCTATTGTACAATGTCTGTAATGTATGTACACGCTCTTTCCATATGCATTGTACACTCAAGGATTTATCTGCTCTTCATGCCATTGCATAGGTATTGTTGTTTGAGGCACACCAACACTCTTGTCTTGTCTCATGGTACATCAAGGCTTAACTTGAGTGCCTTACCACCCCTGGGTTCAGCCCACTCCATTGGGCGTGTGTTAGTGCACCCAGGCTTGGTGCTTAGGGCATCACCTACTTCTGCCTTGTCTATATTTTTTCTACCATTAGTTTTTTTTTTTTTGATAAGTAAAATTAATATTAACACAGCGCCAAATCCAGTGATGCGTCCTTGTACACAGGGAGTATACAAGACCAAAAGAATTAGATCTACAAACTATCCATAATATTAACAAAAGAATCTCTTGAACATGACACCACATCAGAATGCCAGAAAATTAAGCAACTGATGCTCTTCTTTCTTTAGCCGGTCGAAGTCCATCTCCACATTGTCTAACACCCCATGATTCCTCTCCTTCCAAACGCTCCACCAAATCGCCAAAGGGATAGACTTCCATCTGCTGTTCTACAAAAGTAACTAATGGTTTTCTACCATTAGTTACTTTTGTTTTAATATGTAAAAAATTGTACTCATTCGTTTAACAATCATTAGATTATTAGAATTTGCTAAAGAGAGAATCTTAAGGTAGCAAGTTTATGAGTCCTAGTGATGCAGAACGCAGCAAAACAGGAGCTTTTAGAAGGCTTTAATTAGGAATTCAAGGGTTAGATTAAAATGGTGAGGGTTTTAGGGTAGATTATGCTTGGAAAAGAAGAATTGCAGGGCTGTTCCGGGGGTATGAAATGTGCAAAAAAAAAGAGCAAAAAGTCTGGCTTCGCACCGAGGCTACCTTAGGCATTATTACACCTAGGGTTCTTGAGCATTACACCCAAGGGAATTGCATGATTTGCATCCCACAATTTGAGAAAAAAATCATAATAGCTGCTGAAATTCTTTATTCAATTATCTATCTATAAACTGAATGTATTACAAGGCTAATACTAATCCTAAACCCAAAAGGATTTGTGTTCCTAAACTTGAAAAATAATTAAAAACGACTAAAACATCAATCCTATGAGGATTTGGTCTCAACTATAGTAAGACTCTTCCTTGGCTAATGTTGAGACCCATTCCCAGCAAACTGGAAAATTACGCAAATACCCTTGACTCTAAAAATAAGAAAACTGATACGAAACTGGCTTAATCTAATAATATCCTATGATAAGACTTTATTAGTTAATTCCCTTGACTGCTTCACTTTGAACTTAAGCAAACTATGAAGCCTCTTATGCTCTTGTATTTGCTTTTCTTGACCCCTTTACGGACCAAATCACTTAGTGTTGGCAGGTGCCTAGTTTATTAGAGGCTATAGGCTTATAAGGAGCAAATGACAAAAATGCAAGTTACAAATGACAAAATGCTTATTCAAGCTAACTAAACAAAGCCTATGGGCTTAGTTACAAGTGGCTATAGGCTTATTCAAGCTAACTAAGAAAGTCAACAAATGACAAAATGCAAGTTATAGAGGTGCTCATTAGCGACATTGATTTATTATCTTCATAGCGGGTGCAAGTCCTGCAAACATTTCGTCTATGGGTGTTTAGGTGTATTAATTGCTTGCCTTTTGATGCCACACTTAATGGATTGAGCAAATAATGTTGATTTTGCTCTGATAATTTGTTTAATCTCGTTTTCTAGCAACACACCGTCATGCTAAATAACAACATCAAAAACAAATTCATCATCTGCGTCAGAATTTGCATCTATTTTTCCCAAGCTGACATTCATAAAGTGACTACCATAAGGTTCACTCTTCCTATTGCCATATATTATATATCTCTGAACTGAGGAAGTGAATATGTATGGATTGATAAATAAAAAAAAAGCGATTGAGGGGAAAAATGTCAAAATCAATAAAGCACATCTAAGAACGGGATTGAGCTTAGGAGAGGCAATGTGTTTAGGGTGAGCATTGGCTTAGGTGCACCTTTAGCAAGAGTGGCCCGATAGATGGATTTGATCCAGGTAATGAATTTGCTTGATAATTATAATTTGGCACGAGGGTAACCGCCAGAACTTGAGAAGAAGCAATGTATTAGAACCAATCAACATCTTATGATCCATCCAGAATAAGGAGGGAAAACTTGTGGACCTATTCCGATAATACAATGATGTCTATTTAGTGGATAATAAAGAATTTGACGGCCTAGCGCCTGGTTTGAAGACGACAGAGATCCATGGTTGGATGAATGGCTCATCTGCCATCTCTTGAAGTTGCTAGTGTGCGTTGATAATTTTCCATTATGAAAATTTTATCTTCTATCATTTTGTTCAAAATGTGCCTTACTTCACTCAGTCAGTCCCGCGGTTGCGCTTTGCATCTAGGCCTTAAAGACTCTGTTGTGCCTTCAGCCTTTAGTACGTGAAATTGCAAATTAATATGCAAGCCATGTACTGTTGAATTTATGATATCAATCACTTATGTTTTTGTTCTCTACTTGTTCCATCTTCTTATCTTCTAATTCCCTTATATTCTACTTTTATAAGGTAAACATTTAAGAAATTGGAATTCTATCCACATTGAAACTGAAATTCTTATAATTCAGGCGAAGCAATAATTGTTGAAGAGATGTGATTTTTTGTAGGTTACTTTAAAGATACTGTCTGTGTTGAGTTTTCATGCTTTGATGCAAATGTGTTTCTTTTCGATTATGCTGATTCTATTACAATGGTTAAGCAATCGTCATAATTTACTTGAAATCAGCTTGGCCTTTATACCCCAACTATTTGGGATTGTTGAGAGTACGTTTTACTAGGACCAAATGTACATTTGGAAACTTGCTCATCTTTCTTTGGACAGTCTTTTGAAATGCATACTTCTTGCTTCTAAAGTTTCATTCCATTTCTTCCGTTAATCCTTGGTGTCTTAAACTTTAAGATGCTGCCACATATGTCTGTAGTTCTGAAATTATGTTTTATTGCCCAAATCCGGATGGCCTTTGTCTCATTCCCTTTCAGCAGTAAACTTCATAAATTCATTAAATAGAACTAGAATTATAACTTTTGGAGCTATCATAGATGGATATGTATTGCAAATGTCGTCTTCTCTAAAAGGGTTTTAGTGCTTGCTCAATCCAATTTATTGACTTTCTTTCTGATGATACTGACTTGTGATTTGATAAAAAGTTGCAAGCTATATATTGTCATTGCCCCCTTTGTCTTGCATAGTCTGCACTTGTAAAACATTGAAAAGATGGGGGACTTAAGTGATGATGTAGCTTCTAGCAGTAACTACTAACTAAGAATGTTGTTCTATTATTCCTTCAGTTCACCTATCTTTATGTACTTTTAGGCCCAGTTGCTGAAGACATGTTTCATTGGCAAGCTACAATTATGGGTCCTCCTGACAGTCCGTATGCTGGTGGAGTGTTTCTTGTTACTATTCATTTCCCTCCAGATTATCCCTTTAAGCCGCCTAAGGTACTCAATAACTTTTAAGGGAATGTGATGATATCTCTGGGATCAATATTTAAGTTTATTATTGACATGCTCCCAGTAGTAATGGGGAGTGATTTAGATGGGCTGTGTAGATTTGTACTCAATAACTTTTAAGGGAATGTGATGATATCTCTGGGACTAATATTTAAGTTTATTATTGACATGCTCCCAGTAGTAATGTGGAGTGATTTTGATGGGCTGTGTAGATTTGTGCTCAGTAGTTAACACCAAGCATGCTCAAGGTTTGTCCGAGCTTTTGTCTTTTGCACAGTCCTTGACATATCAGACAACCCCACAGTTTTTGTTTTTTGAAGTCATAGCCTAAGAAACAGTATATATAAACGTTTGAGCTTTCACTTAGCATAAATGTCAAGATCACAAGCCATGGCCCCTGTAGGCGTTAGTTATACTGCGTATATAGTTTTCTCTCTTGCTTTTCTGTTTGTGTAATATGTCATTCTTGTTTGATTACCATCCAGTTGTAGTCGAAATCGTTTATGTAGACTTAACATCTTTCTGACTTGCGTATTCTTGCACTTCCACCATGAGTTAGTAATTTTGTTTGGAATCTTCTGTCTACACCTCCTTTGTAATTTTACTTAATGGCATTTATCATTGAAAATCAAATTTTTGGTTGATCTTCATAGTTCATATGAAAGAAATGTTACTATGACTTATCAAAAAAAGAAAAAAAAAGAAAAAGAAATGTTACTATACTTGTGCTGTAGGAGGTCTATATTTCAATGTAATAGTTTCCTGAAAATTTTCTTCTTCTTAAAGTTGCTTCTACGGCTTTGCAGGTAGCTTTCAGGACGAAGGTTTTCCACCCAAACATCAACAGTAACGGCAGCATCTGCCTTGATATTTTGAAGGAACAGTGGAGCCCTGCTCTAACAATTTCCAAGGTCATTGTTCTAGACTTCTAGTACTTGATCTTTCAAACCATTAGGAATTCTATTTAGGAGATTGGAAGAAAAGTTGTCTGATTGGTCTGTGGAGAATCAATTCTCACAACTTGTATATTTCAAATGTATAAGTGGACTTTTTTTGGGATGGAGAGAGTATTAAACTTATTTTAGTAAGGGTATTTATGAGAGTCCATTTTAATCCTAGTGTTTTGACCTAAGAAGTGGACTCTTTGAACAAAATGGAGAGAGTAGTTATATGGCTGTGTAGTCGGTCTCACCCATCTGTATTTGATATGTTTTTGGCTTCATTATTCAGGTTTTGCTGTCTATTTGCTCTCTCCTAACGGACCCAAACCCTGATGATCCGCTTGTGCCAGAGATTGCACACATGTACAAGACTGACCGTAGCAAGTATGAAACAACTGCTCGGAGCTGGACTCAGAAGTACGCCATGGGATAATGTGATGTGCAGGTGTGATAAGGAGTGGGCTCCTTTTTCTTCTCCCCAAGGTCTTTCTATTTATAATATATGAATGAATGAATGAATGAATGAATGAGAAGAAAAGAGTGTGATATCTGTCTATTGTAAGATGGACTAAAAAGGAAAAGGTAGTAAAAATATGCCCTCCTTTGGACACATCTTTGCTTTTGATTTGTATGAAAAAAATTGTCTTTTCAACAGTTATGTATGTTTGTTGTTAGTAGTACTCTTGGAAACCAAGGCTTCCAGTTTTTTGTTGATTATTGGGTTAACTCTGAATTAATTTTGTTTCACATTTACTGCAGGAATTTTAGCAAATGTGCAAATTTGTCTTGTACATAGGTAAAAGTTAAGCTAAAGGGTTGCACTTCATGCTTGGTAGCTTGTGACAATCAAATTTAGAGTTGACTCAGGTTTAGAGTCATGACTAGTGCTTTTTTTGTTGTCTTTAACCAACCCCATGTAATTGGTAATTGGGCCAAAGTCAAGCCTATTTCTTCCTTCCTCTATTGCCTTTAGCTGTCCGCAAGTAATGGTTGAGTTGTTTATTCTTCCTAGTAGTCTCCCTTTATCCTCTTAAGGTGCTAATGCCCCATCTTGTGTTTTATTGAGCATAAACGGACTTGCATTTTGGTGAGGTTGCTTGGTTTACATGCTTGCTCGCCTTTATTTTATCTTTACCTGGTAGCCCTTGATTCAAGTTCTGAGCTGTTTTGCTCCAGGGTTACAACCTCGTCTGCCTTCACTTGCAGAGTTTGTTCCTGTTGGTTGGTCGAAATCTGAGTCTCCAGCTTGAAAGCCCAAGACTAATCCTTGAGCCGGGTAAGACCACTAAGTGGCGGTAGAAACTCTCTCAACAAGTATTTAAACACGTGTTCCCTTAGTCTTGAACCCAAATCCTTGGTTAAGCTAATCCCTTACCAGCTATCTACGTGCATGCTTGATAGTGTCAATGTGGGTATGGGGGTGTAGTAGTCTATATAGTTTTATGCTTGCAAGTAGACTGTTTTTGTAGTTCCCGTTGGTGTCAATGTGGGAATAGGGATGTTGTAATGTATATAGTTTTAAACTCGCAAGTAGACTGTTTTTGTAGTTAAAACTGGTGGTGTCTTGGTCACGATAGAGTAAAGCAGACACGTTTACATTTATGTGGTTGCTACTGTTTGTGAAGATATAAAAGATCTTCCTTCTACTTTGGCTTCATGGTTTATCTGCTATTGCATTGTTTGCTTTCTCAATTCAATTTAGCTCACCATAATTTGAGTTTCAGATCCTTTTAGGGTGAATTTTACTTTTGTACATGTATGCTGCTACTTGTTTCCGTTGAATGTTGGTAGGGCTGTCACTCGAGCTCAAAGAGCTGGCCTAGCTCTGTTCGACTTGGGCCTTAAGGTAAAAATTTCGGCCTAGTGCACTTCGGAAAGTCTACAACCAATTTAGTGCCCAAAAGTGTTTTTTAAACTGGAAAAGGCAGTTTTGTAGAACTTTTCCTAAAGTTCCCCGTAATCGCTGTTTGTTTGTTTATTCCTAAAATCTTTTCGTGAAATTCTTCTTTTCTTTCTAATGCGATTTCCTTCCATATTGTCTATATTCAATTTCTTTGATTTATTTTATTAAATTTTCATGTTTTTGTTACTGTATCTAATTTGTTCGGAAACAACAATTGTTGGGACAACAAAACGTTGTACCCCCAAATAAACGATTTTTTTAGCCCCATCCCAAAGTGGATATTTAAAAGATATGTGATTGTTTTGAAATGAGTGTTCGAAACCAGCATGATTTTCTTATAATAGTCACTTTGTGTTGTTTATGCATGTAAACTGTTCAATAAAATGCTTGAATATGAAATTGTTGGCTCTGGGACACTTTTTGGAATTGCGATGCATCGCTATAAAACGGAAATGATTGTTACACAATTTGGAATCATGCAGCGTGATGCACATAATCATTCATCAAAATCATTTATTGCGATTAAATTTTGTGCATTGTGATTTAGTTTCGTGCATTGCGATGCATGAATTAGTGTTTGTTTGGTAGAGCGTTTTGGTCAAAATGCTGGTAAAAAACGCAGCGTTTTCTCTTTAAAAGTGTTTCAATGCAGCGTTTTAAAAACGTGGAGCGTTTTTAAACGCTCCAATTTGTAGCGTTTTAAAAATATGCTACGTTTTCAACTAGTCTGTTTATGAAAATAGCGTTTTGAAATAATTTTCCAAACGCGTTTATAAAAATAAAACTGCGTTTTCAAAACGCTGCACCAAACGAGCCCTTAATATACTCCGCTTTTCACCCAAATTATATATAGTCCCAAACTCAACCCAAACTAAATTGTGTGTTTTTTGGTTGCTCAAACGTGTTCCTAAATCTAAATGGGGCTTCGGGCTAGCCCATACAACTAGAAAAAATATTATTAAGAGGTAAGTTCTGGTAAAATTTGCTTAGAAAAGCACACTGTTTTCTACAATTATAATTTTATATTATTCTACAGCAATATAATCAAAACTAGCCCTATATTCAACCAATTATACAAAATTCTAACCTAGTATTCGATTGCAAGTTTAAATTCATATATTAAATACTTGAATATTTGTACTAATACTATAGCAAATGTAAGAATTAACCCTTTATATATATATGATTCAGGTCTATTTTGGACTTTTGTGTGTGGTTTTACGCGTTCGTGTGCTAGTTTGGATAACAATTAACAAGTCTATTTAAGAGCCTATGATAATAAAATGTTTGAATAATTTCGGGTTAGTCCACTTTTTAAGTTTTTTAATCATTTGTCTCGTGTTTTTTTTTTTCAACCGGAAAAGGACATTCTTGGAGACAAAAAGACTGATATTTTTAATGAGCTTGAGATGCGATACGAAAATACATTGTAGTGCATCGATTTTTGCGCCGCGATAAATCATTTTAATTACCTGTTTTAATTTGCATCGCGCTGCAACAACTTTTATATTCCGCGATGCATCAGTTCAAACAACCAATTGATGCATCGCTATGCGAACTGGGTTCAGATGCATTTACTCTGCCTTCATCTTTCTCCTACTCTGTCGTAAGTCATCTTTTTGGTGATTTTTGAATCCATTTTTTTTGCCGGAGTTGTTAAAGGAAACGATAACATATTTGGAACAATATTTCAAAAAAATGGACTTTTAAGGTTGAAAAAAAAAAGATCGGCCATAATTTTACCCTAAAATGTTGAAAAATTATGGGTCGGTCTACTTTTTGTGTCAAAATGACTATGATACCCTTAATTAACTGTAAACGCGCTACATGGGTAATTATTTTTGCACCACTATTCATCAATTTTATCGCATTATTTTTTACACAGCGGTTCAATAGAATAACTGCTAATTTATTTTTGAACTGTGATTCATCAATTTTTATTGAATTAGTTTTGCACCGCTGTTCAATAGTGTAACTGCTAGTTTATTTTGTACCACGATTCATCAATTTTAGTGTATTAATTTTTGCACCGCAGTTCAATAGTGTAATTGTTAGTCTATTTTTGAACCATGATTCATCAATTTTAGTGCATTAATTTTTGCACCGCAGTTCAATAGTGTAAATGCTGACTCTTGATACTCGAATTAAAAAAAAAACATATGCACCGCGGTATAGAAATATGTTTAACGTGATTTATCAAAAAGAGAATCGCGGTGCAAAATTATATGGGCTTAATTGATGAAGGAATTTTTTTTGCACCGCGATATATATAAAAAAGGGAATCGGGCAAAATTATGTGGGCTTAATTGATGAATGAACTGTTTTTGCACCGCGATAGATAAACTTGACGCAGCGCGCCTTTTGTCTATTAAGGGTATCACAGTCTTTTCGTGACCAAAAGTGATTTTTTCCGATTGTTTTAAAATAAAGTGTACCTTAGCGATTAAAAACTTAAAAAAGTAGACCGGCCCAAATTTTTTCCCTAAAATGTTCTTTTGGAGACGGGTCTGACCCATTCCATTAGTCCATTTTGCTGCTGCCTTTAGAGATGTAACAGATGTTCATCCGGTTCCAGGCTTCGAATCAATATATGGTTTAAGGTTGGTTTGGAACCGAATAATATGGTTCCCGTTCCAAACCATAAAATTCATTTTTTTCCCTTTTTTAATAACTTTTTTCTGTTATTATTATTATTTTTACAAATTTTCAGCTTTTTTATTTTTTAAGTAAAAAATTTCATCTTTAAACTTTGTACATTTTATTTTTTAGTTTTTTTAGAGCAAACAAAAAAAAGTGTCATATGACCGTTCCCAGCCCATTTTGATCAAATGTCAACCCTTGGATTGAAGAAACACGGTCTTTTTTATTTTAAAAAATAACTGTGAGAACCGGCGGTTTAAGGTTTTTGAAAAAAGCAAACCGTAATTGAACCGATAAACTGGTGGCTACAGTTACAATTTTTATGGTTCTGGTTTGCTCACGTTTTCATTCTCAATTCCGGGAACTGGATGAACATCTCTACCACTTTTCTAGAATATTGGAAACCAGAGATTGTCAGTGTTCCATGCAAAATATCCTTACTCAAACATTGAAATTTAAAAAAATATGAAAAATATTCTCAAAGTGTAATAACATTTTGGAAAATGGTGGAAAAGGTCCGTAATTAAACATTGAAATTAAAAAAAATATTTAAAAAAAATCTCAAAGTGTAATAGTAACATTTTTGAATTTGATATTTGAGGTTGGTTTTGGCCCCCAAGGGGTTATAGAGATTGGCTAAGAATCACATATCTTCTATTAACTACTGGAATATATATACAACATATATTCATTTGGTCTTCAAGACTTTTCTTAATATTTATGGGAAATATAAAAGTATACATTAATTACAAGGAGTGCAATTGACCATTGGTGAGGTGCATGAATCACAGTTGATCGTACTTAGCTGTCTCGGGGGAGGTTGCTCTAATAGGGGTGACCTAGTAGTAGAGATGATGTTTCACAAAGTGTGAGGTCTCATGTTCGATCCATTCTGACGCCTTCTAGGAAGAAAAAAAAAACTAAAAGAAAAAGGTTGGTTTTGCATGCTTGTCAATGTTATTCCCTATTGGTACTAATTCCGTCTCACAAAGAAATATTTTTTACTTGATCGTTATTCACAAATAAGAGCACTCGTTTTTGTGACGGCGCTAGTAAGTTCTTTCGCCATAATATAAAATTTTAGTGTTACTTCATTCGTTTCGAATAAAAAATTCTCGTTTAAAAATCAATTTTTTAAAGAAATAACACTTTTAGTAGTTCATTAATAATAAAATAACAGTTTTATATCTTAATTTTTAAAAATAAACTATTTAAGTGAAATATGTTAAAAATAAACTTTCTAAATAAAAGATGGAATATTGAACTATTCACCCGATACAAGAGAGTATTTGAGAAGCCAATGTAATGAATATTAACAACCCAGTGTGTGTGGGGTTAAACTTAAGGTGACAAACATGAATTTTGAACCAAATATGCACGAGCATGACATGTTGCTATCTTCTACAAAAGACCCAAATTTCCATTAAACCACCAAGGACAGACCTGACCAGCTTCATGTGGTCTACTAGTAATAAATACTTCTCTTCTTTACTTTTGAAAATATATATATTTGCTAATTCCAAGGAATAATATTTGTTTTTTTGGGGGTAAAAATGCGAAAAAAATAAAATAAAATTCAAGGTGATAGTATATGAGCATGAGTTTGCCACTAACAGCTACACGTTCTCACCCTGCATTTTGCATTAGTTTCTTAATTATCTCTTGGGATTTCAAAAGGTGCCTCATGGAATTCCATGAAGGCCCCAAAATTATATTCATCCAATTATTTCCCGTGAAATTTGGACCGATCCATTTCTAAAAGTTTTCAACTGCTTCGGTTCATCGTATTTTTTAAAATTGAAATAAGACATTTTTAAGAAAAATATTACGATACTCTTAATGAACTGAATATGTCAGTGTAAAGTATTAGTTCATGTATTGATTTTATATCGCGATACACAAATCATATCCAATGTGTGCATCGTGATTTTCTACATCATCGATTTTGTAGCACGATGTACAAAATTATCGGGAATCCAATTTCTACATTGGAATTTATTGCATCGCAAATCTAATTTGTGCATTACGATGAACAAATTGTTGCATAGTGTACTTATTAGGTGATCCTTAGTACGCCTCTAGCTCATTAATGTCATAGTCGTTTTTTCATCCTCAAAAGTGCATTTTTATGGAGAAAAAAAAGGAGACTTAAGTGGTTAAAAACTTATGAAAGAGAACCGACCCGCAATTTCTCGAATTATTTATTCTCTTTTTGAGTTGGGTTGAGTGTGTGTCGAGGAGACTGTTTGGTCCATGTTTTTCGATTAAAATCTTTTTAAGCTCATTGCTACAAATTGAAGTGTTTTCAATAAAGCTGCCATTTTTTAAAGTTACAATTTGAAGAATAGGTCTCTTGTAAGATCGTTTTACGGATCTTAATTCGTAAGACGGAGTTTCACTCTCTCACAACTCAACCCATTAATACACGATGAGTCGAGTAAAGAGGATCTATCATATAAAAATATCCGTAAAACTGTTTTACGCAAGTTTTTGCATATTTTGAAATTGTTAACCAAACAGATTCTAATAATGGTAGATGGGATTGGGGGTTTAGGACTGAGATTCGGTTTCCTTCCAAAATCTTATGTCAGATTGAAGTATGGATACAAGTATAGTTTAAAGTCAAAGGAATGGGGTTAATATAAGTCAGTCTTTGAAGACAATTCATAATGAATTTATTTCTCAGAATATAATTGGTCATATGTACATCTATTTTGTTTCATCAGCCCGAAAAAAACTAGTGGTATGGATATTATTTGATTTAGAGTTGTCAAAAAAGGTTGAGCTCGTTAGATTTGTCCGTCCCATCACCTAAAAGGGGGTTGGATTGAGAAAATATGAATTCATTAAGAGGTGTGTCAAATAGGTTGAGCCCCGATGGGTTACGGGTTGGGGCAGGCCGGGTTGGCCCACCGTATATTAGTTGCAAATAAACAAGTTACAAGTTTGAAACAATTAATTGAAATCATTTTCGCTCAAAAAATGAGATTATTTTTTATATATGAAATATTAGTAAATAATTTTGAATTCGTTCAAAAAGTAACACTTATAGCAACTAAAGATATCATAATAAGATATATTAACCGTAATATTTATAGAAAAAATGATTATAAAAACATACAAAAAGAGTAATAATAAAATGATTTCTTACTTCTATTTTTTTCTTATTTTATACTATTAATATTAGAGAAAGTTGTTAGAAAATACTATTAAAAATATAATAGTATAAAATATAATTTTTTTAATGAATTGTGATTTTTTTTGTGTTATTTATAATAATAATAATAATTTTGATTGATTGAAAGAAAAACTGGTGGGTTGGCCCGACTAACCCACAACCCATGATGGGTTGGGTTGGGTTGGCAATTTTCCGATCCACCACATTTCATAGGTTGACCCCCCCCCCGGTCCCTCCAAATCCGGGTTATAGCTGGTTGACCCGTCCCGCCAATTCACCTTGACAGCTCTATTTTGACTTGCAAAACCAAAATTCACACAATGGAAAGAAAAAATAAAGGGAAATAATATTACGAGTTAGAGTTTGTAATATTAATACGAGCTTTAGCGTTAGAGCTGTTTGATAATTAAGTTAATGGTGATTTAAAATGTTTATGTCATTATTTAGAAAATACTATATTTGATCTCAGTGGCGGATGCCGAGATTTTCTCAACTGGGGCACACATTCAATATAGTTTACAAATCATAATTATCCCCTACGCGTTATTATACTTTAAATTTTTTTAATTACATTATCATTTGTAACACTATTAAGCAAATATTTTTTAATAAAATATACAAGACAATCATTTCAAAATTGATCAAAAATTCGGTTTAGTAGATCCGTCTTGACAATCATTTAGCGCTCTTAACATTCTGATAGTTTCCGTTTGAAAGATTTATTCATAATTACTAAAACCAAATTCTTTTAGATCAACTATAATTCGGAAATCTACACAAATAAAAAAAATCCTCATAAATCAACTACTTCAACCCTCAAATGAAAATGACCTAATTTTAGATTAAATAAAAAGACATTTTCTACCAAGATATTGAATACACAAATTTAGGAAATAAAACAATATTATCATAATATCATCTATCACAAATTCATAACAATTACATAAATTCAATACTCATATGGGGGCAAATCATACAAATTTAATAGAAGTGGGGGCAAATTATAAAATATAACAGATTATTATTTGGGAAAAAATTCTTTAACAAAAAAATCTAAGTGGGGGCAACTGCCCCCATTCCCCAAACACCATTGTTTGATCCGATGGTGTAAAGATCTTAAAAGATTTGATCTAATAACACTAACACTAAAGTTTGTAATAATACCACAAGGTACAAGCTATAACTCATAATATCATACCTAAAAAAATAAAAAATAAAAAATAAAAATCTACCCTATTTCCTTATGGTGTCTCAAGTCTCACTTACCTACCCAAACACAGTAATACTCTTGTCAATAAATTGGAGTCGAGCTTACGAATTCCTGTTCCTTAAGATGTTACAATCAAATTAATTAGATTTATACATACCTGAATTTGATTTATTAAACTCTTAAGGGGATGACCCAGTGGTAGACATGGGGCTTTACAAAGTGTGAGGTCTCAGGTTCGATAAGTCCCCCATAAAATACGTACTCTAGTCTCTAACCTAACTTATTTAAGCTGAATATGCTCATTACTTATTCTTTCAAAAACAATAATTCAAATGGGTTGGTTCACTGCCTTGACCATCGTTGAGTTCTTGTGTGGAGTTGTCAGTTTAGCGAGATATCCCTTGTACGATTCTTACCATACACAAATTCACATGAGCCAGCAGTATCGCGAGTAGGATCGTATTTCTTTCTTTTGCCTCACCATCTTTCTTGACATCACTGTCATGTTTTTTTCTTATATAATATAATAGAAAAATATAATCTACAATTTTAAAACGAAGTTAATTAGTATTAATGATGGATTTAAAATGTTTTATTGTTACATTTATGAGAAAAAAGAATTTGATGGAGGAAATGAAACCAAGTCAATCCGCCACCGGTTAATCTTAAAAACATTAATTGATAGCGTAAAATAAGGAGTCAAAAATTTCAGGCTTATATGCATTGAATTTTGACATATTGTTGTTCCCAAGAAAAAGTGAAAAAACAAATGAAAAAAATGGAGCTTAGTTGCATGATCTATCTTCTTTAACTTATACCAACCTTTTTGGGACAATGTGATCTGTGTCTCTTATATTTGGATTTCTTTATTATTTATTAGTTAAATATTTTTTAACTGAATTTTTATGTTAAATAATTGCACGTGTAAACCCTATTGGTGAATATAAATTACAGACCTCGTCGTGCACACGGGTTGGCCCTTGATCCATAATTAGTTTAGACTTTAGAGAATCAAAGCTCTTTTCTCATTCCCCTAATGGCCTAATCTCTCATTTTCATATACCCAACCCACGTTTAATCTTAACCAATAATAATATAAATTTTTAAATGAAAATAAAAATCATAAATACTTGCTTGTTGAGGTCCATTTGTAACATTTTCTCCTCTCAAAATTACCACTTAAGCATTTCCACCAAAACTAAAAACCCTTCAAGATTACCACTTAAGCATTTCCATCGATTTTCAAATTATTATCCTCTTTGACCCGATACAT
This sequence comes from Codonopsis lanceolata, assembly GCA_013146195.2. Classification (NCBI taxonomy): domain Eukaryota; kingdom Viridiplantae; phylum Streptophyta; class Magnoliopsida; order Asterales; family Campanulaceae; genus Codonopsis; species Codonopsis lanceolata. The sequence goes on from CM028379.1 coordinate 158,105,493, forward strand.
TGTTTAAGGAAAAATAATTGATTGTATTATAAATATTGATGAAATGTGTGATTTTCTTTAATGTCCTTGAACATGTGATTTTTTTTTTCGTCATTTCTAAAATAATTGTCTTATTTCAAAACTTTCCTTTTTAGTAAAAACATTCTTATCACTTTACCCTTATTTTTTTACTATTTTAATTATGACCAAATACTCATAGTATTAAAGTAAACCATACATTTCACCAATATTTATAATATAATCAATTACTTTTTCCTAAAAAGTATACCAGGTCAAAAAAGATAATAATTTAAAAACGGAAGGAGTATAAAATTTCTGGTGTGATTGATAACGTAATTTATTACTACCTCCGTCTCAAAATTATTGTATTATTTGGACCATTCTTTTTTAGAACAAACATTTTATCACTTTACCTTTATTTTTTTATTTTATTTTAATTATGTATCGCATACACTTGAAATTTAAAAAAAACTACACATCAAACAATATTAATATGAAGTTATTTATTTTTTACTCAATTTGTGTGCTATGTCAAACATGACTATGGGAGTACATTATAATTTATAACAGAAAAAAAGTATAAAGAGTAGAATAATGGAGGAGAGAAAGTCTAGAATCATGTATAATTTCACATAGGGTGTATTTGGTTTAAAATTAAGTTTAGGTTTTAAAATTTTATTTTGTAATAAACAAAAAAAAATAAAATCTATAAACTTTGGAGGAGAACGCACCTCAACCTCATTATGTTTGACAATTGACATACTACTGTTACTATGATTTGAAGTAGGCTTTGTCAATGTCTGTCTATATGTGGGAGTTTCACAACTCCCAACCCGGTTCAGAAGGATGGGCACGTGTCCGTCACGGACCATGAGAAGCACAAACGGCGCCGGTAACGGACTTACAAGAAATCAGCAAGGGGTCAGGTTCGCGCCAATTTATTTGTCTTCGTTTCTCGAGACAAATCCCGTCGGTCCGTCCTCTGTTGTTTCCCTCAACCTTTCCTTAAAATTACTATTCTATCCCCGTCCCCTTTAATCGTCTCAAATCTCAATCAGGATTCAGTGGGACTGTAGTATACTAACTATACAAATAAGTAATAACAAAACAACACGTACATTAAAGTATATTCTTGATAATATTTGTTAATACTTTAAAATCGTTTAATCATTTTTACACTGAATCAACCATATATATATATATATATATATATATATATATATATATAATTCTTTTCTATATCGCTTTATCCTCCCTCTACAAAATTCCAATGTATATGTCACGATCCGAGACACATGTTACTAACCAATGAGCAGCTAGGTTAAAAAGGGTTACTACAAGTGGTAGATGAGCAATTTATAAAACCTTACAGCTATTCTCACTTCTATAAATCCGACATGCACTTGGTACGTTGGACATTACAATATGATCTCATTTCCTACCTTAACTGGCAATTCGATCCAACGTTCCTTCCTAAATTTTAAGGTGCCAAATCCAGCGTCTAGCTTAAACACCAATGATTATTATATTTTCCTAACAAAGATAAAACAAAATCTAATGTGTACACTTTGAGTAGAAAAATAAGAAACATGTTCATCTACATTGTACAAATATCAAGAATCTATAACAATTCATATAAGGCCAAAATTGCATCTATATATTACATTGGTATGTACTCTAATAATACTTGCATTTTCTCACTTTCTCTCGAATGCACATACTATATATGGAAAAAAGGTTAATTTTTTTATTGTACTTTGACCGATTTTTTTTACATTTTGCCGATGTACTATTTTTCGAGTGAAATTACCATTGTATTTTTAAATAGAGATGCAACTTCGCCATTATCTCTAACTGTCATCCAATTTTTAACGGGATTAATTGTAATTACCTCCCCCTAAGTTTTTTTTTAAATGTAAAAAGATCCTTAATGATAGTTGAAGTTAAAAATTAAAGTATTTTTCGGTTCTTAAATTATAAGAAAAATTTTCTTTTAGAGGTTAAAAAATATTTTTTATAAAAAAAAAGGAAAAAATGAATGAAATATAAAAATAGAAATAACAAGGAAAGATATATTTCCTAAATAAAAAAGTTAGAGAAAAATATATATAATATAATAGCGCTCAGTAACTCACTCACAATAAACAAAAGTTATTTACCGACTGAGATTCAACCTTTTAAAAATATTTAACAAATAGGATTCACCACATGTGTGAAGGTGGTTATCATTTTTATTAAAACATATTTAATAATTTTTTACTAAATTATTAAAGAGATATTTAATAAATTAATAAAATATATTTAATAACTATTTAATTAAAATTTTAACAAAATTATTGAAATATTAAAAAAATACACGATTTAAAATTCTTTCAAAATTAATAAAAAATACTCAATAAAATATTCAAGACTTAAATCATTAAATAACATAAACCATTATTAAAAAAATACTCCAGTTCTTATATAAGAAGAAAATTATTTATGAAAAAATAATTTGTAACACATCACAATTTTCACACTAGCTATTATAGGTTGGATTTTTATATTTTTTGTAATCTTATCTTTATATTTTCAATTATATTGGATTTTGAAAAATGTTAATATAAAAATAAGTTATACTTTTAGTCATTCTCTTTTCGAATTATATTAAATTCAAGAATGAGTGTTAATGAATAGATTAAGTGAATTGGTTTTTTTCAAAATTTATTAATTATTATAGTTTTATTATATGATTCATTACAACAAAATGTATATATTAATTAATTTAAATATTTTTCTCTTATTTTAAATTTAGAAAGTATTTGTTTTCTTCTTATTTGTATGTTTATATTTGATTCATTCTTTCAATTTGTTGTTCATAAAATATATTTTTTAACCCCTAAAAGAAAAAAAAGACCCTATTATAATTTATAAACAAAAAAAATCATAAATCTTTTAACATCAACTATCATTAAGAACCTTCCAACATTTTAAAAAACCCTTAAGGGAGACAACTGAAACTAATTCCGTCAGAAATTGGATAACAATTAGGGATAATGGCGAAACTGTAATTTATTTTAAAAGTATAATGACAATTTTGTTCGAAAAATAATACAGTGGTAAAATGTAAAGATTTGTCAAAGTAAAATGATAAAATTTGTTGGAAAAATTGTGTTTAAAGAATGAAATTGTGCAATCTTGATGATACAATCTTCACGGAAGGCTTCGTTGAAGAACGATTTACTCACGCGGCGGAAGCTAGGATCGAAGGATGTTTGCGGGGGTGACACTTCGACCCAACAATTAGAACGAAAAAAAATCTTGGTATATATAGTTGTAACTCGCAATCGTAGAAATTGAAGAACCTAAGTACTGTGAAAGACGCCACAATTGATATGGAAGAATCAATTGATAAGTCAAAGACGAACACACAAATTTCACACCTGTATATGCTCGATAATTCAAGAAAAACCCATAAGTTTTGATTAACTCACAAAATAATAATACTCAAAGTTGTGTTCAAAACAAAGAAAACCTCTATTTATAACTACTTAAGGCTGCAAACTCATAACTAGGGAATTAGGGTGAAGTCTGAAAGTAACCCTAATTGAAAAGGCAGTAAAAAAACGAAAAAAATGATGCTTGCGGTTGCAAGCCCTTGAGCCCTTGTGGTGGCAAGCTTCACAGAATGTTAGCCTGTAAAAATGACCAGGCCATGCGATCACAAGCCCTTTTTCCCCTTGCAGTCGCAAGCTTCCCAGAATGTTTGCCTGTAAGATAACAAGGCATGCGGTCACAAGCTTCTTTAGCACATGCGGTCGCATGCTTCCCAGCTTCATCAATTTCGTTCCTCTTGTTCTGAATCACGTTCATCAGCTTCATTTTACCCTTCAAAGTCTTATTTTCATGACTCATTGTTCTTGCTTCCATTTCCATTATTTCACGAACTAAGCCGTTGACTTCTTCACAGATTCTCTTGGTTCTAGCTCTTGTGACTGGTCCAACAGATGACGTCATTGGTGTTGAGTTGTTGATGTTGTTAGGGATGTCTTCATCATTTCCTCCCTCTTGAAAAATGATTTGTCCTCAAATCACCTACATCATACAGACGCAAATCAGAAACATTAAATGCAGCACTAACATTATACTCACCTGGAAGATCCAACTTGTACGCGCGTGCTGTCATTGATTCGTTCTAACACTTGGAATGGTCCATCGCCTCTTGGCATCAATTTTGACTTCCGTTGTTGTGGAAATCTTTCTTTGCGCATATGCAACCAAACTCAATCACCTGTTCAGTACTGCGTTTTTTCCCCTTTGCTTGCTTCACGCATCGCTCGTTCTTAGCTCAACGTTGATCCTTGCTTTCTCATGTAACTGTCTTACAAATCCTACCTTTGCTTTCCCATCTAAATTCACAAACTCAAAAACAGGTAATGGTGATAAATCCAAAGAGGTTAAAGGATTAAAACCATAAATAATTTCAAATTGATAATATTTAGTGGCTAAATGAATAGTTCTATTATATGAAAATTCAACATGAGGCAAACAATATTCCCAGACTTTTAAGTTCTTAGAAATTATTGAACGCAACAATGCAAACAATGTCATATTGACAACTTCCATTTGACCATCGGTTTGGGGGTGATATGTTGTAGAAGACAAAAGTTTGTAATCTTATCTTTATAATTTCAATTATATTGGATTTTGAAAAATGTTAATACAAAAATAAGTTATACTTTTAGTCGTTCTCTTTACAAATTATATTAAATTCAAGAATGAGTGTTAACGACTAGATTAAATGAATTTTTTTTTCAAAATTTATTAATTATTATATTTTTATTATATGATTCATTACAACAAAATGTATATATTAATTAATTTAAATATTGTTCTCTTATTTTAAATTTAGAAAGTATTTGTTTTCTTCTTATTTGTATGTTTATATTTGATTCATTCTTTCATTTTTTTGTTCATAAAATATATTTTTTAACTCCTAAAAGAAAAAAAAGACCCCATTATAATTTAAAAACAAAAAAAATATAAACATTTTAACATCAACAATCATTAAGCATCTTTCAACATTTTAAAAAACCTTAGGGGAGATAACTGAAACTAATTCCGTCAGAAATTGGATAAAAGTTAGGGATAATTGTGAAACTGTAATTTATTTTAAAAGTATAATAATAATTTTGTTCAAAAATAATATTGTAGTAAAATGTAAAGATTTGTTTTGGAAAATGGTAAAATTAACTATTTTTCCTACTATATATTTATATGATCATAGGAATTGTTGATCTTAATGCACAAATTGACTTGATGAAAGACATGATAGGCCTATCATTAGTCACCAATAACAATACGTTAAGAATAATTAAATAAATAAATAATTCCATTTTGTGGCTCAAAGTAGACACCCTTTTGCCACCTTGAAGTTGTTGCTCTATCATTGACTTCTATTCCACCAAGTTAAGCTAAACTAGACAAAATAATAACCATTTTTTATTGAATAAATATGGAAAAATTCCAGTCGGTTTCATTTTAAAAGTTTTTAACCCCCAAAATGTATCCATTTTTTTTCAGCTGCAAAAAACTAATTTTTGAAATATTGTTCTAAAACGTTATCGGTTTTTTCAACAGTTCTGGTAACACACTTTGGATTCGAAAATCACGATTATTCGCAACGAAACGGGGATCGAAGAAGCAAGTGGAGGACGTGGTTTGGTTCTTTATGATTTTATATCACTGTTCAAATATTAATACACTAAAATTGATGAATCGCGGTTCAAAAATAAATTAGCAATTACACTATTGAACTACGGTGTAAAATTAATTCTATAAAAATTGATGAATTGTAGTTCAAAAATAAACTAGCAGTTACAATATTGAACTGCGGTGCAAAAAATAATGTGATAAAATTAATAAATTGCGGTGCAAAAATAATGACCTACGTAGTGCGCCTACGGTTAATTATGGGTATCGTAGTCATTTTGTCACTAAAAGTGATATTTTCCGGTTGAAAATAAAAAAAATGTACTGTAGCGATTAAAAGTTTCAAAAAGTGGTCCGTCCGCAATTTTTTTAATAAATAAATATATTTAATATTGTTGGGAACCCAAAGAAAAAACAAAAAAACAAAAATCAATTTAGTTTGTTACTACTATATTATAAGGGTTACAAAACCAGTTAACCTCGCTTAGCATAATTTTGTCGGATCCAGTGTACTTCTTCACTTGTATTTTGTTTATGGTATCTTCACATCTTGCAACTCCTCTTTAATGTTTAGCATCCTTCAAGAAAAGCCCACAGTCCTCTTTTTATTTTAATTTATTATTATTATTATTATTGCTAATCCATATTTCCTTAATTTATCACATGAACCATTGGATCTTATAAACACAATTCTCCATAAAATTAAATGATTATATATGTTCCATTCAATGTCTTTCTTTACACCATTTCTCCTTAAAAAGATGCTCATTTAAAAAGAACAAAGAGGAAGAGTGAACATTCTCACAATATCCCTACTTAGTACTTACTCGGGGCATTTACACGTGTAATATAAGTTGGGTTTTTGAGTGGAAATGAACATGGATATATGTATAAGCACTTAAAGATAAGGAATAATCCAAAAGTCATTAGGGAACAAAACGGCTTTTTATTGGACATTTTCAAATTATTACTCTTGTAGACGACAAAGACAAACTAGACAAGTGCTTCATTTAAGTTCATTTAACAACTAATCATTTAAGACCACATCAAATTAACTTAAGCCATTAGCCATGCATTTGCTAATTAGACCAAACATTGCCTTAATAAGGAAATTTTTAACTTCCAAAATTTGCTAACAAAGATGCTTAACTGGCAAGTGGGAGGCTTAATCATACCCTCCAAAATTCCATGAAAGGCATAAAGACAACTTTACTAATCTTAATTAATTGTTTTGGTTTTGTACTGCTTTATACATACATTCTTCTAATAAAGAAATACTTCCAAATGTTGTTGAGCTATGGTCATCCTCATGTTTTTGTTTTGTTCTCATAATGGTTAAAGAAATTTATAAAATATTAATCAACTCAATAAAAGAACGCATTTGATCTATACAAATAATTTCGTACATATTATTTATGTTTCTTAAAAAGTTAATTTTCAGTAGCATTTCCCTCTTATAATTTTAGAACTATACTTTACAAAATATTCCAATAAGGACACTTAAACTTTAAAAATTTCATAATGACAACGGTTCTTGAGTTATGTTGTAAGATAACTCATTTTGGGATTTGATTTGAGATTTTTTTTCCTTGATTAGAGATGATGATGATGAAAACATGGGCAAAATATGTATTTAAAGTACCTTTCGTTCCGGGTAAAAAGTTCCCGTTTGAAAATCAATTTTTTTAAGAAAATAACATTCTTAATACTCCCTCTGTTCTAAAATATATGTCGTTTTGGAGTTTTCACACAAACCAAAGAAACATATTGCAAATACTAAACTTTCCTTATTTACTTTACTCTAAACATTAATAAGATGTCTTTTGATACTTTTGCCCAAATAGTCAAACACAAGTTACATAGTCAATAAATATGAGTAGAATTGAGAAAAATGAAAAAAAAAAAAAAAGTTCATTGAAAGTTGTAAAGTGATATTTATTTTGGAATAAAAAAAACTTTTCCAAAACGACATATATTATGGAACAGAGGGAGTAGTTCATTAGTAATAAAATGACACTTTTATACCTTAATTTTTTAAAGTGATTCTTTAAATAAAATATTACAAAATAGAATAGTAAACTCTTTACCTAAAACGGAGGGAAAATAACTTAATTTCTGAACTTAACGTCCATCTAAAAAATATGTTAATATGCATATCCAAAATTATAAAGTTTAAGTAAACTAATTCTAATTTTGTATAAAGTACGGTGGTCTACATATCCGTTTTGCCGAAGCTTTATGGTGTTGGGATGATTTGTCAAAGCATTATTTGTATATTTAATATATAACTTTTTCAAATTAAAATAATTTAAGGTGAAGTAATATTTATGTGTCATAAGTAAACTTTGCGTGTATGTGAGGGAGTCAACTTAAGTCAACGGCACATCTTCCTTAATATGACAATAGACCATGCAATTCTTATTTACCAACTTCCATTACTTGTTGCAGAATTTTCCTTTATCAGAAAAAATATTTAAAGTTTATGTACAATGGATCGTCACATGTACCCGTGCTAAGTGCTAACCCTTTTTGAGTAGTTAGTTTTTAAAAGGGGGAAAAGTGGGTGTAGACTTGTTGGTAATTATTTAAACATTATGTAAATATTTTTAAATAATCATCATGTTTCACTTCACATACTTTTTTTTTAAAAAAAAGTTATTAATTATATTATAAATATTAGTAAAATGTATAATTTTCTTTTATGTCCTTATATATATGGCCATAAATAAAGTATGAAGAAAAAAATAAAAAAAAATTCTGAAAACAGGATAATTATTTTAGAACAAACAAAAGAGGAAAGCAAGACAAGTATCTAGGAATGGATGGAGTATATTCTAATGATAATGAATACTCCTTCCGTCCAAAAATAAATGCCGTTTTAGCAAAAGATTTTTTTTTTCAAAATAAATGATGTTATAGAATTTCAAGGTAAATTTATCCATATTTTGCTAAAATTACCCATATTAATTATTCTTTAATTAAATGCTATATTGAGAATGCTTTAATTGTACTAAAAATATAAAGAAAAAAATAAAAAAGAAGAGGGGTAAATCAGTTATTTTATTAACTTCTTTAATTTGCAAATAAATATCTAAAAAATATTTATTTTGGGATGGATGAAATATTTGTCAATTATAAAACATACAAGTGGATAGGACAAAGACAAACTCTCACATTTAGAACTGAGTATCGTTGAATACAGAAACTCAATAATTGCCAACCAACTGACTTGCGAAGATTGCCATTAAATTTGTTGTCCCATTTTCTTATAATACCAGTTTATTATAATACAAGTTTATATCGGTGCAGTGCACGGTTTAAATAATATTTTTATTTGTAAAAATTATTTAATATAAGATGATTATCTAAATTTATTATAAGTAACTAATTTTACACTCGTGTGTTAAACGCACACCATATATATTTTTCTGATATGGTAAAAATACAGTTTGGGTCGTTCGTACGATGAGTAGGATATCTGGGCTTGAATCTGCTTTCTTGAACCTAATGAAGATCACAGAAAACCTTAGTGGAAGTGCAAGGCAGAGCCTCGCGAAACCACTCCGGCGTGAGAGTAAGTATCGTGTGAGAGAGTCAAAAAGTATTTTGACAGAGGTTCTAGGCTCAAGGAAGAGTGTGTATGTATCTTGTTTGTGGTTTATGGAAGGGTATTTTTATAGGCCCTCTGATGACATAGAATTCTGGTGGGATTCAGTTTCCATAGATACCCAGTCAATTGAGGAGAGAATCCCTAAATTGTAGGCACGATAGGCGGCTGGCCGCGTGAATGTAAGAGCAGATAAGACAAGTGTCCTGCTCGGATATGAAAACTTTTAACTTGTCTTGAAGAGCAAGTTTCCGGGGTTTCCTACTTGATGCGTGCCCAGGCGAGCAACGCTCTGCTCGGCCACTTGATGTAGACTGAACTGAGGTGAATATAGATCCCGGGTGTGGCCCATGGTCGAGTAGGCAAGGCCAGTGCTCGACTAGGTCTGGACGTAATGAATCCGATTCTTTGCCCGGTATGAATGTGATCCATGGGCCTGGCCCTGGTCGGACAGGCAAGGCCTGTGCGCGACCAGGTTTAGACGGGAGTCGCTTTGTTCGTTACCCGATACCTTGGTTACTTTGTCCGCTAGACTGGTGGGCCCCATACTAATTATGCTCGTGACTAACACGTGATGCTAGCTCGTACTTTGCTCGTGACCCAGCTTGGGCCTGGCACATCAGTGGCCCCTAGCTCCTTGTTTGTCGAGTATTCATGCTCGGAGTGGGGAGCGTATATGCTGGATAATGTTGCTCGGGCTACGGGCTCCAACATTTGTGAATTTGCTTGAGAAAATTGTAGATAGGCCGGATGAACTTGTGGAAGGCTCTAGAATCTTGATTGGTGGACAGCTGGAGCGTGTTAAGGAAGCTTGCTGCTGAGGGTGCACCGGGCGAGTAGACGAGGGGGCGCGTGAGCCGTCAAGAAGTAGTGTGACGGGATTAGACACGAACCACGAAGTAGCACATTTAATGCAGCGTGCTTTGAGTGACGTGACCCCAGCCGTCCTGTGGAGCGCCGTTTGGGCATCCGTTTCCCCCAAAACCACAGAATCCTGCCTATATAAGGCCTGCCCTTCTTCCCTAAACCTTTTATCGTTCTTGAATTTTAGAGAGAGAATTTTCTGGTGAGTTCTTGCCGTTGTTGCCCCGAACGTTCCCAGATTTCGGTGGCCTCTTGCTTCGATTCCAAGCATTCGTTTGATTCCGGAAGTTCGATCCCTCCAGCCCTCTTGCATTCGATACCGATTGTTCACATGAGATCTTCAACTCAAGCCCGACAGTAAGTTTCCTGTTCTCTTTTCCGTGCTTTGTTTTTTTTTTCTTTTTTTTTTTTCTGCGTTTGATGAAGGTTTCTGGATGACCCCTTTACCTTCATGCATTTCTGGTAGGGTTTTTGAGAGTAGAATTGGCCCTTAGGTAGAGATCGAGGAAAAGACCATGTGGTCTTGCCCGCTAGGCGGGTATGGCCCCTTAGTGTGCCTAGACTTAGGAACTTCTCCCCATTTTGCTTCATCGGTTATCCGGGCAGAAAATTGACTTCGCTTCCTCAATCTCCCTTGTAGATGTCTGATGTTTCAGAGAACGATCGTGAGGCCTTCAGTTACGACGGGAAAAATGACTCTCTGAGTAGCGAGAAGACTCCCCCAGTTGACTATGAGTCAGAAGAAGGAGATGAGTCCATGGCCGGACCAGCTGATTCTGGGCGCGCAACTCCTCCAGTAGTTGATTTAGTTGATTCTTCCAGCGGGCAGGACTCTGGAGAGGAGAGTGTCACTAGCGGCTATATTGGCGGGCAGGGCCTCGAGCAGCAGGAAACCAATGTTGAATATATGGTCGAGCAAGTAAGGGTCGAGCAGGGAGAGGCGGCTGGAGAGGCCTCAGAGACTGATGAGGCAGATAACATTCCCCTTGCCCGGCACCTAAAGGAAACATGCCGCACTCAAGTAGAAGCCACACTTGAGGATGAGGCAGATGATGACGACAATATGCCTCTTGCTCGTCGTGTCAGAAAAGATGGCCGCACTCAGGTAGAAGTCACGCTCGAGGATGAAGTTGTTGAGGTAGACGAGGAGCCCGACTGGTATGTGAATACCGATGAGAGTCGGTATGCTGCCCACTGGGCCACTTTGGACGCAACAGATAAGGTGACGGCCTGGCTCACGTCATATGGGATTGACTCCGCCTATTACAGAGCGAGCAAGATGGATGTTTCCATTGGTGTCACGCTCTCCCGCGAACAAGGGGATGAGTTCTTATTTTTCGCCGATTTCTTCCGGGTTGAGCTGCACCTCCCGCTAGAGCCTTTCTTAGTGGATTTCTTGCACGAGACCAAAGCTATGCCCTGTGACCTGATGTTGAATACTGTTCGGGCAATTACAGCCTTCACGGTGGTGTGCCGTCTGCTGGGCTTCGAGCCAGATATGTACTTGCTCCGCAAGCTGTTTATTTTTGCCTCGAGCACAGGCGGGAGGATTGGAGTGAGGTCCAACTCCAACTTTTTGAGGCTGTTGTCTGACATCCCTGGGAAGGTGGAGGCCTGGGATAAGAGGGTCCTATTTCTTGAATCTCGGGTTGGATGGCCATTTGCGCCCACAGCAACTAGTGAAATAAAAATTGCCAAGGTCTCCAAGAAGGATTTTAGCTCGAGAGAGATAGCCAGCCTGGCGACATTGAAGGCTACCGTGGGAGCCGTTGAGGAGAACGAAAAAAGGTTTGGTCAACAATTTTTGCTTGATTGGAAAGAGCTAGTGTGTAACTAGAGCTGTCAAAATCGAGCCCGGCCCATAGGCCCGGTCCAGCCCACCTAGTTTTTCAAGGGCCTGGGCCTCAATTTAGAAGGCCTGAAAAAGGTCGGGCCTCTTTGGCCCAGCCCGCTAGGCCCATGGGTTGTGCTTGGCCCGATTTTTAAAAGCCCGAAAAGTCCGGCCCGGCCCGATCATAAAGTTAAACACTTAAACTTAATTACAAAATTAAAAACTAAAACACAAATCTAAAAAGAAAAAAACTATCAAACATTCATTTAGACCACTTTTTTTTCTTTTGGTTAAATAAATTTATGACACAATATGATATATTTATAAATCATTGTTCTCTTTTTGGTTGAAACTCATATTCTAAATTGATAGAAGTGACACTGACAAAGAGGAAATTGAGTTAATCTTCCAAGTTCTAATCTAGTTTAGTATAATTGTAGTTAGTAATTTTATCGAAACTGATCTATTTAATTGAGTATCTCTATATGATATTAGCTAATAAAAAGCCTCAATAGTATAAACTTGATAAAATAATAATAATAATAAAAATGCTAGATTGTGTCGAGCGAATCAAAAAATGAACATTTGCTAGTTAGTATGATTTTGCAAACTAGAACCCGAAAAACTTTGTCTATCTTTAGAAAACACATATTAAAAAATTGGGGACAGTATGATGAACTTCAATTTGGTTATAAATTTTTTGAAAAAATACCCTTCAAGTAGCACATGTATTTTTTCTTTCGTCTGTAACATTATAGTTTTTCTAGTTTCTGTTTCGTTCAATTGTTGAAGTTAATACCTTTGTTTATATTTGCTTTAGTTGCACTTTTACTGTGTAATTGTGTAAGTTAGACTAGTAAGTATGTGTGCTTTTATATTTTTGATGTGTTATATAACATTTATTTCTAATTTGTGAGGTTTTTTAAATAAAAAAAGTAGTTATTTTTTTGGCCCATAGGCCCGAAATGCACATGGGCTGGGCTTGAGTTCTATGAGGCCCGACACTATCCCGGGCCGGCCCAGCCCAGCCCGGCCCGCCGTTAAGCGAGGTCCGGTGGGCTTGGGCCAGGCTGGCCCGACCCGGCCCGTTTGACAGCTCTATGTGTAACCCACGCAATTTGTGCTTGGTCGGCGTGATGCAGGCTGAAGTTCCGGGGGTGGAGCCCCTCTTAATTCACATCCCTGAGAAACCCCATCCGTACTGGGGCGATTCCTACGGGCAGATGTTTAGACACGAGTGTGTAGAATGCCAACGGTTAGGCCCTGGTGCGAACTGTCAGCTCGTTTATGAGGATGAGAATGGTTGCCTGCTACCCGCGAACACTTAACTTTTGTATTAATTAACTTTGCCTCGTAACAGCTCTAATTGCGTCTTGTATTTTTCAAGGGATGAAGAACTTGGCTATGCTGAAAAATAGGAAGAAGCAAGCTGATCAGCGGGCAGCCGATCTGAAGGCCAATGAGCCAGTGTCCTTGCCCAAGGTGCCGTTTTCTCCGCCAGCGAAGAAAACCCTGGCCTCGGGCAAGGCCTCGAGTCTGGTTAAGAGAGAAACAACGTCCGAAGTCGTTCCCCAAACGCTGAAAGAGGTCGTTGTTGTTGTTGATAAGGTCGCCAAACCCCCAGCTGCCAATATCTCCGTGGTCCCCGCCACCAAGGATGCCAAGGCCACGGGGAAAAGAAAGAAAAGTCTCATTCCTTCTTCTAGGTCCATCCGCCCCCGAGGCTCAGGCTCTGACCCTGTTTTATCTGCCCTTGCCTAGAGCGGGGAAGCTACTTGGAGGCATGCTGGTTTTGTAATGCCCTCCACCACCAGCGCTGCCCGGGCGCTAGTGAAGGAAATATCCGGGGATGCCCCTATGCTTGGGGGCTTAGATCTGTATGCCCGCGGGAGCTCGGGAGGTCTGGTGGGAAAAGGCAACATAGAGAGGGCGATGTACGATGGCCTAGCCCGGGATCGAGATACTGCAGGCATAATGAAGAGAGAAGGTGTACCAATCTCTATGATCAGTATAATGAAGAGAAGGAGCTCGCAAGAAAGTGGTGGCCGACTATAAGGATCTTGAGGTCCTGCTGAAGAAGAAGGTGAAGCAAGTGGCCACTCTGGCCGACCAACTGGAGACCAATGGCGTGGCGACCCAGAAGAAAGAAGCCAAAATGCTAGAACGAAACTTGAAGCTGGTCGCCCAGAACAACACTCTGGTTACTGAGAAAACAGAGTTGGTGGGCCAGATGAAGAAGAACCAGGCTGATCTGGAAAAGGGGAAGAAATCCCTTGAATCGGTTACAGAGAAAACAGAGTTGGTGGAGCGGGATGCCCTCAAAATACAGGTTATCAAGGATGGAAACCTGGTGGCCGAGCTGTTGGGGAAACTGAAAAATGCCGAGGAGTCTGCGGTGGAGGATTATAAAAGCTCCCATGCCTTTGAGGATGCTGTGGATGCGGCCATTGTGCCCTACTTCGCCCATGGCACCAATCATAAATTGAGGATGCTCGCAAACCATGGCGGGGTGGGGATGAAAACGATGGCCGAATGGGCTGTGCTCGACCCATACGCCGACGCTGCTTGCCAGTTCCACCACTTGGTTCCCTATACCAAGGAGGAGTTGAAGACACATGCTAAGAGCGACGCAGATGCTGGCCATGTGCCTTGGGTCCCACCTATCCCCTTGGATGTGAACGTCTGCTCACTTATCCAGGCCTTAGAGTCTGAGGATGAAACGTTGAAAGAAAGCGAGAAGATGAAGGTGAAAGCTGCGGCCAAGGCTGCTGAAGATGAAACTGCTCGATAATTTCTCCCATGCTATGAATAGAGAACATCTTTTGTCTGACAACTGTTTCTTTTGTTTGTATTCTTCGATTTTGCTCGATAATTGTTTCTTTACTCGTGTTTTTCCTGCAATCGATTAGTATAAGTACAGGTGCTCCCCAGAAACATGTCGAGAAAAAATAACCAGAATTAATCGAGCTTGCAAACTTGTGTAATTATCAACTAAAAAATAACAAGGCTAACTAAGCAGACATATTATTTAAGTTGAGAGGTTATACGGACAGATGCCCGGTCTAAGTGCTTGGTTCTGGCCAAGGCTTTGTGCGGGCATGACCCCTAAAGCTAGGAGCGAGCATCCTGAAGATTTCCTAGCGGGCAGGGCCCTACTTTGAGCGACCACCAGCAACCGGGCACGGCCCTAGCTCGATGTTGGCACATAGAAGCGGTTGCTAGTATATCAACTGGGTATAGAGATATACGACTAATAGTGTTGCTCGGTCACAATAGGAACCCGAGGTAGTTAGCCGCTATCTTATGGGCAGGACCCCTACCGCCTGGCAGGCATCCTAGTACGTGAACCGGGCATGGCCCCATCTTACTCACGGAGAGGATAATATAAGCTCACTAACACTCGGGTGTAGAAGAAGGTTGACCGGGCATGGCCCCATCTTCTCGCCTTCTTTTAAGCTCGATCAATTGCATATTTTGTCAAGCAATCCGAAAGCAATTGATAAATGACAACGAAATAATCTGAATGAACAAATATGGAAAAACTTGTCTTTCATTGATTAACACTGATGACCCTTAACAGGGCTGAGGGTCCTGCCCGTTTGTGTACTGAGGACTGGCTTAAGGATAATACTTTTAAAATGATCTGCATGCCAAGGATGCTTCAAGTCTTTTCCTTCCTGAGTCCGAAGCGTGTAGGTTCCCTCTCTAACTATGCCAGTAACTTGAAAAGGCCCTTCCCAGTTAGGAGATAGCTTTCCTTATTCAGCCTGATGACCCGTTACCTCAATCTTTCTGAGTATCCAGTCTCTGACCATGAATGCTCTACCTCGAACCCTTTTGTCATGATGAGCCTTTGCTCGCTGCTTGTAGTTGACCATCCTAAGTCGTGCATCTCGCCTTCTTTCTTCGAGTAGATCAAGGTCTATGGCCCGGGCAAGCTGATTATTCTGCTCGCTGTATTGGGAAACTCGATAGCTAGGCAATGTCATTTCTACCGGGGATCATAGCTTCTGATCCGTATGTAAGCACAAATGGAGTCTCTCCGGTTGGACCTCGGACAGTGGTTCTGACCGCCCACAAAGCCGATTGTAGCTCTTCTGCCCATTTTCCAGCTCGCTTCTCTAGGTTTCTTTTGAGAGCATGCAACACTTGCTTGTTCCTGGCCGTTGCCCTGGGGGTAAGCGACAGATGATTGCCAATGCCTAACGCCCAGACGAGCACACTCGGCTGTGAAGTTGTCTGAAAACTGAGTGTCGTGATCTGAAATGATTGTTCGAGGAAGACCGAACCTGCACCATACTTGATCGTGGACAAACTTGATGACGTTCTCCTCTGAAATCTTAGCCAAGGGCTTTGCTTCGATCCACTTTGTAAAGTAGTCTATGGTGACCACTGCATCCTTGTATTTGTATTGTGCTAGCAGGAATGGACCGATCAAGTCGATTCCCCACATGTCGAATGGTCAGGCCGCAATGACTGGAGTTTGTACGGTGGATGGAAGCCTTGGTATGTCCGCATATCGTTGACATTTTTCACACTCGCAGACATATTTCTCTGCATCTCTTCTGATATTTATGCATTAGTACCCTGCGCACAAAACCTTTTCTGCTAGGGCTTTGTTGCCCGGGTGGCCGCCACATTTTCCCTCGTGCACTTCGTACAAGACACCTTTAGTTAACTCCGGGGGAACAAAGCGAAGCATAAGTTTGACCTTAGATCGCTTGTATAGGATTCCCTCCACTACCGAGTATCTTCAAGCTTGGCTCCTGACTGTGGTGGCTTTGACTTTGTCTACTGGGAGGACTCCATGCTCGATGTAATCCTTGTAGTCATTAATCTAGCTTCTGGCCGCTGGCTCGATGTTTATGATAACTGGTCTATCAATAGCCGGAGTTTCCAAATGCTCGATCATTACTCAACAATGCTAGATTTACCTCAGCAATCTTGGACAAGTAGTCTGCCCGCATGTTGTCAGCTCGATCGATTCTGATGATCTCACAGAACTTAAAATTTTTCAAGATTTCCTTGACAAGCTCGCAGTATTTGACCAGGGAAGGGTGATGCACCATGTATTCCCCCCTGGACTTGGCTCACAACTAGTTGTGAATCCGAGTACATTGTGATCGCTTCTACGCCCATGTCAGCTATGAGTTCTAGACCCGCGATCACCGCTTCGTATTCGGCCACATTATTGGAAGCAAGGAACTTCAATCGGATAGCTAATTCGAACTCTGTCATCTGGTCGGGAGCTATAAGAAGGATGCCAGCCCCGCTCCCGACTTTGCTCGCTGCACCGTCAACATAAAGATCCCACCAGTAAGCCGGCCGAAGCTGAGGAATATGTTCGTGTCCGGTTTCTGTTGGTTGAGGGGTTGCAGACTCTTCCTACTTGGTGAAACTTGTCTTTACTAGGAAATCGGCTAAGGCTTGGGCTTTGATTACCCACCGACGTTGATAATCGATGTGGAACTCCATAAGCTCGATTGACCAGTTGAGTAGTCTACCTGATGATTCGGGTTTATGCAGGATTTTGCGCAATGGTGCGTCTGTGTATACAAAGATTACATGTGCAGAAAAATAAGCCCTTAATTTTCGGGCAGCTATGACAAGCTAGTAGGTTAATTTTTTCTACATTGAAATAACGACCCTCAACGGGACTGAGGACCTTTGATACATAGTATACATGCTTTTGAATTCCTACCTCTTCCCTAACTAAAACGACGACCACAGCTTGGTCTGTGGCTGCTAAGTACACGTAAAAGGGTTCCCCGTGTATGGGGTTGCTAAGGAGTGGTGGCTTGCCAAGATATTCCCTGAGCTGCTCGAGGGCTTTGGCACATTCATTGTTTCATTCAAACCCTTTGTTGCCACGCAAGACCTTGAAGAACGGAAGGCATTTCTCTGCTGACCGGGAGATGAAGCGACCAAGGGCGATGATTCTGCCGTTTAGTCGCTGGATGTGCTTGATGCAGTAAGGCTGCTCCATCTCGAGTAAAGCCTAGATTTTTTCCGGGTTTGCCTCTATCCCGCGTTAGTTGACCATAAATCTGAGAAATTTCCCTGCTCGCAACCCGAACGCGCACTTGCTCGGATTCAGCTTCATATTATGTTTGCGCAGATTGGCAAACATTTCTGATAGGTCTAGAGTGTGGTCGCAGCCTTTTGTTTTGATGACCATGTCATCGATGTAAGCTTTCATGTTTCTGCCGAGCTGAGAGCCAAAAACCTTGTTGACCATACGTTGGTAGGTGGCTTCGGCATTCTTCAGCCCGAAGGGCATCATCTTGTAACAGTAAAGGCCCCCGACTGCCCGAAAAGCTGTTTTGGCTTTGTCTTGCTCGTTCATCTTGACTTGGTCGTATCCTGAGTACGCATCCAAGAAGCTCAGCATCTCAAACCTGGCTATGGCGTCTACGAGCATATCAATGCGCGGTAGAGGGTAACAATCTTTCGGGCAGGCTTTGTTAAGGTTCGTGAAGTCAACGCATATACGCCACTTGCCATTGGCTTTTTTTACCATCACCACATTGGCCAACCAGGTCGGGTATTGAATCTCTTCGATGATGTTGGCGTTCAGGAGCTTCTCAACCTCTGTTTTGATCGTTGCACTCTTCTCTGGGCCTATTCAGCAATGGCCAAGGCAGTACTCCCCAGATGATGTCGGCGTTCAGGAGCTTCTCAACCTCTGTTTTGATCGTTGCACTCTTCTCTGGGGAGTACTGCCTTGGCCGTTGCTAAATAGGTCGGAAAGTTGGATCTACGTTCAGGTCATGACCGGCAACATTCTCGCTGACTCCCTGCATGTCTTCGACTGTCCATGTGAATATATCTAGGATGTTCTTGAGTAGCTCGATCAACCTCTCCCGAGCTTCGGGAGGCATGACCTTCCCGATTTTGATTTTTTGCTCGGGGAATGTAGGATTAATGACGATCTCTTCCAACTCGCCCTTTGGCTGGAATTCAGGCTCGTCTCGAACTTGTAGAGTATCCATCTCAATGTCTTGTGTCGTGAGACGTCGATCCTTGCGCTTAGAGGGCAATGGTGTCGGGGCTTGCTTGGCCTCCTCTGTTTCCATGCGGTTCGTTGTTTCAGAAGTCTCCCCGAGCTCGATATTGTTAATGGGGACGGAGCCCGAGTCAGTACTGGTTGGAACCTCTTTGTCAAGAGCTGCCACTGCCTGGTCGGGAATGTCCACGACCAGCTTCTGCTTCTTCGCTGAGAATCCCGGACATACTCCCACATTGCCCGCGGCTTGCTGTTGAAGATACCTACTCCATCCTCTGTGTAGAACTTAGCCTTTTGGTGGGGGATGAAGGTGACCATCTGAAATTTGGCCATGGCCGGGGCCCCCAGAATGTAGTTATAGGCGAATTTCAGATCGATCACCAGGAAAGTGATCATCTCCGTTCGCGTCTGTGCCCCATCTCCCATGAAGACCTCCAACTCGATGGTGCCTTTGACACTTACTTGATGGTTGGTGAATTCTTCCAATTTCCCCAAGTAAGGCTTGAGCCAGGTGTCTGATAACTCTAGTCATTTGAAGCAGGAGTAATACATGATGTCCCTGCACGCTCCGGTGTTGAGCAGCACCCTATGAACTTGCCAATCGTTTACCAGGCAGGAAATAACTAGTGGCTGCTCGGAGGCCAGGGGAGTGCTCGCCAGCTCACTGCGGGTAAAGTAGATGTTGGGCTCCTCTGCCTGCTGTACTGCCGGAGAGCTCACGGCTTTAGAGATGGAGTATATATGTTTCCCGATCTGAGTACTAGACGAAAGCTCCTCCTGAATCATATCGACCATTCCTCATATCTGATGGGCCTGGCCGCCTCTTCCTATTGGGGGTCTTCCCTGCCGATCATTATTTGCGTTATCTCCCGCGCCCTGATCCCTTTTGAAGCGATCTAGTTTGCCCGCATTGATCAATTTCTGTATTTCCCGTTTCAACACTAAGCATTCATCTGTTGTATGGCCGTTACCATGGTGGTAATCACAATACTTTGTGTTGTCCCTAGTATGAGCAAACTCAGGGTCAAGCGGGTAGGGAACTGACAATGCATCTCCTACTTGGAACATGATCTCCTCCCGTGTGATATTCAGCGGGGTGAACTGTGCTTCCCTGAATCTCTGTCCGGGGGTAGATGTTCTCTTCCTATCTCTGCGCGAGCAGTTATTGCCCTCTTGGCTTTGGTCAGCTGGCATGGCCGAGCTGTCCTAAGCCTTGTCTTTGTTCTTGGCCTTGCCGCCCTTGATGGTCTCAGTTGAGCAGAAAAGGTGGGGACTTGCTAGTAGCTTTGCTTTCGTGGCACCCGGGTTCATGGCCAACATTGTTTCTAGTGGTCATGCCTTCATGTTGTTAAGGTAGCAGAACGTGATCTCCGGGTCACTGGTAGCAGTTACTTGGTCGAGCATCTCCTCGAACCTTTTTAGGTAGCTGCCGTAGGACTTATTGTCGCCCTGCTTAATCTTGGAAAGATCGAACCGGTTCTTGGGTGTTGGTCCCGCAATGCCAAACTCTTCTAGGAAATTCTCCCAGAGCATCTTCTTACTGCCAATAGATCCACGGGGGGCTCTACCCAACCATGCTTGTGCCTTTCCCTGAAGAGCACCCTCAAATGCTCGCATCTTCAAAGCTTCCACATCGGTGACCATTCGAATCTGTGCCTCGAACGATCTGAGCCAGTCGCTTTCCCGCGTCTTCCCAAAGTACTTTTCGAATTGTGGTAAGATAACCCCTTGTACGGGTGGCCCGTTCTCAATCTCTGGAGTGAACGGGCTGCCCTCCAACGGCTTAGTGGCCCCATAGTCGGGATTGGGCACGGCTAGATTAGCCATCTGTTTGGCCATGTCTCGCTTCATGGCCTCCATCCGTTCGGACAGTCGTTTTTCTGCGTCCACGACGAGCTTGGACGAATGGGCGGGGTCTGACTGTCGACTGCGCGTTGCTTGTGGGCAATGGGTTGGTTCATAAGAGGCTTTTGCTTCCCGCTCAACTCGCGGCATGTGCCTAGGTCGGTGTGCTTCTGCTTCCACGTACTTACGGGCTTTACAGCGGCTATGGCTCTCTTCTAGAGCACGATGCTCGTGTCGGGGGTGATGCCTATCTTATGGCCTCCGCCTGATCATCTGCCCTTTGCACTTCATTGGCCTGCTCTGAGAGCACGTGAACAACGGAAGGGATCTGTCTGGTCGGAGCGGGCAATTGTTGGGGGCCTGGCCACCACCAACGATTGCATGATTGCTGAGAGCGGGCATCGCTAAATCTGCAAACCGGCGTGGCCCAAGGCGAGCAGTTGCTGGTTGAGCGCGTACATCTTATTATAATACTCCGCTTGGACTTGCAGAGCAGCAGCCTGTTGGTCAGGGGTTTGCCCGGGCAAACTCTCGTGACTACCCTGACCATACTCTCGTTGGCGATTTAGCTGCATCCTGGGATCTAGCGCACGAGCATCACACTTCTCATTGATAACTTGTCGGGCATCACGTTGGCTAGCGTGACTTTGGCTGGCGTGCTGGGATGTCTGCTTCTTCAACATACGGCACATCATTGCCATGAGTCGCGTGCCAACCAGCCACTTTTTGATTCCTCGTTTGCACCCCTTGGGGTGCCCTAGGTGGCAAATCGCCCGGTGGTGGATTGTTGTTACCTGCCTATTGGCTTCCAACCTGGTGGTTACTAACGGTGGCATGATGTTTGCTACCTTTGCCAGCCATTGCTAATAGACGGATTTTCAAGAATTTCACCGGAAAACTTTGAAGAAAGTGTTGAAACTTCGAATCTCCTGGCAACGGAACTAAACAAACCGATGTGGCAAAAATACAGCTTGGGCTGTCCGTACGATCACTACTAGAAAAATGACCTTTAGCGACAGAATTTTTCGTCGCTAAAGGCAAGATTCCGTCGCTAAAGGCTCCCCAGCGACGGAATTTTTCCGTCGGTGGTCCGTCGCTGATTTTTCGTCGCAGATGTCTGACGGACCGATTTCCGTCGCTAAAGGTTAACATCAGCGACAGAAATTTCCGTCGCTAAAGGTTGAATTTCAACGACGGAATATTTTCGTCGCTAAAGGCTTTTAAAAAATAATTAAATTTTAATTTCAGCGACAAAAATTTCCGTCGCTAAAGGCTTTTTAAAAAAATTAAATTTTAATTTCTGCGACGGAAATTTCCGTCGCTAAAGGCTTTTTAAAAAAATTAAAATTTAATTTCAGAGACGAAAATTTTCATCGTTAAATGATTTTAAAAAATAATAAATTTTAATTTAATAATTTTTAATTTTTAAAAAGTAATAAATTTTAATTTCAGCGACGAAAATTTCCGTCGCTAAAGGCTTTTAAAAAAATAAATTTTAATTTCAGCGACGGAAATTTCCGTCGCTAATAATGGAAAAAAAATTAAAAAAAAATACACAAACAAGTATGAAATCAGTATGCACCCCATTTTAACAAATCAGTCAACACTAATATGAAATCAAGTATGCACCCCATTGTTAACAGCATCACACCATTGATGTTTTATTTTGCTTGTACCAGAAGTTTCACATTTTGTACCATAGAGTGCCGCAATTCAAAAATCATGTTACGACAGATAAAAGTTTTGACCAAAATTGAAATTCATTTCTGCACGGAGAATCATTTCAGCACGGCGAATCGATTACAGGGGGCATTTGAACAAGTTGACAAAATTTTTACATTAACACCCATAATTCCATTAATATTGCTATCTAAATTGATATAATGAAATAGATAAATAGTGGCTATCTAAATTGTTTTGAAATTTCGATCGATTGAATGACTGGAACCTAATTTCTCAATGAACTAATATGAATAAATAAGCCAATTGCTTCCAGATGATAAAACAAATAAGGTCGCGAAACCCTAACCCTAATCCTAGATCCCCAATTTTTCCAAAAAAAAACACAAATTTAACCAGCACGACCCAAAGGTTGCAGGTAGACAGAATTGATAAAAACTAAAAACAATTAACCGATCCAGGGATTGAAAGATCAAAACAAATTGAAGAATGCAAACCCTAGCCGCCAAAATTGAGAGGTCAAATATCTACAAAATTAGAACAATTAGAAAGGAAAAACCCAATATTCAAGAGAGAAAATCGTTTAATTTAGGAATAAGAATGACAGATGACAGATCTAAAACGGATCAAAGAAAAATTGAAACCCCAACCCAGAATTATATACACGCAATGGCAAGGGATGATACTGGGATCGATCGATAGAGGAACGATCGAATCGAAAGAATCATATAGTAATTGAAGAGATGAAAGATTGAATCGAGATCGAATTGAAGAGATGTCATTGATGAAGCTGTTCATGATTCTCATGGCCTTGCTGGAGATACCAATGTTGGGATGGACTTGCTTCAGGACCTTGAAAATGTAGATCTTGTAGGTCTCCACCGACTTCTTCGTCCTCTTCTTCTTCTTGTCGGTAGAGGAAGCGTCTTTGGGAATTGAAGCTTCTTCTGGCTCTTCTTCTTCTCCGCCGGAGATTTCTACTGTTTCTTCTCACTGGCCTTCGCCTTCTGCCATTTTCTAGAGAGAGAGAGAGAGAGAGATAGAGTTGAGCAAACTCGAAAGAGGATGTGAAAGTGAACAGAGAATTGGCTTCTTCTTCTCCGCCAGCTTCTTCACCCATTTTATTTATATACTATGGTTAAAGTTGTTTGTAATTGGCTGTCTTTCATTGACTCGGATTGTGAACGTGGGTCATCGATTTTGGTATGAGGAAAGGAGCTTGATCGTGGATATCAAATGTGGTATAATTAAGGGGCATCTACTAAAATAAATAATTTAAAAAGTTTATTTCTCCTAATACGTTATGTAACGTCAGCTTATACATTTTTTTTCTATAAATTTATTCTCCATTATAAATAAACTCATAAAAGCTTTATATAATAGACTCACAACTAAATATTTTATTTTTTCTCAATATATATTTATTTTCAAAAATAAATATATCGTTTTAAAGCAAAAATATATCGTTTTCAAAAATACTAATGATATAAAGGTACCAATGATATAAAGCAAAAATATATCGTTTTAAGTTACGTTACGTTAAGTTAAGTTAAGTTGTAATGTGAATATTTTAATTTTTGTAATTATATTGATGCTAATCATTTTAATTATTGATATTATATTATTAAATTAACATTTCAAATATTATTTTAATAATAAAATTATCATTCATTAAAATGATTATAATATTTCCTATATATATATATATATATATATATATATACAAAGGGATTTTACACAAACACAAATATTCCAAAACATTATTTATTTTAAATTTACAAAGGGATTTTACAAAAATAACAATTTCAAAAAATATATATTAATAACAATTTCAAAAAATAACATTATTTTGTAAAATTCATTTGTATATATAGGAAATATTACAATCATTTTATTGAATGATATTTTATTATTAAATTAATATTTGAAATCTTAATTTAATAATATAATATCATTCATTAAAATGATTAGCATAGATATAATTACAAAAATTAAAATATTCACATTACAACTTAATTTATATATTTAAGAAAATAATAACAAAATTATATAAATAGAGTAAATTTGAATTTGACCCGATTGGGTTTTACCTGATCGGATCGGGTCGAGACAAAAATGTAACCTGAATCTGTTAAGCTCATCATTCTATACAACATTGTCTTGGAGAATGACATATTCATGTAAGTTAAGTTATGGACCATTAGTTGCTGCTGTTATGTTGCTGCTAAGTTGCTATGCGTTGCTGCTGCTGTTGCCACGCTAAGCCATGTTGCTGGTTGCCACGCCACGCTGCTGCTGTTACGCTAAGTTGCTAAGTTACGCTGTTGCTGCTGCCACGCTAAGTTGCCACGCCACGCTTGCTGTTGCCACGCCACGCCACGCGTTGCCACGCCACGCTACGCTGCTGCTGCTAAATTAAATTAAGTTGTTGGTTGTTACGTTAAGCCTCACTGTTACGCGTTGCTGTTGCTGCTTAAGTTGCTTATGTTACGCCTACGCTAAGCCAAATTGCTGTTAAGCTGCTGTTGCCATGTTGTTATGTTGTTGTTAATTTGCCAAGTTAACGTTGCTGTTAAGTTAAAAAGTTTGCTGTTGCTGTTGCCTAAATTAAGTTAAGTTAAGCGCTAAGTTACTAAGCATTGCTGTTGCTGGTTAAGTTACTAAGTTGCTGTTGCCAGTTATGTTGCTGTTGTTGCTGTTGCTGGGTTAAATTGCTACGCGCCGCTGCTGTTGCTGCTGCTGTTAAGTTGCTAAGTTATGTTATGTTGTTGCTGTTGCTGCGTTTAGTTGCTGTTGCTGCTGCTGTTGTTACGCTACGCTACGCTAAGTTGCTAAATTAAATTGCTAAGCCACGCTACGTTGCTAAGCAAGCTTGTTGCTGCTAAGTTGTTGCTGTTGCTGTTAAGTTGCTGCTAAGTCAAGTTGCTGTTGCTTGGCGAAGCTGCTGCTAAGGTAAGTTAAGTTAATGTTAAGTTATAATACGCTATGTTACGTTATTTAAGTTAAGTTATAACATTTTGCCAATAGGCATAGCTGTGTTTTCATGTTATAATGGTTCATCAGACTCCATTATAACATTTCCCCAATAGGCTTCGCATAGACGTATCGTGGTTTCATGTTATAATGGTCCATCGCATCTCCATTATACCATTTCGCTAGCGGTTTTCATGTTATAATGTTCCATCGTAATTCATTATAACATTTCACCATTAATAGGCGTGAACGTGTTTTCATGTTATAATGGTTCATCGACTCCATTATACCATTTCGCCTAATAGCATTTGTTTTCATGTTATAATGGTCCATCAGTCCATTATACCATTTCGCCAATGTGTAAATAAGCGTTTTCATGTTAAGTTACTTAAGTTAAGTTAAGTCTCGCGTTAAGTTATGTTATGTTATGTTATGTTGCCATGTTGTTACGCTTGTTAAGTTGCCACGCCACGTTGCTTGCTGTTGTTGGGTTGACGCCACGCTTAAGTTGCTTGCCACGCACGCTGCTTGCCAGTTGCTGTTGCTTACGCCACTGCTATTAAATTGCCACGCTACCTGCTGTTGTTATGCCACGCTAAGTTGCTGTTGCTTAAGTTGTTGTTACGCCACGCTAGTTTCGCTTGCTATGCCACGCCACGCGTTGCTGCTGGTTAAGTTAAGCCACGCCACGCTTGTTGCTGTTGTTTCATCACGCTGCTGCTAAGTTTCGCCACGCTAGCTTAAGTTGCTGCTGCTGCTGCTGCTGCTGTTGCCATGTTACGCTAAGCTTGCCAAGCTGCTGTTGCTGCTGGTTGTTGTTGTTGCCACGCTACGTTGCTGCTTTGCTACGCTACGCTAAGCCAAAGTTTAGTTAAGTTGCTTGCTAAGTTGTTTGCTAGTTAATTTATGTTACGTTGCTGCTGCTAAGTTAATTGCTGCTGTTGCCACGCTACGCTTAAATTGGTCGCCACGCTACGCTAAGCTGCTGCTATGTTACGTTATGTTGCTGCTAAGTTGTTGTTAAGCTTAAGTTCGAGTAAGTTAAGTTAAGTTATGTTTTCTAATTTTGCTCGTCAGATCTCCCTCCTAAGATTCGTGGTGCTATGTTTCGATAAAGATGGTATCTTACCTTAGACGCCTAGATAGTTTGGCTATTTTTTCGCTTTGAGTCGCTGTTGTATTTTTTCCGAGGTCGCTCCTCTGCCTCCCATTATAGTGGCAAGGCTGGTTGTCCCCCTTGTTTGTATTATTTTTTTTTATCTTAATAAAATTATGCAGGTTCCGCCCCTGCTTCATAAAAAAAAAAAAAAAAAAAAAAAGTTAAGTTAAGTTGCTACGTTAAGTTACAAGATTAAGTTAAGTTTACGCTATGTTAAGCCACATTGCTAAGTTACGCTACATTAAGCCACGACACGCATTAATACATTACGCTACGCTAGGTTACGCCACGCCACGCTATTTCGCTAAATTATGTTACGCTAAGTTGCCTGCTGGGTTGCTGTTGCCATGTTACGCTGCTGGTTGCCACGCCACGCTGCTTGCTAAGCCACGCTACGCTAACCCGTTGCTGCTGCTGCCTGCTGCTGGTTGCTGTTGCTGTTGCTGCTGCCACGCCACGTTGTTATTAACACATTACATTACACGCTATTGCTGCTACATTACGCTCGCCTAAGGTTATGTTAAGTTACGCTATGTTGCCTGTTGTTACGTTACGTTATGCTAAGTTGCTGGCTAAGTTGCCACGCTACGCTGCTCAAGCTGGGTTATGTTTACGTTAAGTTGGGTTGTTGTTGTTGTTGCTAAGCCACGCAACGCTTAAGTTAGGTTAAGCCACGTTACGCTTAAGCTTGCAAGTTGCTATGTTACGTTACGTTAAGCTGCTGTTAAGTTATGTTACGCGTTGTTGTTAAATTGCTGTTCACGCCACGCTTAAGTTAAGTGAAGCCACGCTACGCTAAGCCGTTGCTGGTTATGTTACGCTAAGCTGCTGCCGTTGCTGCTGTTGCTGCTTCGCTGCTCGCTGTTGCTTTGTTACTGCCAAGTTGCCGCTAAGTTGCTGCTGCTGTTGCTGCCAACGCCACGCCACGCTTAAGCTGTTGCTGCCACGTTAAGCTGCTGCTTGCCACGCCACGCTAAGCCAAGTTAAGTTGCTGTTGCTTTAAACCAAGCTAAGTTGCTAAGTTGTTGCTAAGTTAAATTACATTAAGTTGCCACGCTATCGTTAAGTTACGCTACGCTACATTACATTACGCCACGCTAAGTTACATTACGCTACGCTAAGTTACATTACACCACGCCACGCTGCTGCTGCTTATGCTACGCTAAGTTGCTGGTTAAGCTGCTGGCTGTTACATTTGCTGCCACGCCACGCTAAGCTGCTAAGCTTACGCTACGCTAAGCCAAGTTGCTGCTTGTTGCTTGGGTTACGCTACGCTAAGTTACATTAAGTTGTTACGCCATTCCGCTAATTACGATACGCTACATTACATTATGTTACGTTAAGTTATGTTACGTTAAGTTAAGTTAAGTTACGTTACGTTACGTTAACTTACGTTAAGTTAAGTTGTAATGTGAATGTTTTAATTTTTGCAATTATATTGATACTAATCATTTTATTTATTGATATTATATTTTTAAATTAACATTTCAAATATTATTTTAATTTAATTTCAATTTAAGTTAACGTTACGTTACGTTAAGTTACATTAAATTAAGTTGTAATGTGAATGTTTTAATTTTTGTAATTATATTGATGCTAATCATTTTAATTATTGATATTATATTATTAAATTAACATTTCAAATATTATTTTAATTTAATTTCAATTTAAGTTAACGTTACGCTACGCTAAGTTGTTGTAATGTGAATGTTTTAATTTTTGTAATTATATTGATGCTAATCATTTTAATTATTGATATTATATTATTTAATTAACATTTTAAATATTATTTTAATTTAATTTCATTTAAGTTAACGCTACGCTACGTTACGCTAAGTTGTTAAGTTGTAATGTGAATGTTTTAATTTTTGTAATTATATTGATGCTAATCATTTTAATTATTGATATTATATTATTAAATTAAGATTTCAAATATTAATTTAATTTAATTTCAATTTAATTTCAAATATTATTGATATTTTATATTTCAGAATTTAATTTCAGTTTATTTTCAGCGACGGAAAATTCGCCGACAAATTCGCCGCCGATGCTAAATTCGCCGCTAGCAGATCTTCACGACGAAAATTCGCCGATAAATTCCGCCATCGATGCTCATTCGCCGGGCGCCTCGCTAGAAGGGACGGGTAGATATCCGAAGCTTGAATATGCTTCCTTGAACCTAATGAAGATCACAAAAAACCTTAGTGGAAGTGCAAGGCAGAGCCTCGCGAAACCACTCCGGTGTGAGATTAAGTATCGTGTGAGAGAGTCAAAAAGTAATTGGACAGAGGTTCTAGGCTCAATGACGAGTGGGTACCTTATTTGTGGTTTATGGAGGGGTATTTATAGGTCCCCTAATGACATAAAATCCTGGTGGGATTCAGTTTCCATAAATACCTAGTCAATTGAGGAGAGAATCTATAAATTGTAGGCACGTTAGGCGGTTGGTCGCGTGAATGTAGGAGCAGATAAGACAAATGTCTTGCTCGGATATGGAAACCTTTGACTTGTCTTGGAGAGTAAGTTTTCGGGGTTTCCTACTTGGTGTGTGCCCGGGCGAGCAAGGCTCTGCCTGGCTACTTGATGTAGACTGAGCTGAGGTGAATGTAGATCCCGGGCGTGGCCCCTGGTCGAGTAGGCAAGTCGAGTGCTCGACCAGGTCTAGACGGGATGAATCCGATTATTTGCCCGGTGTGAATGTGATCCATGGGCCTGGCCCCTGGTCGGACATGCAAGGCCTGTGCGCGGCCATGTTTAGACGGGAGTCGCTTTGTTCGTTGCCCGATACCTCGGTTATTTTGTCCGCTAGACTGGTGGGCCCCATACTAATTATGCTCGTGACTAACACGTGATGCTAGCTCGTGTTTCGCTCTTGACCCGGCTTGGGCCGGACATATCATTTTCAATCAAATTATACATAAGCAACATGAAGTGAAAAAATAAAATTAAAAAAATAAATTATTGTAAAATTAATATCATGATTAAAAACTTTAATGATAATAAATAAAATAAACAAATAATTGTATCATAAAGATTGTGAGTTCGATATGTACATAAACTGAACAAATTATTATAACGCGTCGATTAAGAAAAAGTAAAATTATTAATAGAGAATACAATAAATAAATAAAATCTTTTATAAAATTTAGAATATTTTTTTAAATACGACATTTGTCATTAAATATGTGCAATTACCACTACTATCACTATGATTAAATATGTACAATTAATACTACTATCACTATTACATAACAAAACTCACGTAATCTATATTAATCAATATTAATATAATGTTTTTTATCTTTTAGTTAGTGTGTTATGAAAATTAAACACATAATTAAAATGTAAAGATAAAAATATAAGTGAATTTAATTATTGTTTATTACATGAATGAAAAATTCATATATATTTTAGAATACGTCTTTAAACGAATATATATTTGTTAGATAATAAAAATTGTATAACAAATTCAAATGACGATAAACAAAAAAAAAAGCAACTCAAATTACATACTTCCTACAGTCATCCCTCCCCCGGAATAACCAAAATGTCCCCGACTCAAAAACTCTTTCATTAATAGTGTCACCAAAATGATGTGACACTGATAATATGTGTGCTTAATTATTACAATTATATATACAAATATTTAAGCCCAATTTAATAGACAATAAAATAGACACTTTAGACTATGATTGCTCTCAATTCATTGTACCTCTTACAGGGTATGATATACTCGGCTACTCGTTCATATACATAATCACACCCCTCTACACTCATCGTACATGTTCTCAGAGCAATTAGACTAGGATTCACTTGCTCATATTCATCTTTCAATGTCAATGAGCGAAAATAGAATCCGTTAATGATGATGTTGTCACCTCTCACCAGAACCTTGTTGATCTTTAAAAGTCCACTCATCCAGTATGTCATAACTGATGCAACTACTTTTGCTGGTGAAATTACGTGGTTATAGACAACCAAAGCAGTCACAGAACATTTATATTCAAGGAGAAAACACATTTATGGCTGAGTAAACAATGTTTTTTGAGTATCAAATTAAACATGACAAACTTTAAAGATCCATATTTTTTCATCAAATTATATTTCACTATGCACTTGTTCTTTAGCTCCTATGGATAGAGTTTGTCTTGACAAAACTCACAAGTAAATTAATATTCAAAGAGGAAGCACATTTATGGCTGAGTAAACAATGTTTGTTGAGTTTTTAGATTGTTAGTCTCGTTTCCCTTGCATATTGGTAAAAAGAGAAAAGATATTCCCTCTTAAATTGATGATATTTAATTTCTTAACAGTTTCTTATGCTTTTTTTATTTACTTATAAATACTTGTATATGTGTTCTTATGTAAATAGTATCTAACAATCTTGAGATAAACAAATTACATTTGTCATTATATATATCTTTCTATTTTTGGCAAGTGCATTTTGAAGGGATCTTGCTATATTTGGATGTGCTAATCACATTTGTCATTATATATATAAAGAAAATGTAACAAAACAAAGTGTTCCAATTTCCAATGTCTTGTTAATTAAATGTTTAGTATAAAAACTTTAAAAAATATAATAAAACAAAATATTTCAACTTCTAATGCATATTTGTGTTTTCATTTATGGAAAACATTTAGGCGGGAAAATCACGTTTGTTATTATATATATATATATATATATATATATATATATATATATATATATCAGGCCCGGTTTTGGGGGAGTTCAGAGTGATCGATCGAACAGGATCCTCAATGTAAGAGGGCCCAATTTTATATATGTGTATGCTAGTTTTATTTAGATATATAATAAATAATTTAATTTTAATAAACAAAATGTCATTTGCTCAATGGATTGGGTCTGTGTAAATGTTGAGAGAAGCGGGGAAGTATAATGTTCAAGCCCCTTCACCTGCTTTTTTGTAGTTTTTTTTTTTAATTTTGTGTGTCAATTATTTTTAGTATTATTGTATGTGCATATTATATCATATACTTCCACGATTTAGTTAAATAGTCTCCTATATTATTTTGAGCGATTTTACATAAATAATCAACTTTTAAAAAATATGCTTATAATTTCACAATATTTCATTTTTATTCTCCACTTGTATTGTAAGTATAATGGTTGTGGTTAAGTATTTTATTTATTTATTACCAACTTCAAATCTACTTATATATGTTTTAATTACTCCGGAACCTAATGAATAAAGAGTTACTATATAAAGATAAATATTTTGTATTCGGTTTCAGCAGAATTATTCAACCTTAATTTTATTTTCCGTTCGCTAAATTTACTTATAAAAAAAAAGTTAGTTGAGAATCAATTTTTTTTATCTGGGTCATAAAAAATAACAAATGATTGAGCGTATAATATCAATATTTTAGGCAAAAATCAAAATTTATTGTTATGTTACTATAATTTTTAATTATTGCTTATGATTATTTAATTCTTTGCTTTGTCAATTCATTGTTTTTTAAGTTGAATTTATAGTGCATAATACATGTTACCAAAAAAATATCTATCTAGAAGTCAAAACATAAATAAAAGAAGAAAATTGATGAAGTATATTCTTTTTATTGTAAATTATTTTAACGAATGAATAATAACAGTTTTCGGTAATTATTTAATACTTATTTTCTTATATGTTTGGGTATTATTCATTTTCAATACTTCAAATGATGAAAAATCAAATAAAATTGTTTGTCTATAATTCTTATGTTTATATTTTTATAAGGGCCCCTTATTTTCTTTTTGCTCTGGACCCCCAAAAGTTCAGAACCGGCCCTGATATATTTATATATATAAATTTTAAATTAGAATACTTTGAACATAACTAAAATAATGTAAATATTGAAATTGATCAATGAATGGGTGATTGAAAGATTTACGTAGGAATTTTATGTAGAAAAAGAACTTATGAAATAAAGTAATTAATAATTAATGGATATAGATTAATTAATAATTTTCTGGTGATATTGATAATTTTAAGTTTTCATCCGCCAGCGGTGTAGAATATTTTTTTGACAAATGATTTTTTGAACATAACACGTGGGCAATCGAAGTCTAAGTAAATCAAAATAAATGTTCTGATTGACATGCATCATGACTCAGAGCCAATTGTGTAAAAATATTATACACATCCGGTGGATGAAAACTTTATCAACTAATAGTTTATAGATTCTCCCTCAATTTTCAAATTATTGTCATCCTTTTTTTTTCGTCCGTTCTAAAATAATTGTCTTCTTTCAAAACTTTTCATTTTAGAAAAATACTTATACCACTTTACCCTAACTTTTTTTTCCAACTTTAATTATGGCCACATGTTCATGTTGGAATATGCTTCTTGATAATTAATTTATCACCTTGTATATTCTATATATGTTGATTTTCTTGTTCCCATTACAGCGAGTCATCACTAGTGGCTAAAAGGTCTGCGTACCGGTTAGCGTAGCAACTCGTGTTACATCACATAGGTCTTAGATTAGGTGCGACCTGATCGAGTCCTACTTTCCTACATGATGATCAAACAGACCAGCACTTAATATGCACTAGCACCAGCAGACTTACGGTAGCGTCAAAAGTTTTCAGTAGACTCGTCACCAGCAGACATGTCATACGCAGAATAGAACATCTTGAAGACTCACCACCGGCAGACATGCTACAATTTGATTGTTTACACCAACAGACATCAGTTCTCTTAAAACAGAAGACTTACGCCTATGGTCCGAACATCCTATCGGCAGACCTGATTCTGCACGTGCTACAGAGAGACAAGTCTATAATAGTTCAAGTCAAGACAAATATATCCAAGCTTTATAAAGCCTGACATAGTTAAAGCTACATGACTTTCTCTCACTCACGTGGTCTGATAAAGTCAAAAGAATCCACTTTATTGAACAGACTACGTGACAGTGCATCAGACATCAGACTTGCTTTTCAGAGACTTATCAATACAGTCTGACAGGCAACAGTTCCAAGATCCACATGACAAAATCTTTACCCAACAGTCAAAGATCTTGTGGACAATATCCCTATCCGATAGACTTCAACGACCATATCTCTAAACGGATGGAAACATCAATCTTCATCTCTCAACGATCACATTGACTCTAGTCTATATAAGAAATCTTTTCTCTTCCCCAACGACATAGAGCGAAGTCAAAAATGAAGACTCCTGCTACAAGAGCTTCAAAGAAACAAAGAGATCTACAACGAGATCGTCTTCACCAACGCATCTCAGATCTTTACAGAGGATTGCAGGGAACTCATCCAGACCTTAGTAAAATACTCTCAGTGGATTGCTAGGAAGAAAAATTTAGAGAAGAAGAGAGAGATAGATCAGAAACTTTAAAAGACAGAGGTCAACATCTTGGTTAAGAACTCAGTTCTTGATTTGAGTTCTTCACCCTTTTTCGAAGAACTCAGCCTTTAGCTAAGCTTCAGGACTCCATTCCTAACGCTAAAGGTCAAGCTCTTTGATCGATCTGAAGATTGATTTTAGATAATGCCCAAAGAAGATGAAGAGCTGTTTGTAGATACTGCATTCATATCTTCAGATTTGTATTCCTATACAAATGCTGTCGATTGTGCAATAATCACTCATCATGGAAGGCCGAGTGCTCTGCACTCAATCGTTCAGATAATTTTAATCTGAACGACCTTGAAAATTCTCTTCTCATATTAGTTTCTCGTTCTCGTCTCCAATTACTCTCTTTACCTAAGAATTTGTTTTCAAATAATTAAGTAAAGATTAAGGCTTGAAAGGACGAGGACAGAAACTTTACATAGAGTATATAGGCTGATGTAATCTGTAATTTATCTTTGAATAAATTCAGATGTTCTTTCAAATAATTTATCTTTCAGTCTTTACCTCTATACAAGCTTTTATAAATTGATTTGTCATTTGAAAAGCTATTATCGAATGATTTCCTAAACTCTGCATTTGAAGAAGTACTAAGTGTGCTGTTGTTCTGATTATATATTCGTGTATAGCCACTTAAGACTTCTCTAAATCTAAGCCTTTCTATTTCTGTTGCTTAAACCCTTTCAAACAGGCTATTGATTTAACAGGCAGTTTACCGGTAAAGTTGAAATATCTGCTTAGAGCAAGTTTGTCGTTAGCCTCTACCAGCAGACATGCTCAACACGTTAAACTGCCTATGCCATTAAATCTACACTTTAAATGTATTTAGAAGAAAAGTTTTTAAATGACATCATAGGCTATTCACCCCCTTCTAGCCTATTTGAGCATAATTGTGGAGCAACAGTTCAAGTGCATTAAAAGAAAACTACACATTTTACCAATATTTATAATACATTCAATTATTTTTCTTATACGGTGTCGGATCAAAATAGACAATAATTTGAAAACGGAGGGAGTATATATTAATAGGAAAAAAAGTTAACATAAACTTGTCCTATAAATAACTTGTATAAATAAAATAGTAGAGAAATGAAAATGGATAAAAATCGAAGAGTTTCAGTCAAATTAAACTTGTATAGATTAAATGAAATACAATCCAATTTTAAATTAAACTATATTCGACAAAAAAAATATTTTCTTATTTCACAGAAAGTTGACACGTGACAGTCATTTCACCGAAAGCTGTCACGTGGCAGCAGAAGTTCTATTTCAGCAATAGTTAATAGAATATATTGAAATTGATCATTCAAATGAATAATTGAAAGATTTGCGGTATGAATTTTCTATAGAAAAAATAACTTTAAAATGAAGTAATTAATAATTAATAGATATAGATTAATTAATAATTTTTCTAGTGAATTGATCATTTTAACTGAAGTCGTCATGTGGCAGTAGTGACTACTGTTAGTAGTAATTAATATTAAATTTTCATCCATTTGCGGTGTAGAATATTTTTTACACAAATGACATTTGAACACTACATGTGGGCAAGCAAAATCTAATTCAATCAAGACAAAAGATTGTGATTGATATATGTTATAATATAATGACTGCTTGTGTAAAAAAGATTCCACACCGCCAGTTTATTAAAATTTTACTCAATTATTAATTAATAGATATAGATTAATAAAATAAACAATTAACATAAAATTATTCAAGGAATAACGTGTATAAATAAAATAGTATAAGGAGATAAAAATTGATGAGAATTGAAGAGTTTCTGTCAAGTTAAACTTGTATTAATTTAATAGGATAAAATTTGGTTTTAAATTAAACTATACTTGAAAAAAAACAAAAACAAAACATTTTCTTATTTTATAGAAAATTGACACGTGACGGCCTTTTACATAAAGCAGTCACGTGGCAGCTGCGGTTTTTGTTTTTGTAGTAGTTATAGATTTCGATTAACCTGGTTAAAACATGAAATTCTTGAATACTATATTCTTTTATATACAAAAACACAGACGAATTTAATACATACAAAATGAAAATAAGATTAGGTTTAACAATATCAATAATTAAAAAAATAACATCGATATATGAAAAAATAAAAACAGAACTAACAGATTTTATCAGTAAGAAGAAAAACTTTTACTAATAACTTTAAACTTTTGTCATTAACAATTTTTGAGAATTGAGAAGTCTAATCAAGTAAAACAAATATAAAATATAATGTGATAAAATTTATCTTAAACTAACAGATTTTATTTATCTGTAATTTACTTTAAACTTTTATAGGTAAATTTTTTTGAAAATTGGGAAGTCCTAATTAAGTGAAACACGTATAAAATAAAATGTCATAAAATTTATACTAAAATAACATATTTTATTTATCTGTAATTTTAAGATTAGTTTTAAGATTTTTATAAGTAAATTTTATATAAAAAACTTTTATAAGTAACCAATTTGGGCAGCAAAAGTTGGTAAAAAAAAAACTTGTAGGAATAAGAATGCTTTGCTAACCGTTTTTAAAATCAATAAAGTTGTAATAAAAAACTTTTACTAGTTACTTTAAACTTTCACAAAAAAAGTGACGCGTGGAAGCATACATTTTTAAAAACAAATCATCAAACATTTAACAGAAAGTCGCTACGTGGTAGTATTGAATTCTGTTTTAGTAATATTTATAGACTCCCACCCTTTCTAAATAATTCTCAATCTTTCTTTTATCCCTTTTAAAATAATTGTTCTTTTTCAAAAAAAAATTTAAACACTTCTACCACTTTAATTTTTCTTTTAATATTTTATTTAATTATGATCACATACACAAGAGTATTAAAGGAAACCACACATTGTATCAATATTTATAATATAATCAATTAATTATTTTCTTAAACGGTGTACCGGGTCAAAGATAACGATACTTTAGAAAGGGAGGGAGTATAAAATAATTAACAAGTTGATTAATAAAATAAATCTATAAAAATGTTTATAAATCTATACTATAGTATATTAAAGTTGGTGAGGACAACTCTAACAATGACACATCACCCAACTTTTGATATTGTTGAAATCCCAAGTCTCCGCATCACTTGACTTGAGAATTTTCATTTTCTAGCCATTAGCTAAAAACAATAATTAATATGATGTTGTGATATTAATAATTTACTATTAATCTCTTCTATTGTTAATAATAATAGAAATCTTATATAGAAAGATTATTACTACCAACATCATTTTTTTCAACCAGGTTGAATCCTGGGGTAGTAGTTCCGGTCCCTCATTACTACTACCAGGAAAATCGCGGGATGTGCCCGAATGATACATGGTTTGAGAACACGTCAACTAATAACACATACAAGGTCCAACCTCAGAAGAAAGCAAATTGCTTCCACCAAGTATCGAACTCACACTGCATGTCTCCAGAATCTTATGTCCCCCTCCTTTTACCACTCGGCTATGCTCCGGGTGACTATTACTACCAACATCATTTCTTAACCAATGTGGGTTAATATTATTATATTAAAATTGGGTGACTATGTTACTCTAATGACACATTTCTAACATCATACTTTAAACATTGATATCTTATTCATCTAAAACTTGATTTGGACGAATAAATATATCATTTTGATTTTGTCACTGAGTATAACACATTTGCATAATTACGTTTGTCAACAAACAAATGACACGTAAAAAAATTTGTGCCTCAATTTGCAAAATTTCTTCCTATAAGGGTAAAATAGGTGTGTCATATTTTTGGTTTTGTTTTAACCTTTCTTGGTCTCAAAGTTTTGGTAAGTAATTACCATATTTAATCATTTCCTAAAAGCTCTTAAAAAATCCATATATTTGGTAATAAAATATGTGTAATAAAGGTGATTTAATTGATTATGTAAACTAACTCCTTTTGTTTCCTAATCCTTTAGTTTCTTGGAGTCTTGTGTTTCTTAATTGTATTGTAGGTCTCCACCAACACACACACACACACACACACACACTCACACACACACACACACACACACACACACACACACACACACACACACACACACACACATATATATATATATATATATATATATATATATATATATATATATATATATATATATATGGGAGTATGGTGTACAGAAGATGAAGAGAGAGCAGGAGAATACATACAGAGAATACTCAATATAGATTAAGAGAAAAATCAGAAAGCCTTGTTGTTGTTGGAAATCTGGATGAAGCTCCGAGTGTAGCTTCATCACAAACTACATTGCTACTGCTGTTTGCGTTCCTAGTTTCTAGGAAACTTGTTTTTTAATCTCACGTTTTCTATACCTTGTTTTTGTGGGTTTTTTCTCTTCAAGACTTGTTGTCTTATGAGAGGTTTGTTATTTTGGTGATTTCACAATTTGTTTTGTTAAAAACATAATTCTTTTTTAGAGAAATATTTTTGGCCATAAGGTTGGATCTACAAGCATAACTTGTAGATCGTTTGATAAACTTCCGTATTTATTATTGCTTTAATTGTTTAAAGTCTTCCGCTGTTTACATATTTGACTTTCTGGTTGATGCACCTCTGGGTAGAGCTTCGTTACAAGCTGTATCACAAGCTGTATCGACAGATTCCTTGAATCCTAGCTACTATTGATCTTTCAATTGGTATCAGAGCTTTCTATTGACGACACTAAGAGTTGATTTTGATTGTAGCCATGATGGGTTCTCAATATGAGAATGTTATTCGACCTCCTACCTTGACTAATGTGAATTATTCAATTTGGAAAGTTAAGATGCGTATCTTCATCAAATCAATTGAGAGAGCGTGGCTTGCTGTTTTGAATGGTTGGACTCCACCTAAGACTACTGATAATGATGACGATGTTAAAATCACTAAAGAAGCAGATTGTACCACTGAAGATAGAAACACAACCTCTTTTAATTCAAAGGCTATTTCAACCATATACAAAGTTTTGGATGCCAACACTTTTAGGGTGATTGCTAATTATGAACCTGCTAAAGATGTATGGGAGGCCCTTCAAACCTTATGTGAAGGACCTACCAGTGTTCGTGCTTTAAAACTTAGATTGCTTACTACAAACTTCGATAACACTAGAATGAATGAAACTGAGGATATCATGTCTTACTATGGTAGGTTGCTTGATATGTCTAATTTTGCTCTTGCATTGGGTGATCCTATCACAAATCATCATCTTGTTAGTAAGATGATACATACTTTGCCTGAAAGATTTAATGCTAAAATTTGTGCTATTGAGGAAACTCATGATATTGATAAAATGAGCTTTGATAGACTTGCAGGTTTTTTTCAAAACTTTGAGTTGAACCGCAATGAGCAAATTAAACAAAAAGGGAAAGGTGCATCATCTTTTAGTCCTTCTGTGAAAAACATTGCATTGCTTTCTGTTATTGACGTCTCTCCTGATTTGCTTGAATTGCACAAAGAAATTGAAGAATCTGATTTTGGTGAAGATTCTATGACACTTTTAACTACCAAGTTTAAAAACATTTTGAAAGCCAAAGGTTAAAATAGAACTCCATCTTCAAATTCCAAAACCTTTTTTAAACCTGAGGCTAGTAAGTTTGTTCGCAAAGAAAACCCTTTTACCAATCATTTTGCTACAAAATCTACTTATAGTGGAAAGAATATTGATTCTATTAAGTGTAGGGAATGTCAAAGGTTTGGTCATTATGGTAATCAATGTGCTAATACTTTGAGAAAGAAGGGTCTAAATTTTTCTGCTACCATGAATGAGTGATGATGAAGATCTAGGTGATCTTATCACTCTCACAACTGTATACAATGTTCAGACTAATCTTACAGGTTTTTCAAGTGATGCACCTCCGGATGCAACTGTATCACAAGCTGCATCAGACAGAAGCTGGGACGACTTTCTTTGCCTTAACTCTTCCATCATTGAAGATGTTTCAGAATCTGAATTAGAACTGATGGATGCTTGTAAAGAGTTGTACAATGATTGGGAAAAGAGGGCTCTTCAAGTTAAGATACTTGGAAAGATAAATGAAACACTCAAGAAAGTGAATGAAGATCAGAAAGAGTGCATTGCTAGACTGGAGTGTTTGTTTACCAAGAAGGATGTAGAGCCTGAAAATTTGAAAGAAGAACTCAACAAAGCAAATGAGACCGTGGCAAAGTGGAATTCTAGTCAACACGAACTTGATGATATATTGAAGTTTGGAAATAATGGTAAGTCTGGGCTTGGATTCATGCCAAAAACATTTGTTAAGGAGGGTGAAGGTACAACTTCTGAACTAAAACAATCTACACACATTTTTCAAAAATCAAATCTTTTTGAAAAACCTAAAACTAGAAAGAGAAACTATGTGTCATTACTGTCACAAATCTGGATATATCAAGCCCTTCTGCTATGCTGAGGAGGTTAGGCAAACATATCTGGTCCATAACCAGATGCAACACCGAATGCAGCTGCATCTGAAGCTACATCGGCCAAAAAATTCTAAACTAGTGTGGGTGCCCAAAGGGAGTTGCAGGAATGTTAATTCTAAATATTGTGAACCATTTGATATATGTCCTGGTGCAAAATGGTCTGACTCAGAATATTATAATGTCACCTTCACATCTTTGAAATCTCACATTGCTGGTTCTTGGTACTTTGATAGTGGATGTTCAAGACATATGACTGGTTCTATTGAGAACTTGAAAGACTATGAGAACATCAATGGAGGATCTGTGACCTATGGAGGGGGTGATAAAGGGAAGATAATTGGTAGAAGTACTTTAAATGTAGATGGTCTACCTAAACTTACAAATGTCTATCATGTTGAAGGTCTTAAGACCAATCTCATAAGTATCAGCCAACTGTGTGATGATGATCTTCAGGTTAGATTTGATAAAAATTCATGTCAAGTGTTTGATCAAACTAACAAGTGTTTATTGACAGGTACAAGATCTTCAGATAATTGATATATGTACAATAATGTACAAACTTGTCAAAGTGCTAGCATGGATGCCATAGATTTATGGCATCAAAAGTTAGGACATATGAGTTTTCGTAAGCTTCATGAGCTTGTGAAAGGGTTACCTAGTTTGAATAAGGATTCCACAAAAGTGTGTGGACCATGTCAAAAAGGTAAGCAAACAAAGGCCTTTCGCCCTCCCACTTCTCATTGTTCCACTTATAGATGTCTTGAGATGATCCACACTAATCTCATGGGTCCCTTTGAGTTGGAGAGTTTAGGTAAGAAAAAATATACATTTGTGTGTGTTGATGACTTCTCTAGATACACTTGGGTTGTTTTCTTAAAAGAAAAATCAGACACTTTTGAGGCTTTCAAAATATGGTATACTTGTGTGATGAACGTGTATGATCTAAAACTTACTAGAATTAGATGAGATGATGGCACAAAATTTGAAAATTCCTTTTTTTCTACTTATTGTAATTCTAATGGCATAACTCATGAGTTCTCAGCTCCTAAAACTCCACAACAAAATGGAGTGGCAGAAAGAAAGAATAAGACATTACAAGAAATGGCTAGGGTAATGTTAAGTTCCAAGAATTTGTCAAAGAGATGTTGGGCAGAAGCCCTAAACACAGCTTGCCATATTGGAAATAGGGTTTACTTGAGACCAGGTAGCACCATGACACCCTATGAAATTTTAGTAGGAAATAAACCTACTTTAAAATATTTTCATGTCTTTGGGTTTGTGTGCTATCTGCTTAATGATAGAGATCATCTTTCAAAGTTTGACTCAAAAAGTGACAAGTGTGTTTTCATGGGATACTCCACTAATAGTTGTGCTTATATGATATTTAATATTAGAACAAAAACTATTATGGAGTCTATGAATATAGTTTTTGATGACTTAACAGATCTTGAACACAAAATTGTTGATGATGATGTTTCAGGTTTGCTAGATTTTGGTGATCGTGATACAAATGCACAAGCTTCAGATTCTGCAACTACTGGACATACAAGCACTGTTCCAGTCCCAGAGAGTACAACTACTGCAAGTTGTGATAATTCAGTAAATACGGATTCAACTCCATCCGAAACTGCATCGTAAGGTGTATTGGTCAGAAATTCTGAGGATGCTGAAACAGAACTTGAACAACCTGAATCTCATTCCTGTGTAACTGGTCGCAGCCAAGATATTCCCAGCCGTATTCAGAAATTTCATTCCTCTTCTCAAGTAATAGATATTGT
This sequence comes from Codonopsis lanceolata, assembly GCA_013146195.2. Classification (NCBI taxonomy): domain Eukaryota; kingdom Viridiplantae; phylum Streptophyta; class Magnoliopsida; order Asterales; family Campanulaceae; genus Codonopsis; species Codonopsis lanceolata. The sequence continues at coordinate 158,147,709 of CM028379.1, forward strand.
ACATGATGGTATGTCAACTAGGAATAATTATTTTAGTTTAAAAGTTTTTAGATAAAATTCTTGCACTAACAATAGAAGAGATGTATCTCACATTAGATAGAAAATAATGTTGGTTTCAAAAGTGTTAAGATAAAAGACTTCTACTATTATTGTTAATAGAATATATGTATCTTACATTCGTTAGAAAATAACGTTGGTTTCAAAAATTTTAAGATAAAAAACTTTTAGTACTATTATTAATATAATAGATGTATCTTTCAAAAGTGTTAAAATAAAATACTTATATATATATATATATATATATATATATATATTCCACATTGTTTAGAAAATGATATTTGTTTTAAATTCTAATATTTAAATCATAATGCTTAAAATCTTAAAAAGTATACTACTACTACTATTACTATTATTACCAAAAGAAAAAATATATACCACATTTAAAAATTATAATAATGTTATTACCAACAAAATCTATGCGGTGCGGATACTCTATGATGTCGTTTGGTAGCCAGGATTAAGGTCATATACGATTAATAAGCCAAGTTGTTTGATGTTTGGTACAGAATAGGTGGTCGGGACTAATAACACGAGTTATCCGGATAAAGTCATTATCTCCTCACTATTAATACCAAGGGGGAGGGTGGTATTATTAGCGCCCTCACTAAAAAAAATTAGGATTAACATTTGTTATCTCAAAACTACCCCCGATATATAAGTGAGGATTAATAGCGAGGGCATTAATAGTACTGAGATTAGGGGTGACAAAATGGGTGTTATGAATCAATGGATAATAGGCCATTATCCATGGATAACCATGGATAATGACCTATTATCCATTGATCCATAACACCCATTTTGCCACTCCTAATTGAGATTAATAATACTACTTATCCTTATCCGACTACCAAACAAATCCTATAAATAGTATTAGTCAAATGTCAGTGAACTATTTATGAAGAGACTTGTTCATTAATATTTCAAAAAAGGTGAAAGAACCAAAGTGAAAAGAAGACAAAATCCATGCATGTTACCTTGGAGAGAACAAGGTAACACAAGTAAAATAACTGGCGTTGGATTTGTACCGCGTTAATCATCCGGCCCAAGGTTATTGGGGGTCATATCATATTCATGCAGAAGATCCAATCATTCATTAACAACACATCAAACAAAGAATGCCACCCTAATTGTTTCTTTTATAGTCTACCTAATAGTGACAGTTATATTCATTATTTTCTCCAACTTTTTCATCCTAAAAATTCTCAAGCACACCATCCATTTGCTTTTGAAGATATGAATCCTATGATAATTGTTGTTTATACAAATTAATTCATCAACCAACAATTTTAGCTTGAATTTTGAAATGTTTAAAGAGACATTCTCATGCATAACGCTTTTTGAAACACAACTTTTTCTATAAATGCGATAAGCAATTCAAAAGGTGATAATATGAAAAGGATAAAACAAGATTATTTTAAAAGCCAACGAGAGTTTACAGTATTTTAAGCACAAAGCCACCAATTAAGCGAAGAACTCTTGAGTCTTGATCCACAAAATTTTCTTTCCGCCTCCTCATTACGTAATCATATTGTAGTTAGTAGGATGATTTTATCATTGAACCAAGAGAAATGTAGAGGTTAACATGTTATACCATATGCATAAAAAAATGTACATTAGTATGACCAATACTTTTATTGGAGTATTTTCAAAATGACCACCCAAGCTTAACTAACACCTTTGAACGTGGAGGTGACTTGAATAACAACATTTGTACGGCAAACATTGGTTCAAGGAGGTGGTAGGAGAAGAAGAAGTTTGGGGCTTTTAAAATTGGAAATGAGCAGGCAATGCATAGAACTACGTAACGGCCCATTTATAAATGGCGGCAAAATCAAAGCTGCCTGCCACGTTGATCCTTGCTGTAAAAGGACAAAAAGATCACTGCGGCAAATAAGTACTCCAATATACTCTACGCAGTAGTAAATATTAACTTTGTTACTGTACAACATCTCACTTGACACTTGTACCGTACATAAATTACTGTATACAAGAATTTACGTCATAATTGCATTCCAAAATAGGCCTAGCTCGTTAACTCTTCTAATACATGAATTAGCAAACTATAATTCAATGTTTATTCTACTAATCTAAATCTAAATACATAAAATGGGTATTTTAAGGTTATTTTAAATAGAATGCTTATGTTGGTGTGGGAATGATTTTAAGGGATGAATATGACCACTTTTTGTGTTGTTTTCCAAGGGGTGAACAAAATACTATGTAAATATGTTAAATAATGTTCTAATATAGAAACAAGAAGGTGAACTAAGATTATTTTCTGTTCTAAATCTAATTAGATGCAGTTGATCTCACATTTCCCTTCCCTGCATGATAAGTGAGCTTAATTATTATTATTCACTTAGTTGTTCTTGAATCTTGATATCCTAACAAATATTCGATGCAACCCGCTTCATTTTTTCTAGTCAAACTTCATTTTTTTTCAAATAAAAGTTAACTCTTCTCCTTAAAAGCGCTATCAAAACCCGCTTTTAATACTGTTCTTATTGTAGTTTATACAAGATAAAAATAAAATTGCTATGTTTGGTCTTGTACATCATACAAATGATTAATTATATCAGTTCTAAATTATTTTCTTTTTTTTAATTTTTTTGTTTTAAGAAAATACTTTTAATATACTATTTTAATTAAGGGTTACATATACATGAGTTTTTTTTTTATTTTAAAAAAACTACATATTACACAAAATGTTTATAGTATAGTAGTACTTATGTGAAACCGTGTTTCACTAACAGTTCAGTCCAAAAACACGCGATCGATCGAGTTAGGGGGATCCATTTTATAGAAAATACCCATAATACCATATTTTTTTAAATATATTTTTACCTTCATAATATAGTCAATTAGTTTTTTTTTTCAATTTATCTATCTACTAAAACATGACAAATATTTAGAAAAGATGGAGTAATATTTTCTCAACAATATTTAGTACACTTTAAGTTTAATTGAAAAATTAATGTAGTGTTGTATTGTAATTGCCCAATTGCATAATTTTGTATCCTATTACTAATTTTTTTGTACTATTTATATTTATTTGCTTTTACTCGCAATTAGACTAAATGGTCAAAACTCTCCACTAAACAAGCACAAAGGCCTCATCTGGTGCAATATTTTGAAAACACATCTTTTTTAAAACGCAGCATTTTCAAAACGCAGTTTTATTTTTGTAAACACGTTTGAAAAACTATTTCAAAATGCTATTTTTCATAAACAGAGTAGTTGTAAACGTAGCATATTTTTAAAATGCTACAAATTGGAGCGCTTTAAAGCGCTCCACATTTTTAAAACGCTGCATTGAAACACTTTTAAAGAGAAAACGCATTGTTTTTTACCAACGTTTTGATCAAAACGCTCCACCAAACAAGCACTAAGGCCTAAAAAGCATCTCCAATGCTAATGTAGATATGAAATAATTTAGATGCTACCTAGGATTTTAATCCTTTTTAAAAGAAAAAAAAATTTCAATACAAATATGGATAATGAGTATGGATATGATGTGACAATTAAATTTGTTCACATTGTTGATAACAATGTGAATCTTTCACATTTTACTTGAGGGTGTAGATACATACTAGTCATTATTACTCATTTTAAAACTCTTTCCATTCGTTGTTCTTTTTTCCATTTTATGATTTTGTTAAATATTATTTTAATGGTGAAATATGTCACATAAGATTAAATCTACATTTACATTTGAAATATCTATTTTGATTGAATGTGAATGAAGAGAGAAAAAATGACACATATTAGAGCATCTCCATTGTTCTATTTCAACAACTTCTTATTTTTTGAGAATTGTATTGAGTGGCCATTAGGAGCCACTAGGAGAAAGAAAATAATGTTCACTTCTTATTTAAGAAGCTGCTAATTAATAGGGAAATGAGAGAAAGTTGAGGGGACATCCGCCACTATTTCGGGTATGAATGGGGGTGGGAGGTTTTGTTTTTATTTGATGATGTTAAATTAAAATTTTTTTGTGTGTTAGAAGTTGTGTAAGAAGATTATACAATGGGAAGATATATTTTTAAGTGGGTAAGAAGATAAAAATGTGTAGGTGGCAGTGATACACATTTAAGAAGTTGTATAAGAAATTGATGTTAAATTTAACATTGAAGATGCTTTTAGGGTAAGTCCAATGGTGGTACTTACTTAAATGTATCAAAACCAAATTTTGATACTTCTATCGGTTATTATTCATAGGTATCAATTGATCATCTTCAACCATAGTTATCAAAATGAATGACATAAAAATTAGGTGACGTATTAAGGAGATATTAAATTTGGTACTTTCCTTAGTATCACACCTAATTTTGATATCTTTTACTTTAACCATTGAAGAACCTAATACTTTTATATAGATATCAAAATTTGGTTACGAGCCATATCATTGGACTTGCTCTGATTAAGGTTATGAATTGTTTACAGTAGAATCAAATTCACTGTTGCATTGTAGATTGCTCTACTGGTATGACCAAAACACCCACTGCTCTGAATCAACGGAATCCCAAATTAATAGCTACTTGTAACCAGAAAGAAACAGATAAGTTAAAGGAATAAAATTAATTTGGACCTAATTAATTAAAGGAAATTAGAGTTTAGAACTTAGCCTATTCAGTCAAACCAAGACTGACGTGTTTGTAACTAGCTGATTTGACTGACATAATTAACGGAACCGTCCCCTCCGTTGCGTCACGTGACTTGCTGCAAACACAGATTCCCAGGAGAGAAAGAAAATCTTTAGCTGAGTCATCGTCAAGGCCCCCCATTTTATCTCCGTACTGACCCGGCCCGCTTCGCCACGTGTCTAAATCATAATTTCTCCATCAGATGCGGCATCTCGTGAAAATTTTACAAACCGTGGCCTGGAATCTCCACTCGCCCCTCCATTACACGCCTCTCAAAATGAGAAATTGTAATTATTACCCTTGTAGTTTAGACAAGATTCAGACGCTATGAAATACTCCCTCCGTTTCCTAAATTATCGTCTTAGTTAACTCGGTGTACAGATTAAAAAAACAATTAATTTGATTATTTATATTAATTTAATGTATATTTTCTTTAAAAGCTTATGTGTATGTGGTCCATAATTAAAGTATGATGAAAAATAAAGATAAAGTGGTAAAAGTAATGTTTTTAAAAGTAAGTTTTAAATTAGACAATTATTTTAAGATGGACGAAAAAGGAAAGAAGGACGATAATTTAGGGACGGATGGAGTATTGTCTATTAGTATCTACTATGGCTTTAAGAGCATGCAAATGGAGATATCCAAATCAAACCAAAAATCAAACACAACACATTAAAAATCAATAAAAAATATATTAGATACCCATTTAATTTAAAAAAAAAAAACCTTCCAAATTGTGGTACAAAATCCAACACTTTTACCCCCACCATCTTTATTTCCATTAACAATGGTTAGAAATTGAAAAAAATTATAGAAATTTTTTCTTATATTCGAATGAAATAAACCAAGTCTCTATTTATAGGTAAATATGTATACTTTAATTCAGAAAAAAATAAAAAAATAAAAAAAAAAATTTGGCTAAAAATTGATCAAGAAAGACAATGGAGGAAAATAAAATGTCAACCACTCAAATGATGACACATGGAAAGAGACCTTGGATTTAGAGCTTGGTTTGATTTGATGGAGACACAAAATCCAACACATTTACCCCCAACATCTTTATCACCATTAACAATGGTTAAGATTTGTCAAAAATCAACCATTAGGCTTGCTTTAACACTTGGTAAAAAATTGTAAGCCTTCAAGACTACCCCATGAATATAACACAAAAATGGTAAATTCCAAATAAAGTTAAAAAAATAAATAAAAGTGGAGTTGAAAATAACATAATTCAATATGATGATTGGGTTTTATCGACTTCTACTAAATCAACTTTAGCAAATGAGGCTTTACGCAATACCTTTATCGCAAGCATGTGTATGAGACCTTTAAAGGTCTATATCTGTTGTCCCGTTATACATATGTTTACTTTAGACAATAATATGGTACATGAGTCAAATATGAAAATAACAAATAATCATACACCAGAATAAACATACACATACGTTGGTACAAGGTCAACTGAAAGAGAAATCGAATATTTTTTGACCTTTGCTATATATGTTGTCTTAATCATATCGGTTTTGTTGAGCTTGATGTATATGCTGGTTAAGGTTTTCCCACACTCAAACTTCTTTGCTCATTGCATTTTCATACTGTGCAATGATCATGAGAACAATCGATATGCCTTTGAAACTAATTTATACTTAATTGAGTGAATGTATTTTTCAATTTTTTTTTAAAATTTTAATAGTACTCTATCAAAAACTAAAATTTTAATTTCTCAAACCTGAAAAACATATGGTACATATTTATTAAAAACTTGGCAAAATTGATGGAATACCAAAACAAATCATCTTCCGTGTTCTACCTTAGAAGAGTTTCAAATTTAAAACAACATGACTATTTACCAAAGCACGTCATTGTACAATGCAAGAATAATAATTAGAGGTGTAAGTAGTTCGGTTTTGTTTGGTTTATGCCAAAATCACAAATCGAACCGCCTCCTAGTGGTTCAAAAAATCTCAAACCGAATCGAACTGAACCACTCGGTTTGCTTTGGTTCGGTTTTGTGGTTTATATAAATTATTTTTAATGAAATTAACCAACATTAAAAATAACAATAAAAATAAGATTTTAATTTGGAATTAACATCAAAATTATGAAATAACCTAATAACAACAAATTATCATAAATAAAGCAATACAAATTCTTAAATAAATAAAAATAATGGAAAAAATAATAGTTCTCCAACAATCAAGATTTTATTTGGTTTAGATATATATATATATATATATTATGAATAAATCAAATGTTCAAAATAGTTAATAAATGCAATATAATACTCCGTATATATTATATAATAAATAAATAAAATATATATGTTAGTTTGGTTTGGTTCGGTTTGGTTTTATTCGATACCAAAAACCGTGAACCGAACCGAACTATATGATTTTCCAATTTTTGAAACCGAAACCGAACCGTCTTCGACCAAAACCTGATTTGGTTTGGTTCGGTTCGGTTCGGTTCCGTGATTCGGTAGTTCTACCCCCCTCATAATAACGTACAAATGAAGTAATGTGAAATGGGATGGTTAAAAAGTATAGTAAGAATTGTTGCCAACACATACTATGGAATACGTTGGAGGTAACTGATCATTTCACAACCTTAAGGAGCTACAGTGAACAATCATAAACAAGAAGCTGGTGAAGAGTATAATCCTCAAAAGTGTAGTGATTAGGCTTTAATTCCAAAAGATAACTAATTAAAAAGAACAAACAATTAATTTAAATTTTGAAATAAAAAAGATTTCGGCTATAGGATCCTATAAAACAGCATTTGGGGAGCAACAGTTTCGGTCTTCACCTCAACTGCGTGAAACTTCTTCTTCCACCATTCTCTGTCTCTTAACCATTTTCTCTCTCCCAAACCACCTCTCACTCCATCACTCACTCACTTTCCCAGAAATTTTCTTGAGAGAATCCGCCTGAAAAATCGAAAGCTCTCTGAATCTTCATTCTATTTTTTTTCTTGAATTTGTTACCTGAAACAGCTTCCAAAACTATTTTCGGTGATTGATTCCCCCCCCCTTTAATTTCCTTTTTCCGGTAAACCCCCCCAAACCCCAAGTTGTCGAACGCTTTACCACAAAATTTATACTTTCCCCCCTCACACACACAGAGCCCACTAAAACGCAGTAGTTCGGTCATATGTCTCTGCTATCTGTACTGTTGTTCTCAACGACCCCTTTGGGTTTATCAGTGTTATAGCTTTTGAAACTTTCTCTCTCTCTAAAACTTTCCCTTTATTCTTCTATCGAGGCTGCTCTCTCATAGGAATCTCCTCTTTTTCCACACGCACTTTCTATCTCTTCTCTCTTACTATTTCTATCTCTCGCTGTCAATGCGAATCTGAGAATATTATCATGAAGCGAGAAATGTTGTCTACAGTCAAATACAGTGAACACATAACACAGACTATTAAGGTCAGCAAATTGCCGCCGGTTGAAGCCTCCAGTCGCCGGGAATGGCCGGAGATTAACGCTATCCGGCCTAGGCTTGTCCGTATAACCGTCACTGACGCCGACGCTACTGACTCCTCCAGCGATGAAGATGAGGGACTGCTTGGCCGACGGCGAAGGAGAGTAAGGAAGTATATTAACGAGGTCAAGATTGAAGAAGGTAATAGAAATAATATTGGCGGAAATGGTAACGTTAACGGGAGTGTCGGCGGCGTTTGGAACAAAAAGTCGACGACGAGTCGCCGGAAGAAAGCAGCGGCTGCACAGAAAATGGAGTCGGCGGCTAGTCGGTTGAAGGTTAGTTCTGGAAAGAAGTTTCGCGGTGTAAGGCAACGGCCGTGGGGAAAATGGGCGGCGGAGATCAGAGATCCGCTGCGACGTGTACGGTTATGGCTCGGAACCTATGATACGGCCGAAGAGGCTGCCATGGTTTACGACCACGCGGCCATCCAATTGCGTGGTCCCGACGCGCTTACAAACTTCACTAATCCACCGGCAAAACCTCAACTGGAGACGATTCCGAAACCGTCTAATTCCGATTGCAACTCCGGCGAAGATTCTCACAACATTAACGTTAGGTCTCCAAAGTCCGTACTCCCTTCCGTCTCGACCTCTAATGACGAGTCAGCCGAGTCGTCAGAGACTCAAGCTCACAGTCCATCCAACGACGTCGTAGCCTTGGAAAGTACGGACGAAATGTCCGTATCTGTATCGGACGAGATTTTACTGGATAATTTTTCGGATTTCCCGTCGTTCGAGTCTCTCTTCCCCAACGACTTGCTCGACTTCCACGACCCGGTATCCGACTTCTTTGACCCGACGGGGTACCCCGATAACATTTTCGAAGACGACTCCATTGACATGTTGTTCGGGTCAAGTTTAACCAGCGACTTTACTTTCCGGTCAACCGACGACTACTTTCAAGACTTCGGTGACATATTCGGGTCGGATCCTCTGGTTGCTCTTTGATAGCAATATAGAGTTTGTTGCAGACGGAGATTTCTCACCGTTATCCTTGCTGATTTCTCGGCAAATTTTCGTTATCGGCGGGAACTATATATATTTATATTAGTATTATTATTATTATTATTATTATTATTATCTTTTTTGATAGTTTTTTGAGAGTGTTGAAATTTTGTTTTATTGTGGAGTAATTTGTTTAATTAGAATTATTATTATTATAAATATTTAAGTGAGACTCCGTTACATTAACGTGGCGGACGAGAGTTTTTGTGATAAAACATGTTGTTGATTGTGTTTATAATTAGTGAAACCTTTTTGTCTAATTCAAGTCACGTGTACTTACACGTGACCAGAATTAGGTGAAAGAACGAAAATGGAATGAATGATAAGGGAAAGTGGTGGTGCTAGAAACACGTGCTTCGTGAAGCAATCATATATTTGGTTTAATACTAGTATTATGTTTGCTTTTCCATTCCACTTTACATCTCCTGAAAACATAATTATGAATGGGTTAGGTACCTTTGATCCAATTTACATGCAATCTTTGTACATACTTGGTAAAGAATAAGGATAGTCGGACTCAGTCCTACTCGGGTATTTATCAAATCTTTCTATCATTTGGCTTCTATGGTATATTGGTATCTGGCAGTTTTTTTTTTGTTTACTACCCGTGCATTTATCAATTCTTTGACAAACTATTACTTAAGTTAACTTTAGTTTACTTTTCTTTAAATTGATCACTGTATAGAGAAACTGAAGTGCAATGTTCACTCATACTAGCCCAAGAAACTTGACACTTGCATTATATTCTTTAAAGTCTGAACTCACAACACTCTTACAATTGGGGAGACACTATTTTTTCTAAAGTACACTCCAGAAATGACATAGGAGAGGTATTTATACTTTAGAAGAAAGCCCCTAGATACATGACAAGGAGAAGGATACATAAGAACACCAAAAGAAACATGAACCTTAAGATAAGGATCATAGATACATTGATCACATGTTAATTCTAGAATCATCCAAAAGTAAAACAAAAATTCACCTTTATTTTTTTAACACTCCCCTTTAAAGAGATTTTTTGAAAACCATACCAAGACGATTGCGAAGAGTTTCAAATGGACTTTTGGAAAGCGTCTTTGTAAAGATGTCAACAACATTTTCGGTACTTCGAACTTCCATAGCACAGATGGTTCCTTCAAGTACCTTCTCACGAATGAAGTGATGCTTAATCTCTATGTGCTTGGTTCTTGCATGACACACCGGATTTGAAGCATGTTTAATGACACTTTGATTATCTCCATAAACATTAGTTGCCTTCAAAATTGGAGAGAAACATCTTCAATCAGTCTTCAAAGCCAAACACACTCTTGAGCTGCAAGTGTTGCAGCTTTATATTTTTCCTCTGTAGTAGAGAAAGAGATCGAATCTTGCTTTTTGCTACATCAAGATACACCAGCAGAGCCGCATAAGAAGATATATCATGATGTAGACTTTCGATCATTCAAGTCACCACCAAAATCAGCATCCGTAAAACCTTAAAGCAAGAATTCTGTGTCTGTATAAAGTAACCCCAAATCAACTGTGGTGTTCACATACTTCAATATATTATTGGTAGCCTCTAAGTGTGGCTTGCGAGGAGTCTGCAAAAATCGACTAACTAGCCCAACAAAAAAGCAATATCGGGTCTCGTTATAGTCAAATACAAAAGACTACCAACAAGAGCTCGATAAGGTCGAGGATCTGAGAGCAGAGAACCTTCTTTATGTCTTAACTTCAAATTCATATCAAGGGGAGTAGATCGCTTTTTCCCATTTTCAAGCAGAACTTCTCAATTAGCTTTTTACCATAACTTTCTTGAGACAGGAAAATTCCTTTCTTGGTATTCTCTACTTCCAATCCTAGAAAATGGCTTAACTCACCTAAGTCCTTCATGTCAAATCGAAGAGAGAGTTCTTCCCGCAGCTTTGCAACTTCTCTCTCGTTATTACCATTGACAATCATATCATCCACGTACAAAAGCACCACCATGTGTACCCCTCCTTGCTTCTTAACAAACAAGCTTGAATCGGAGTTAGAAGCAAAGTAACCACAAAAATGTAAATACTCATAAATTTTATTGTACCACGCTCTTGGAGCTTACTTGAGTCCATAGAGCGCCTTCTTAAGTTTGCAAACAAAATCTGGATGTGTTTTTGAAACATATCCATCCGGCTGATCCATGTATATATCTTTGTCCAACTCCCCATATAGAAAGGCATTCTTCACATCGAGTTGCCACAACTTCCACCCTTGTGATGCTTCCAGAGAAATCACAACACGTACAGAAGTCATCTTTGCTATCGGACTAAAAGTCTCTTCATAGTCTTCTCCAAACTTTTGAGAAAAACCACGAGCAACCAACCTTGCCTTATATTTGTCAATGCTTCCATCTGCTCTTCTCTTTATTTTATAAACCCACTTACAGGAGATAGGCTGCACATTCTTTGGCTTCGGAATAAGATCCCAAGTTTCATTCTTGGTCAGAGCCTTAATTTCTTCATCCATCGCTTGCTCCCACTCTTGAACACAAACAGCTTCGCCATAATTAGAAAGCCCTTCTTCATCAATCGGTCTTGCAAGGAAGCAAGAATAAGTACTTCTAAAATTTTCATCTCTGTATCTTGATGGTTTCACAATCATTCTTCTCGGCCTTTGAGCTAAAGAATTCTCTTGAGTGTTGCCCTCAGCATCCACCTCATTTTGCTCATCCTCCGAGGATGTACTCACCCTTTCACCTAACTCTTCAGTTGGTAATGTCGAAGAATTTTGAGATGAATCATTAGAAAATATCGGCAAAGTTACCTCCTTGGAAATATCAGAATCAACTAGCCCTTTTACACCATAAAAAGAAGTGACTTCATAAAAAATAACATCTCGTGAAACAACCCACTTGTTAGATTCCGGATCCATACATTTCCACCCTTTCTTCCTTTCATCATACCCAACGAAAATACACTTCTTAGCTTTAGCATCCAACTTGGTTCTTCGAGAATCTGGCACATGAACATAGAAAATAGAACCAAAAACTCTAAAGTGTTTGATGGTTGGCTTCTCCATAAACATCAGCTCATATGGAGACCTCATATTGTTTGGACTTAACGGTATCCTGTTATTCACATAAGCTGAACATGCCATACCTTCTGCCCATAAAGCTTTAGGTAGATTCTTAGCATGTAACCAACTCTTACAAGTCTCCTCTAAGTGCCGGATCTTCCTTTCGACCACTCTATTTTGTTGTGGAGTGTAAGGACATGAAAGTTGTCTCCTAATTCCAAGTTCTTTACAAAATTTGAAGAATTCATCAGAAGTAAACTCACCTCCATTATCAGTACGTAGCTTCTTTATTTTTCTCCGAAGAGCAGCCTCTACCATTTCACGAAACTTCTTAAACCTTGATAAAAACATGACTTTTGGTTCAAGAAATACACCCAAGTGAACCTTATAAGGTCATCAACAAGGATCAACATAAATTGACATCCAGAATAAGAAGGTGTCATAGTAGGACCAAACAAATCACCATGAATTCATTCTAAAGGAACACTACTTCTAGTTGATGAATTGTCAAACGGAATTCGATGGGATTTTCCATATTGACAACCCTCAGAAACTTCACCATTTCCAAAAGAATTTAGAGAAGGCAAGCCATTTACCAACTTTTTACTTATCATGACTTTAAATTTCTGCATATTCACATGCCCAAGCCTAGCATGCCACAAGAATGCGTTTTCGCTATTGCTCGTTTTCTTAACATATGAAGAAGAAGAGACAAAACAAATAAATATTTAACTCTCTTACCGGAGTAAACGACGTCTGCCTTTACACTTTCAACATTTCGAAGGAATTTCACTTCTCTTAGTCCGAACATCACATGAAAACCAGCATCAACGTCATTTGTAACAAAAAATAAGTTTTTCTTCATTTCAGGAACATGAAAAACATTCCTCAGAGTAACAGGATCATCATTTTGACCATTTATAATAACACTACCCTCCTTCTCAACATTTCACTATATTATCTGCCGCCACAATAACATGATTGCTATCATATTTGTTAAAACTAACAAATTTAGACATATCTCCAGTTAAATGATGGCCACAACCAGAATCCACTATCCAATCATCTTCAAAATTAATAGAAGCATTAGCATTAATTGAAGTAACTTCAGCCATAAAGCACTTACCCCAATCGTCTTCCCGATCCTCATTGCTCCTTCTTTCAGCCGAGTTTCCCGCTTTCAATTTAACTCGACAATTTCTTTTGATATAGCTAGGCTTGCCACATCGATAACAAGTGAATTCCTTCTCATCGACGCTTTTGAATCCTTCTCTTTTTCCTTCTTGTAAGACTTTTCTTTGTGCTCTTTTTTGAAAAACTTCTTCTTGTTTGAAAACAGTGCATCTCTTCATCATTAGATAATGAAACTCCAGCCATTTGGCGAGCCAAAGATTCTTGAGAACATAAGAGATTCTCAAAATCTTCCAAAGATGGTTGTGTGTCCCATCCTTGAATAGAAGTCACAAAAGGATTGTACTCCTTTCTTAGACCACGAATAATATGTCTCCTTACGCTTGCTTCAGAAATGGGTTCATCCGGATACAAGACAGATATATCTGAATAAATAGTCTTAATTTTTAGGAAAAATTGAGAAATTGAAAGTTCACCTTGTGTTGCATTTGCTAGCTCATTGTCTAACATTTGAAGACGTGTAACATCCTTTTTGTTATATAATATAATTTGTCAAATGTCTCCCAAATCTGACTTGCGGACTTACACTTGATAATGTGTTCAAAGAGACCATTAGAAATAGATCTCTTTAACACGAACTCATCTTTAGCATTCGTCGTCCTCCACTTCTTGAAAACTTTAGCATTATCTTCATTATCCTCTGGTGGTTGAGTCTCATTACCACCAACAACCTCCCACAATTGTTCCCCAACAAGATAGGATTCCATACAAGACCTCCATATCTTATAGTTGGATTGAGTAAGATACTCCATGCCAAGACCGTTAAAGCGAGAACTTGAATCCATTCTTGGAGTTGGCTGACTGACCTTCTTCACCAAGGGAACTTCAACACGAACAAAGACTGCAAGAAGTATTTCCCTTGAGGCTCTGATACCATATAGAGAAACTGTAGTGCAATGTTCACTCACACTAGCCCAAGATCATTAATCAACTTGTGAAAAAGAGCAAGCAAAAATTAAATGAAAAACAACAACTCCAAGAATGACGAAACTTGACACTTGTATTATATTCTTCAAAGTCTGAACTCACAACACTCTTACAATTGGGGAGACACTATTTTTTCTGAAGTACACTTGAGAAAAGACATAGGAGAGGTATTTATACTTTAGAAGAAAGCCCCTAGATACATGACAAGGAGAAGGATACATAAGAACACCAAAAGACACATGAACCTTAAGATAAGGATCATAGATACATTGATCATATGTTAATTCTAGAATCATCCAAAAGTAAAACAAAAATTCACCTTTTTTTTAACACACTGTACCTTACTTTAATGTTTACATTCATCACTTCATCCAATTTTTTGAATTAAAAATCTTAAAACCTTTGTAACACCTGACAATACTCTAACTTAAATCACTTGCTGCTCATGTGATTTTCTCTCCCTTCAGCTTAAAGCGCATTTCTTCGGTAAAGGAGTTACATGCTCTTTTCCCGATGCCTGGTCCTCTCTCTCTCTCTCTCTCTCTCTCTCTCGTACTTTATTTAAGTATCTCTTGCATAATCAGTTCTCCAAGCTTTTATTTGTAATGGCGGATCCATCTATGATTCAATCCAACCTAACTAACATAAATAACTCTCAGTGACCTTATTATCACCCCAAGTCAATTACAATAATTAAATTATGAAAAAAAAGTAGAGCTAGCTTAACGAACAATTCGTAAAAGTATGGTGACCGAATTACGATTTAAAACATTTTTTATACTTTTTTTTGTCCTGGAGGTATAGAACCGAATCTAACCTGATACCTTATACTTTGTGTAGACTTAACTTAGCCACTCTTTAAAGGTTCATTTCTTACATGTTTGTTTGTGGAGTATTATGCATTTAGTATAAATCATCTTTCATATATTTTTAAAGTATCTTATGTTTGTATCTATTCATTTTGTGGTCTTAGCTATTATACCGCACTTTCTTAGTTGCCGCCTAATCGACCAATTCGGCGTCTACACCAAACCTCGCCAACCTTAATTTATTTTTGTAGTTTTATTTTTTTACCTGAAAAGGAAGGGGAGTGGTAATGGTGATGAGGCGAGAGGGAGGTAATGGGAGTAAAATATAGTTCTAAACTTGACCGGTTTATTGCTTTGGGGTTGTTGAGAATTGAGATTAATGGTAGGTTTGTATATTTTTGTTTATTTTACAAATATAGATTGCTTTGGGGTTGTTGAGAATTGAGATTAATGGTAGGTTTGTATATTTTTGTTTATTTTACAAATAATGACAAACATAAAAAAATTAATTTTATATTCAAATGTTTGATAAAATGACAAACATAAAAAAATTAATTTTATATTCAATGTGTTTGATCTATGATGTAAATTATCAAAAAAATGGTAATTATGATACGCCCGACTAGTCCCCTAGGCGCTAGGCGCCAGTGTGCCGCCTAGCGGCCGCCTAACGATTTTTAGAACCTTGTTCATTATATAACCTCCCTTCGTCCCCTAAATTACCTGATACACAGATTGATAAAAAAATAATTGACTTAATTATTAATATTTGTTTAATATGTAGTTTCTTTTAAAATTTGTGTGTATATATTCATAATTAAAATATGATAAAAAGTAATGATAAATTATTATTCTAAAAAAAAAAGTTTTCAAACAAAAAAATTATTTTGAAACATGAACAAATAAAAGAAAAACAATAATTTTGAAATAGACAAAGTAATAGCTATCTTATGATTCTAAGCACATATAGTATTTACTGAATCCTTTTAGTATTTTTAGTTTCCATTCAGTACGTGTGAAGAATATTTGTATATGTGATAAGCATTGATCCTTTTCGATAACCATAGTGTATGCACTCAATTCGCTATGTAAGAATCATGACTTTGTAAATTGACAAAAAAACTTATGAAAAATTGATATTTTTTATAAGAAATATCTCTTTACTTCGATCCGACATATGTTGGTAAGGTGAGTTGTAAGAAAGTAAAACTCTGTCTTATAAATTGAAATCTGTAAGACTAAAGATAGTCTTACTTGAGATCTACTCTTATACATTTAGTATTATATGTGCCCATACCAAAAGCACGGTGTTGGTATGTGATTAGTTCAATAAATTGTCGAAATAAACAAAACTCATAACTGGTGGGGTAATTCAAATAAAACTCACAACTGAAGTTTTTATATCTAATTGTAGAGGGGTAATTTAAACATAACTCATAACTGAAGGGTTCATTTGTACCTCACATACTTACGAATCAATCTGTACCATCAATTGTGTTTAGCACAATTCGATAAGGGCCACCAGTTAGACTCTAAGTTCTTTTATAATATATATTAGATCTTCATACCCGTGTCTATGACAATGTACCAGTATATCTGATTTCGTCAATTGAAATGACAGTGCATAAATAAAATGTGCAATTTAAAAAGATGTTACTATTGAGGGATACATTATTTCAAGTGATAGTTGAGGGATTGATGTTTTATAAGGATGACTGTTCAGAATATTAATCACAGGGTGTGACTTTGTAATATGAAAATAAAGCATAGAGAGAAGAAAAATGAATGATTGCTTATCATATTAATTTTAGGGGGTGACTTGTAATATGAGAATAAAAAATAGAGAGTTAAAAGTGGATAATTATCCTGATCCACACATATGAATGTAAGGGTGAATCCTTACAGTCAAATTTTTAAAGATAATTTAATCTCAACTTGTGAATAGCCTTAATCAATTAGCTAACTGTTTTATAATATATATATATATATATATAATATAATATATATTTCCTCAGTTTCTAAATTATCGTTTTGGTGGATTTGGTGTACGGCTTAAGAAAACATATTTGATTGAATTATTAATATTAGTTTGATGTGTAGTTTACTTTAAAATAAGATAAAAAATTGATTATAAAGTGGTAAAAATGTTATATTAAAACAAAATATTTCTAACAAAATAATTATTTTGGGATGGATAAAAAAAAAGTAGCATAATAATTTGATAATTTGGGGATGGTGGAGTATATTTTATCCAATAAACATGGAAGTCATCTTACATTTACTAATCAAAACTTTGTAGCACAAAATTTCATGTGACAACTGCTGATTGACTTAGATAAATTTTCAATCAACAATGGCTGACTGACAGATTATTTATATTATTCATATTTAAGCACGGAATATCTGAAACTGATAAATAAATTGGAGAGGTTTGGTGGAAAGCTTCTAATAGTACACGCACGCCGTTGTTGCAGAGATCGTATGAATTTGGATATATATATATAATAATCAATATGATAATTGGTATGAGTATTAATATATATAATTTATTCTATTGTCAATAGTATAAAACTTATGTTTAAAAACTCTTATAATTAACATTACTTCTAACCAATATGAGATAAGACTTTTTAAGGTGAGATATTAATTCTAATGACTCTTACTTTAATTCTTGATATCTTATTTATCCAAAATCCAAAACTTGATTTGGACAAACAAATATATCATTTCGATGTTCTTACTTAATCGAACACATTTCCACAATTACTTTTGTCAATAAACAAATGACACATAAAGAAATTTATGCATCAAGTTGCATAATTTCTTTTACTAAAAACACTAATTTTTTTAACAAGTATTATACTTTAAATCTTGATATCTTATTCATCAAAAACTCGATTTGGATAAATAAATATATCATTTCGATGCTCTCACCGAGTAGAACACATTTGCACAATTGCTTTCGCCAATAAAAAAAATGACACGTTAAGAAATTTGTGTCTCAAGTTACACAATTTATTTCACTAAAATACTAATTTTTTTAAAAAATATTATATTTAAATTCTTGATATCTTATTCCTCCAAAACTTGATTTGGACAAATAAATATATCATTTCGATGCTCCCACCGAGTAGAACACATTTACGAAATTACCTTTGTCAACAAATTAACAATTGACACGTAAAGAAATTCGTGCCTTAAGTTGCACAATTTTTTTCACTAAAATCACTAAATGTTCAATAATAGAAGTGATGCATCCAACATTGGTTAGGAATTGATGTTGATTTTAAAAATACTATTAGTAAGTACCAATAAAAGAGATGTATCATACATTGGTTGGAGAGTGATTTTGGTTTTCAAAATCATTTGATAAAAGACTTTAATTATTATTACCAATAGAAGATATATATCTCATATTCACTACAAGAAATATGAGTATTTGGGATAGCCAAAAACCGTCCCAAATACTGTCAAAACCGTTACAAAAGGTATTTGGGACAACATTAGGACGGTTTTGGCTCCCTCCCAAATACAAGGGTGTCAAATACATTTGTCTCGGGCAAAAACGTCCCAAAAAGTATTTGGCACGAAAAATGCGACGGTATTACATGTCTGTGTTGATTGACGCGTATTGGCGACTCTTTTCAAAATGCCGTCCCAAATACGTTTTTGGAACAATTTTTTCTGCCCTCCCAAATACATTTGTCACGATTGTATTTGCCCTCTCAATTACATTTGGCACGGTTAGATTTGCCCTCCCAATTACATTTGGCACGGTTTGATGTACCCTCCCAATTATATTTGGCACGGTTTTGTAAGCCCTACCAAAATACATTTGGCACAGTACAGTTGGTTCTACCCTCCCAAATAGTATTTGACACACTTTTGTCTACCTTCCCAAAAAAGTATTTGACGGCTTCTCAATTGTATTTCGTACCGATACCACATTATACCCACCATTTATTTTTTCTATAATGTATTAGGAAGTATATAATAAATCAATATGAATAACACCATACAAGAAATCAAGGGAAAACAAATTGCATCCACAATATGATAAAAAATATTTTTATCATAAATCTCAATTGAATATCATTTACATACATCCATAACTTCTAGTCATAAGTTGATATATATACATAAGCGAATACAAATCCATAAACATGTCTCTTAATCAATTAATGTATCTAAATCAAAATCAATATTCAAAATTGACGAGACAACGAGCTACGTGAAGAAATGATTACTCTTCACTAACATAACTTTGAGCACGCCTCTATGCCATGTTTCCCCTACAATATATAAAAAGAGTTGTATATTAGTTACAAGTGCATAACTTGATTGTATGAAATTAAGGTACTTTCAAGCTTAAATAATAATTCCATAGAGCAGTTGTAGAAGATGACGCAAGCATGTGGTAACAACCCCAATTGTTCATTAGTACTTAAAAGTTTGTGTATCACCACTAGCATGTGGTAACAAAGGTACTATGTAACACAACTTCCCTACTTAATTGTGAACACATGGACCAATCGAAACATTACCACTTCCAAAACACTAAATTCTATAATCCAAAACATGGTTCTACATGCCATTCACAAACCACTACTCTGGCCTTCCAAAAAACATAATCACTAGATAAAGTAAGAAAAGTGACAAGATGATCACAATTTGACAATCCTTACTTATGGGAACTGTCGTAGGACCAACCCCAAGTTACCTATGATGAACAAATCAACGGTTACTGTCTCCAGAACAAATGACATTTATACTTTAATAGCAACCAAATCCCCATTTTCTTTTAACCGGCCCTTGTAAACCTGTCCAAGTGATGTTGCATAGACGTACAAAAGAAAATGTGAGGTTGTTCAACTTCAGGAAGTTGACAGAAAATGGCCACAAGTTCCGGTGAACCACATGCATAAGAAATTATTGACATTCACACCAACACAAAATATAATAATTTATTATAAGATTCATTGTAATTGAGATTACCTACAACAATATGGGAGGACATAAGTTCAGAGTAAATGTTATACCACGGTTGAGCATAACGATGCACATTCAATCATACTAAAGTTCTGGTTTTTGTCTTCTGCATATCATCAAACATAAACAGATGTTTACATGCAACAAGCTATTAGAGTTTAGAAGATAAAGTAAGATTTCATGTCCTAATTAATTTAGAACATACGTGGCACGTAATGTAACTTGAGTATATGTAATTAGAAAGAGCCTCATCTTACTTTATCGCAAAGCTTTTGCAGTTCAGTCATCGCGACATGTGATAATATATCTGGCCTAATGCTTAATGCTTGACCAAGTTTTATATAAGCTGGACCCAAGTAGGTTACTATTTCCCTTAACTCAATTGCACGAGCAACTTCATTTAGAATATCCAGCCATAAATGCTACTCCCTACTCCCTCCATCCCGAAATGAGTGTCCATTATAAAATCAGTGGCAGCTAAAATCAAAAGTCTTCTTTTTGCTGCATAGCTACACATTATCGGCTTCGATACCCTTACCAGTGCTTTGCTAATTTTGACAGTATGCGATAATATTATATAACTGGATGGTAAACATATAAATGTACGACTTACTTTATCTTTTTATTGTTTATAATGTAGCAATTACCCCCGCAATGTAACTTTCATTTGTCCATCTACAGTTTGCAAATTTGATCTTATACGCTTCATAAATTTTTTGGATAAGGTAGCATATGGAGCTGTTGGTGACCTTGGTTGTAACTTCTATGACATGAACTAACATTTCAGTCAACTATGAGATAAAATAACTCAAGAATAGTCACCAGTCACCACTCCTCCCCTAAACATCAATACGTAAATGTGTAAATAAGTCTCCAATAATCCCTCATCCCTAAAACATAAACAAAAAAATACTATTTTTTTTCCATAAAGGCATTTACCATGTGTATAATAAAGTGTGAAAATATTCATGCATCATCTTATAATCGTTCTATATTGCATCTGCATCAAGTAGAATAATTCATGCATCCATTATGTGCATCTCAGTATAAATAGAGACCCCGGCCTCCTCATTTCAGCTGCTCATTTTTCCGCGATCAAGAATCGCAACGAAACTCTCTACGTTACTCTGTCGATAATACTAGTACGAGAGGTGCGAGATAGGTGAGTGGAAGTCCCTAAAATCTCCAAACCCCGCCCAAACTCCGCCAAAATAAATACCCATAGGTTATAAGTGATCCCTGGCCTAGTTGTTAGGTATCCACCTCACTTCCCCGGCCCAAAAATCCCAAAGTAAGTCGTTACTCTGCACGAGTAACGAGCTGAAAAGTCAAAAAACTAAGTCGTGGTTCCGTCCAACCAAAAAGACCAAAACCTACCAAAATAAGCTGTCACTCTGCCCGAGTTGACAAGCCCAAAGTCTCTAAATAAGCAGTCACTCTGCCCAAATCAAAACAACAATCACACAACAAACAACAAAAGACTCCCTCTCCCCGGGCGACGGCGAGCACACCACCGCTCTAAAAGGTAAAGCCTTTAAGGGCGTTGTTTATTTTATTTATTTACTTTTCTGTCTTTTTCATTTTTAAAGTTGTTATTTAAATCCGGCACAATGTAGCAAATATAAGTCGTTGTGCTGCCCGGATTAGAATATGAAATAGTATGTAAAAGAGCCGTTATAATGGCCAAATATTTTTAAATATGTCTGTAATTATTGTAAGGAAATGGCTGCGAGTCCGTAAATAATGTAGCCACGGATGTATTCGTTTTAATTTCCTGTCTTTTAATACTTTATTTATTTGCTAAATAAATATAACAATAAACATACTTCAGCCAAAAACCATTTTTGAGACCGAAAGGGCGAGTTGGGTGCCTAGCACCTTCCCAACTCGTAACTTAGCCTCCGAACCCGTTTTTTTTTTCTCTGGTTTATTTTTCTTTTCTTTGGTTTTGCTTTATTTGCCTTAAAATAAAGATGGCGACTCTAAAACTTTCAGATCCAGTGGGGCCTCGCAACATTCCTTCTTTGCACTTTCCCGTTCTCCCCTAAAAAAGGGAGAAATTGGAATGGAAGGGTGATGTATTCTCATATCCTGGTATCCCCTAAAAAAGGGATAACTTGATGCGGGAAACCCAAAGCTCCCATAGTAATCTGAATGAGCCATAAGACTATTTTTAATAAAATCCATAGTGGGGGCGTCGCAATATCCTTTTTTGCACTTTTCAATTTTCCCCTAAAAAAGGGAAAATGAGAATGAAAGGTTAATGCATTCCCATATTGCGACGTACGCGCACCCCTGTACAAGGGAGGGTGGAACGAGAGCAGTGGTGTCCCGCATCCGCACGTACGCGCACCCCGGGAACCTCACAGTTGGAACCAACCGAATATTTCAAAATTGTTCGGTAGGTACCAGCCGAACAATTCAAAAATGTTCAATTGGTAGAAGCCAAACATTTAAAAAATGTTCTGATCTTCAGTTCCGAACCGTTTACGACAAAGACCTATTTTTTAAGAAGAAAAAGATTTTTTACACAAATTTAAGCAAAACAACGTTTTAAATATTTACCACAAAAGTCATAATAGTTTGTTTTTCATCCATGCTTGATATCTTTACACCCAATGTTGAAGCCCTATGTTTTTTTTTTGAAATTAAAGGTTTTTGGAAGGTGATTTCTTCACAACAAAAGAAGAGGTAGATGAAGGAGAACAAAATATTGTGTTAGGAAAAATATTTAGTTGATGAAAAAAAATGGTTTGAAGAAGAATGTATTTGGAAGACTTAAGGATTTGTGGGGAAAAAGATGAAGAATAAGGGTCTACTTATAGGTTTCAAGGGTATAATTGTCTTCAGACTTGAGGGTATTTTTGTCATTAAGAAAAAAAAATGGAATGGGGGGTCAACTTGGAGGAATTGGGGTCGAATAGCGCGACCCTTATGAATAAAGGGTTAATGACACTATTGGTCCCTCGACTATGAATCGTTCTTAGTAATAGTCTGTTAACAATTTTTTGTCGAAAATAGGTCCTAAAAATATGAAATTTTTACAGCCTCATTCATTTTGGTGTCGTTAGAAAAATATCATTAAGTTGTACAAGCATTTATGTAAGGGCTAAATTGAAAATTTTCCAAACATGGATGAATCGGGTTACTAATAAGAGGTTATGTTATATTGATCTGCTTCACGGGCAATTCTGCATTCGTATATGGTTTTGACTAATCGAAAGAGTGATTAGTTACTCCACTAATGGGTATTTAAACAAGAATTAACTCTTGGAGCATAATCACACAACTTAAACTATACTATACTAAATTTCATCTTTTTTTTAAAAGCAAGCTTAGATTCAAAACATACTAGTGCAAAAGAAAATAATTTAGAAAAACAAAACAAATTAATCGCTCATATAAACACCTAGTATAACCGAATCTTCAGAGAGGAAGAGTGTCATATGACTAGTGAGATTAAACGGCGCCGTTAACCAGTTTCCAGCAGGGACATTAAGCTGGCCCCTATTTTTTTTACTAACAAAAACGACCTTCTCAAATGCCTTAGTATCGATGGCGACACCGTCTCCAACTGCACCAAAATCCATAAAATTGAAAGCCGCCGGTCGAAGCTTGGGGAAAGGTTTGGCCAGGAGAGACTGTTGAAATATTACGAAGCCGTCGATGATGTTCCACTGCCAGATAAAGATGGAGGCGAACGTAACAATCCATAGTATAGTGAAGAGAGTTTTGTAAGATGAAAAGAAAATAGGAATCATCCGCATGTGGTAGTGGAATCGCCATATCGAAGGCGGTGGTGTAAGGCTTTCCGCCATCAAATACAATTTATGAAGAAAAATATCAAATTTTAGAAAAAATGTTTAGGGGAGGAATTGGGGTGTAAAGTGAAGAATGAAAACAATGTGATATTGTTTTCCAATGGAGTTGGGGAAGATGGTGGGGATTGGAGTACATTGAAAGGGAAGAAGATTTGCTCAGATGGGGAGAGAGCAGTTGTTTTTTATCAGACTTTAGAAGTTGATTAAGTTTACCATTGGAAAACACGGTCACTATTGAGGAAGAAGGGCTCTAGGTCTTTTTCCAAATTTTAGGGTTTTGATTGTTAATTAAAATAAAAGTTATGTTTAATTAATTTATTTTTTTAATTTTAGCCCTCACTTAATGTATCCGTGCAATTTAACGATATTTTTCTAACGACATCCACCAAATAGACTGAGACTACAAAAATTTTATACTTTTAGGACCTATTTTTAACAAAAAATTGTTAAATGACTATTACTGAGAACGGCTCATAGTCGAGGGACTAATAGTGTGTCATTAACCCATAAATAAATAAATTATTACTCACCAAACTAATTAATTCTTTTACCATACTAAGAAAAATAATTAGGCAATAATTTTGAGTGATGTTGGTGGAGCAAAGTACAAATTTTATAGCGAAATGTTTACGCCGCAATAACAAAATTCTTTCTAACAAGACGATTTTTGTTGTGTCAAATAATGTGCATTGATGAATTAGAGTAGAAGATAACTGTCGATGTGAATATCTGTTGCGAAATATATAGAGGAAAATCCTTAGAGAGATATTAATCTAAAGGAGGACATCAGGAGTGGAACTAAATGGTTCATAGGGGCTGTTTCTACGCCAAATAATGATATGGATGCATGGATAAATTATCATAAGTGGAAAGATAAACTAGTTGCATTTATCGGGTTTGTTATTGCTCGGTCTATAAGGGTTATTACGGGATAAGGAATGCAAGAAAGATGGGTTGGACCAAAAGGCTGCTTGCATGCTAAAAGGGATCAAGGAAAAGGCACGGGTTGTGGGTGCATAATAAGTAGGTTGACCACGATTGAATACTCACATTGGGCTGATTGGGTTTATTGCAAGGCACGGGTTGACATAGGCAACAAGAGGGCCACAACTTGGGAAGGCTTTGCATGGGAGGCAATTACTTGGGGCAGCCCGTCGGTGGAATGGAAGATTGCATGGAAGTCACTTCGGGATCAAGAAATTGCATGCTTGAAGGAGTTCAAGACGACATCCTTGCTTGGGCTTCAACTTGGGCGGCACCTTCAATCCTAGGGCTTCAAGGATTCACTTAAGCTATGGTTTTAATGTAAATCCCATTTTTGTAAAGTAAAGTCCTTCTAACCACTCAAAAATGGATCGGACCAATACTTTGGATTGGTCTGGATCTGCTTGACAAAGTTGACCAATGTGTATTTATTATTTTTTATTATATATAATTTAATATACTAATATAGTATAATTATATATATATATATATATATATATATATATATATATATATATATATATATATATATATATATATATATATATATATATTGATAAGAAGATAATAAAGGGATACAACTTACAACCTAAAGAAAATATATAATAATTTGATTCAATATTCAACTAAGTTTCCTTATTTGACTAAAGAGAAAATAAGAGGGAAAACATTGTTCTTCCCTATTAATTAACTTCCTGCCTCTTTTTGTGATTCCAAACATTATTAGTTTGAAAGATTGTTACCTGTAAATTAATTAAATTAATCATAAGGGATCGACTTGCATTTCCTTACAAATTTCTCTTTATTAATTTGGAAGTAATGATTTTTACCTTTAGTTTATTTTCACAAGAACAACGAACCCAACAAAATATTGTATGAAGGAAGAACATGATTTGAATATTGATCATTGGAAAATCTATATCACTTGATCAAAGATACGCATCGTAGCTATGGTTTTAATGTACAATTGGGTTGGTCTGGTTCTATATTTTTTTTATTGTAAAGTTTTTTAAAGACCAAGCTCCTTCAAAGACTAGGATTTACTTATTAGTTTCATATTTTAATTACAAATTAGAGTCCCTTAAGGACTTATGAGTTTGGGTTTTACTTTCCTTTTAGAATTAGAGTTTATTTGTTAGTATAAATAGGGTTTACTTTCATTGTATTTTGGTTGTTGATTTTGGAGAAAAAGTAATAGAAAAGAGCAAAAAAATTTGTTCGAACTACCTTGTGTTTCTTTCTTAGCGGCTAGAAAGTAATTCACAAGGGATCTTTACGTTAGGTGAGTGAAGCCTAACCGGTGAACCCTCCATCTCTACCCCTTCTGCATCTATCTTAATTTTATTGTTTTGTTTCAATTGTTTTTTGGGGTTGTTTTTAAGCAATTTTGGCAGCCTGTTTTCATGTATCAAGTGGTATCAGAGCAAAGGCTTTCACGATTTCTCAACTCGTGAACGATCTTGGAGATGGAAGAAGCATGTTCTAGGTACAGTCGTATAGTCCGATATTAATTTTTTGTCTTATTGATTCAGTTTTGGAAACTTTAATTCGTTCTAGGGTTGGTTATCAAAAAAAAATCAATTTTTTTCCGTTCTAGCAGGCTTTTTTTGTCACAGTTAACATACCGTGCCCAATAGTGTAAATTCGGCCTGAAATTTTCTGTCTGTGCCCAAAAGTTCTCATTGGGGACAGTTCTGCCCGTGCCTAATATTCTGTATTTGGCACTATCTTGTTTCTGGCCATCGCAAATACTTCTTTTTCATCTTCCAACATTGTTCAGTCATTTAAAAAATTGAGAATCATGGGAGAAGAAGCTAGAATAAAATATGAATTTCGTTCTAAGTGTCTTGTGAAGGATATGGTATGTAGTTTGGTTATCGATGGTGCTAGTTCGTCAAATTTTGCTAGTACTTATATGGTCGAAAAATTGGAGATTCCCATTATTCATCATCCATGTCGATATAAATTACAAAGTTTCATTGGCAACCATGAGATCGAAGTAGACAAACAAGTGTTGGTAGAATTCAACATCGGCCACTGCAAAGATGAAGTGTTATGTGACATGATACCAATGATAGAATGACATGTTTTGTTAGGAAGACCTTGGCATTATGATTGACACAAAAAACGTGATGGTTTCAACAACAATTACTATTTTACCTTTGATCAACAAAGATTCAGACGTGCACCTATGTCACCGGCTCAAGCTTCTGAAGAAAAGGAAAGGGTAACGGAGAATTATGAGAAGTATCAATGTGAAAAAGAAGCAGTTGAAAGAGAGAGGGTGGAGAAAGAAAGAATCGAGAAGGAACGAATTGAAAGAGAAGAAGAGGAGAAGCTTGAACAAGAATGACTTGAAGAAGAGAAAATCAAATAGGAGGAAGAAGAAAGGAAGCTAGTGATGGTTCGTGAAGAATTGAAAGTTTACCATGTTTATGTAGATCCTTTTGATTTTAAAATTCAAGGAAAAAGGTAACCAAACCTCAAAGATGTCGCGAGTATCACAAAAACTAAAGGGGAATGTTTGAATCTCTTCAAACAAGATCAGTTGAGTACACCAAGGAAAGAGCATGATTTCTCCATGGCGTGTGATCCGAGTGTTGACATAAAGGAAGCTCAAGAATTGAGGACAATTCTTCTTTACGAAGGGGAGTCTGATGCAATATATTTGGAGGAAAATCCTAAGAGAACTATTAATCTAAAGGAGGACACCGGGAGTGGAACTAAATGGCTCATAGGGGATGTTTCTATGCCAAGTAATGATATGGATGCATGAATGAATTATCATAAGTGGAAAGATAAACAAGTGTCATTTGTCGGGTTTGTTATTGCTCGGTTTATAAGGGTTATTATGGGGCACGGAATGCAAGAAAGATGGGTTGGACCAAAAGGTCGCTTGTATGCTAAAAGGGATCAATGAAAGGGCACAGGTTGTGGGTGCATAATATGGAGGTTGACCACGATTGAAGACTCACATTAGGTTGATTGGGTTGATTACAAGGCACGGGTTGACATAGGCAACAAGAGGGCCACGACTTGGGAAGGCTTTGCATGGGAGGCAATTACTTGGGGCAGCCCATGGGTGGAATGGAAGATTGCATGGAAGTCACTTCAGGTTCAAGAAATAGCATGATTGAAGGAGTTCAAGATGGCAGCCTTGCGTGGGCTTCAACTTGGGCAGCGCCTTCAATCCTAGGGCTTCAAAGATTCACTAAGCTATGGTTTTAATGTAAATCTCGTTTTTGTAAAGTAAAGTCCTTAAAAGACCAGGATTTACTTAGTAGTTTCCTATTTTAATTGCAAATTAGAGTCCCTTAAGGACTTAGGAGTTTGGGTTTTACTTTCCTTTTAGAATTATGGTTTATTTGTTAGTATAAATAGGGTTTACTTTCATTGTATTTTGGTTGTTGATTTTGGAGAAAAAGTAATAGAAAAGAGCAAAAAAAATTTGTTTGAACTACCGTGTGTTTCTTTCTTAGCGGCTAGAAAGTAATTCACAGGGGATCTTTACGTTAGTTGAGTGAAACCTAACCAGTGAACCCTCCATCTCTACCCATTCCGCATCTATCTTAATTTTATTGTTTTGTTTCAATTATTTTTTTGGGCTATTTTTAAGCAATTCGGGCAGCCTATTTTGGGTTAAGAAAATTCAGTCAAGTTGGTTTCATTGGCTAGGTTTTCATGTATCAATATATGTATCAACACAACTGAAATTATCTCATTTAGTTAGCATTTATAAGTTGCAGCTGATTTTGGTATCAAATTTAATCTAATGAATGAATTTAAAAGCTTTACATTTATGTTTTTAGGTTACGGTATATTAAAATTTTACCTACAAAGGAAATAAAACAAATTTTGTGGTAGGTATTCAAACTTAATTTGATTTTGCCCTTACCAATAATTTTGTCTGTTGGAGAAATATTTCTTTGAGGAAACATAATAACAAGGTATAGTGCTCCACTGCAAGAAACTCCCCTACACTATGACTCACTTTTAACTCAGCTCCCTCATCTGTTAACCAAGGTGGGTTGACCCCTTCTACAACTCACTCATACCCGGTTAAATGCATGTGCAAGGTACACATCTTCCTTTTTTATTTCTTTAAAGACCAATTTGCCCTTTAGGCAATGGTAAACTACCTCTTTATTCTCTAACTCCACATTCCTAGTCACACATATTCAATTAATACAAAGAGATGGGAAGAAAGTTTAGAATATAGGGAAACAAAAATCATAAGGTTGGATTTTAAACAGAAAAACAGAGCTAAAAAATGATGGGTATTCTACCGGTGAATTTGATCCAACATTACCCTCTTTAAGACCAAGTTTCCTCAACTAATATTGATATTCCAACCTTGGAGCCTAAAATTAAATATCGTGTCTCTCTCAATCCCAAATTAACACCCATTGTCATCATGTCTCTTGTTCTGCCAGCAATAGCAAAATGAGAGAAGAGATAAACAACCAAAGGATGGATGGAATTGAATACTTGGTAGAGGTTTAAATTTTCAACTATGGTCGAATATCAAATATGGAAGAGAGGGATTGGTGAGAGATAAAAAGAGAGATGGACATTATTGGCTTTTAATATTTCACGTTAGCTCTGTTAGTTTCATCAATTGAGATGAGTTAGAATGGACTAACCCGTATGAGTTAATAGTGAAGGGAAATATTTAATGTCCGTACATAGTTGATGGGAGTTTGTTGAATAACAATGAACAAAATTAGAATACTAGGTATGGGTACATGTAGATGTGGGCCACCGCCGAGTGGTTTTTTCTCAGGTGAAGGCTTTATAATGAGACCCACCCCCTTATGGCGTGTTTGTTGGTTGGTATAATTTAGAGAATCAAGTCTTGATATTTATGGGCCAAAACCCGACAATGTGGTAACCCCTCCACGGGAACAAAGCTTCCTTCACTGAATTTCTTGATTTATAGTTTAATAATCTTGACTTCATGTAGTACCATTTCCTCCTTTTCCGACACGTAAATAAAGCTTTTACTTATTCCAATCTTGGATAAATTCAAATTCTTGAACCAAACAAAATTGATCTACAATAGAATTATACTAAACATTTATTCATATCATTATATTTCAAATATTTTTGGATTTTTTTAAATTTATTTATATACAAAATTACGTTAAAATTCTTGATTACCAAACAAAGGATTGAAATCAATCTCTACAATAGCGACTATAAACTTTATTATATTATAGATTATTCGAAAATAATCATTTTGTTCATGTTGCTACTAAAACCAGTAAGTCATTATTAGTCATGTAGTTCAATTTGTCACCAACGGACTACTATGGCTAGGGTACATTTTTTCATGGGTCTAGCCTCATTCAATTCCCATGTACTAGTACGTAGTTAAGCCCCTTTAGGACCAACCACACAACTATTGGACCAACTCCAAATAGAGGTGGTGTGTGTGTGTGTGTGTGTGTGTGTAAGAAAAGCATTGGATTGGAAATCTAGGGCTCAAATTTCAACAAGTTTGTTATGGTTTGTTGAACCGGATGAGGAAAGTGGTCCATATTTGTGAGCTGGTTAAACCCAGTCACACATACATTTGGACAAACCAACTGGCCTCAGCCTCATTGCACCCTGCAACATTTTTAACATTACCCCAAATTTCATTAACTCCTTTGTTGTTTTATCTGAGAGGGCACAGCCACCCTTTTTTACCCAATTGGACCATTTTTTTCTTCCTAATAACCCATTTCCAAAACTCAGTTCTTGTGAGGTCATTTTGATAATTTCAAGGCTTGTTTCGGAAGTAGGAAAATTTTTGTGGGCTAACATCAATAATAAGGGATGTAACTTTCTGGGAGATTTTGAGGGTGGGAAAAAGGTAACGGGTGATGCTCTACCAATTTTTAATCTTTACATTTTATTCGATGGCGTGAATACATCCTGATTAACATTTTTCTTTTTTAAACTTTCTATTGGTTATTCTATTCTTTATTATTTTTTTATTTTTTCTCTTAAAATTTATTTTAGTGGTGAGATGCATGTATAAAATTAAATCCATATTTACATCGGAAAGATTGAGGGTATTAATTATTCATGATCACATAAGATCAAATCTACGGTTTTCATTGATGATGCTTTTAGTCCATACAATATTAAGTTGAGACTTAGAGTACTCTATTTATTGTTCAATACCATTATATGAGTTCATGATGATTAACAATATATTAAAAAAAATGATTGGAAAAAATGGTTAATTTTGTCACTATACTTCGACGAATCTTTACATTTTGCCACTATATTATTTATCGAACGAAATTGCCATTGTATGTTTAAAGGAAGATGCAATTTCATCACTATCATTAACTGTAATCTAATTTCTAACGGAACTATTTTCAGTTGTCTCCTCTAAGGTTTTTTTTAAAATGTTGCAAGATCATTAATGTTTATTGGTGTTTTAAATTATAAAGGGGTCTTTCTTTAATTGATGTTAAAAAAGATATTTTATAAACAAACAATGAAAAAATGAATTAAATATAAACATATAAATAAGAAAAAATATATATATTGCATGAATTAAAAATAATAAACAATATTTAAATTAATTAATATATACATTATGTCTCAATGAATCTTATATAAAGAATTACTATAGTAATTTTAAAAGAGATATAAGCAATTACTATATTTTGAAAACATTAATTCATTAAATATAGTCGTTCACACTCATTCATTGACTGTCATTCTTAAAGAATACTAACTACAATTATAACTTATTTTTGTATTAACGTTTTCAAAATCCGTTATCATTGAAACTATAATGATAAGATTACAAAAAAAAAATATTTTAATTCAATCTATAATAGTCGCCATGAAAATTATGATGGTTAATATTTTTTTATGAAATTTTTTTATAAGAACATTTTTTATGTTATTTTATGATTTATGTCATAAATATTTTATTTAATAATTATTATTAATTTATTAAATAATTTTTTCTATTTTTAATGTTTTTGAATTTTTTTGGGTTAATCACTTTTGGTGCCCTAACTTTACTTACTTTTTACTTTTGGTACATTTTGAACCTAGTCAATCAACGTTTATCCTCAATATTTGTGATTTTAATCACATTACATACTTACAGTTAATTTCCATCTAAAACTAACGATTTACCTACTATTGTAGGTTGGAAAGAATTTATCCTGTTAAAATCGAGGTGTTTTAATATTTGAATGAAAATTTATGTTCAAATAAACATTAAAACGACCTTATGTATCATGGGTACACCTTATACCAGCACATCCTGCCTTCCTAGTCCTCACCAACTACTCATATACCCTCCTATTTTCCCGAAAACACCGCTCAACCTCCAAGCAATTTTTATTCTCTCTCATCCCCCTCTTTCTCTATCTCTATTATTTCCCTCATGCCTTCGCCGACAAATTCCTACATGGATGTCTGTCGGCAACCTCCTCCCCTCCACCCCAACCACAACCAAAAAAAAAAAAAAAAAACGGATCGTTGTCCACTACCATCGTTACCGTTAATAATCGCTCCATGTCACCAATTCCGAAAGCATCTGATGCTCTCCCCCTTCCTCTATACTTAACAAACGACATTTTTTTCACTTTCTTTTTCTCCGTCGCCTACTACCTCCTCCACCAGTGGCGCGACAAGATCCACTCCTCCACCACTCTCCACATCATTGCCCTCTCCGAGCTCATCGGTATTGTCTCACTAATCGCCTCTTTTATTTACCTGTTGGGCTTTTTTGGCATCGATTTAGTCCAATATTCATTGCACGTGCCTCTCACGATCCCCGGGACATTGACACGGACGTGGATGTTGACGGCGCTACTGGTACCTTAAAAACTAACTTTTCCTAAAATTGCTCAAATATCATGGATTAGCAGCAACAACTGTTAACGGTGATGCCGTCGGCATCTGACGAGGAAATCGTGAAATCTATTGTTTCCGATTCAATCCATTGTACTCGCTCGAATCGATGCTCAGGGACTGCCACTGGGCGGTTGTAATTCGCCGGGAGGCTTTGCAGAGGACAATTGGGAGGTTGTTGTTTGGTTAATTTACCGTTGGACGGATTCGATGATGAGTTGATTTTAGGGCAATATTGTGGACGTCGGTCGGTTACGTGCAAATTCCGATTGGGATTGTTGGACCGTTGTTGCTAAACGGCTGCGAGTATTTGGTGCTAATGGCAACAACGGAATGATGTTTGGTTACGAGTACGAATATAGGCTATTTATGCGTCGGGTGGGCCAACCCTTTCAAACCTACAACAACAAGTCCTCCGTTGGCCTTTGACAGCAATGTGACAGAAAGTACAAAAATTGATGAAACTTACAAACTTTTAGGATGAACTTTGATTGACTAGGTACAAAGGGTACCAAAAGTAAAAAGTAGGTAAAGTTAGGGTACCAAAAGTGATATTAACCTAATTTTTTTATAATTAAATATTTGAATAAATAAATTTATTTAATATTAATTTATTTTTAATATTTTTTAATAATTTAATAAATAATTTATTAATAAAAAAGATAACTTCGTCAACACATGTGATAAATCTCAACTGTTACATATTTTAAAATAATTTAATCTTCATCGATTAATAGCTTTGGTCAATTGTGATTGAGCTATAAGCACTAATGTATTATTGATATTTTTCTCTTTCTTTTTATTTAGAAAATATATCTTTTTAATTTGTATTTTTATATCTCATTCATTCATTTCTTATTTTATTTTGGTTCATAAAATATATTTTTAACCACTTAAAGAAAAAAAAAACTGATAATTTAAGAATTATAAAAATCATTTAATTTTTAACTTCAACTATCATTAAATTATATATTCCTTTATTTTTTAAAAACTTTAGAGGTAAATGAATTTAATTCAGTTAGAAAATGAATGACAGTTAATCACCAAATTATAATAATTTTATACTAACAATAACACTTTCATAATTTTTAATCCAATAAAAATAATCATAAAAACAAGTATGACTAGATGTTTAAACTTTAACGTATACACATACTAGCTTTTACCTTCTCAGAGTATTCTAAAGTTGCCGGTCATCTAGATTCACTAATCAATTAGGGTGCCTTTGATAAAAGAATTTTCAGGTTAGTATTTAGATTTTAGATTTTAGATTTAAATTTGTAATGATTCCAGAAAAAAATAAAAGAGATAAAGAAATGCCAATAGAATAAAAAGAGATATTCCCTCCGTCGACCATACTATTTTGATATATTTTATTTTAAAAATTTACTTTCAAAACATTATATTTATCATCCCAATAACATTTCAAATTCACCACATATTTGTTTTTAACATATTGATTATGATTAAACATTTTTTAATAATGATTTAATTTTATTGCTAGTTATATATCTTTAAACTTTTCAAATATGAACTTTTTGAGTGGATTGCAGAGAGTATAAAGTGAAAAGAGAAAAAAATTAAAGCTTAAAATTGATGGTATTAAAACTAATATAACATTTGAAATTAGCATATATATTTTATACTAATTGACCTTATTCGAGTTCAACTAAGTCCAATTATTCATTTTTGAAGGCTAATGTGGCGTTTGCTGATAATTGGATGAATATATATATATAACGGGATTAACATAATCATACAAGTATACACCAATCCATGGATAAAAATTTGGAGGAAAAATGCCAAAATTTACCAAACAAAAAGACAAATTCTCAAACATTCGTCCACAACATTCCAAGACTGTTGCCAACCCAGAGACCACAAGACTCAAGATAAAGAAGATCTTCTTCGATGATACATGCTACCCCAACCACAAGAAACCAATCATTACGCAACACGTATTCAACTATTTTCCGCACTCTCTCTTTCCAATTCCTCCAACTTGACTGACTGGTCCCATCATCACCTACGGCCACCACTGTAAGGGGGATCCGCAGGCGCGGTAGCCTAACTTGCGCCGGGGGGACGTGATAGTACGACACGAAAGGGGCTTGCAGTTTTGGCGCGTACTTTTAAAAAGGAGTGGGGGTGTATTGCGCACCCACCCCACGCCTTTAGCTTTGCCCTTTCTTTCTTCCTAAAGCCACGCCTTTGGCCCCTCTAAATCTTAGTGTTAACGATTTAACGGCAAGCTAAAGTGTTGCCCCTTACCTTTTCCGGATTCAGATCTTAAGATTCGTGACTTTGTGTTTGTTTTAGTAAATAGAAGCTAAAATAGTTTTCAAAACAAATAAATAACTCAAAAAAAAAAAATCGAAATTTTGGTCAAATCAGTATTTGATATACCTTCTTTAATTTATGTCTTCTTGTACACATTCACAATATCCATACAACACATTGCTTCCTCTCTCTAAATTATTGTTCTATTTTTTTTTATCGTTTGTCTCAAAATTATTATTTTCTTTGAATTTTTTTTTAGGTTAACATGTTTACCACTTTACCTTATACATGAATTTTAATTTTAAAACTAAACTATATATTAAACTAATATTTATAATCAAGTCAATGGTTTTGGGACGGAAGTAGTAGAATTTATGAAATTTCATAAATTTGTTGGATGAAATAGAAATTTCAAATCATAATGATGGAAAGTAAGTTGATGATCGCAATTTCCTTTTTTTTTAATACTTTTAATCAAGCCCGCCGAGCATCATACACGATGGCCATGGCCCCCAAATCCCCAATCTATATACACAATATAATATAATGCTATAAAGCGTCTACAATTGATTTGATTTGTGGCCCAATGGATAAGTCAATTTTCTAAAATTTGGGACTTGGCGTGTTCATTTTTACTTTTATTTTCATCTATGAATTTACTTATCAACCATTATATGTATATAAGATACTTGACATGGTTAAATTTTAATTTTTAATATTTCTATAAGCATATCTTTTTCTTTTCTTTTTTTTGCTATGGCCCCCAAAAATTAGACAAATCATGATTTTAATAGCGATAAACTGAAATAGCACATTTAGTAGACACTTGCATAGTATGCCAAGGACAAGAGAATGATGCTTAGTTATTTAGCTTAGATATTTTATAAGGAAACTAGTTGAAACATAATATATACTTTTTCATTCGCTCTTTCAAAACTTTTCTAT
Source organism: Codonopsis lanceolata (assembly GCA_013146195.2). Classification (NCBI taxonomy): domain Eukaryota; kingdom Viridiplantae; phylum Streptophyta; class Magnoliopsida; order Asterales; family Campanulaceae; genus Codonopsis; species Codonopsis lanceolata. The sequence continues at coordinate 158,183,749 of CM028379.1, forward strand.
TAGAAAAATATTTTTATCATTTTACCTACTTTAATTATAGCTACACGCTCAATGATATTAAATCAATATTTATAATTCAATTAATTTATTTTTCTTAATCGATGTGTCGAGTCAATCTAAACAATATTATTAACGAAAAAGCAAATATTCTCGAAATTCTATTGATTTGTACATAGGTTTGGGATTAAATTACGGTTGTAGATAAATGTTTATGTATCAAGATTTGTAATTATGTGCAAGAAGATTGTGTATGGGGGACAACTCTCTTGTTTCCTTTTCTCCTGCGAATTGAGGGGAGGGGGGGGGGCCAAATTGCACGTGGCAACCAGGGGTCATTCCTGCAACATAAGAATGGAGAGAGAGATATGGTGGCCATCCAAATATAGAAGTGGATTGGGTCCCACACAAAGACACAGTTCCAGACAGGAGAGTGATAGAGCAGAATTTAGGAGATGTTCTTTTTATGGATTGATATCTCAGAAACCAGAGTGGTCTATTTTAAAAAGATACTATTGCATAACAATAAATATAAGTAGGAGTATTGATATCTATCATGAAAAAGAGAAGGGTGTTTGGGGAATTGATATTAATGTGTTCATAACTTTTCACATGCTATTCTTGTGTGATTGTACCAAAACATTCATTGATGTGCTTCTTCTTAAATATCATAACTTTTTGGAAGGTGTAGAATTGATTTTTCACATATCATTTGAGTGAATTTAAGTACCCTTCATCTTAAAGGGTTGGTAGTATAGCTATTAGCCATTCAGTCATAGCCTGCCAAACACAACTTGGTGTTTTACCAGTTAAGACCCAAGAAAAACACACACCGACATAGCTTATAGCTCATATCTAATGACCGACCCACTCACCGTGTGTTAGTGAGCTGAGTTATGAAAGAGCGGAATTTTATTTTACGAATTAAGATCCGTAAGACGGTTTTATAAGAAAACCTACTCCTACAAAATAAATTGGGAAATGTCATCCTCACTTTATTTTTCAACCAAAAATTTCAATTCTTGTTTTACCGGTACTTGATACTTTTTGCATTCTATATAAAGAACATAAACACTTAATACAACACTTTTACCCTTTAGGTGTTTTAAATATTTTTGGTTTTTTAAAAATTAAAATCTAATTAAAATTAACTTAAACCCAATTAATTACTAATTAATTTGATTAAGTTAGTAAGTGAAAAATTACGTTTGTGCATAAATATTAGATTGTAAAAAAAAAAAACTTGTAAAAATTTACTACTAACACGCACTTTACGATAATCTTTACTTTTAAATGTTCAACTTTTATCTGTTATTTTTTTGAAAAAATTGTTTAAATGAAATTTTTTTTTATCGAAAAGGGGTTGTTGGGTGACAGTCCAAATGGGGGTGGTAGGCTTAGGGTCCGGTGGCAAGCGGGTTGGGGGTCTGGGTTTAGGGACTATTGGGTTGGCAGTTGCTAGTTAGGGGTCTGGGCTTAGGACTGCTGTTGACCCAGGCGGTAAGGGGGAAGGGAGTGGGCTCGCTGGAAGGATTGCCCAGCAAGCAGTGGCTGGGCTTGAGATGGGCTGTGGATCTGGTTCCTGGGAAGTCACAAGGGTGGGCTGGATTAACTACCTTGATCAAATTAATTGTGTTTAAATTATTTTTAATTTTTTAAAAAAACCAAAAATATTTAAAACACCTGAAGGGTATTTTGGTCTAATATTTTTTGAAAGTGATGTATTAAAAATTTTATAGGTGATGTATTGAGTGTACCTAGAGGTGGCAATTTTTACCCGCGCCCATTTGTCCGCCCAGACCGCCCAATAAATAATGGGTATGGGCACACCCAAAATGTTAAGTGGGCACAAATGGGCATGCCCACTTGGGCACATTAATTATAATGGGCTAAATGGGCGCCCACTTGGGCACCCATACTAAAACTCATTCTCTTGATCTTCAACTTTTGTTTTATCAATTATATACATAATTATAAAATACTTAAGATTAATAATGACATTTAACATAATTAATATATTTATATTGTACACCCACCCTTCCAACCCCCACCCCCCTCCAAGCGCCCCCCACCCCTAAAATTCATTTTCTTGCTCTTCTAATTTTGTTTTATCAATTACATACATAATTATAAAATACTTAAGATTAATAATGACGTTTAACATAATTAATATATCTATACTGTACATCCACCCTTCCAACCCCCACCCCCTCCAAGCGCCCCCAAAAAAAAAAAAACTCATTCTCTTACTTTTCTAATTTTGTTTTATCAATTACATACATAATTATAAAATATTTAAAATTAATAATGATGTTTAACATAATTAATATATCTATACTATACACCCACTCTTCCAACCCTCATCCCCTCCATGCGCCCCCAATTGCAAAACAAAGCATGTAATATATATATATATATATATATATATATATATATATATATATATATATTGTACACCCGCCCTTCCAACCGTCACCCCCTACCCCCAAATTGCAAAACAAAGCATGGAATGTCATTCTATGACTCTGTACCGTTAAATGAAACCCAACATCACTCCCATATTACTCCATTTCTATGACTTTGTAAATATCCGTCCCTATTACACTATAAATGAATTCATAGTGGTTTTGTGAGCAGTGCAAGATACGATATTCTATGACTTGTATGTTTGTCTATTGGGCTTCATCGAAATAAAAAATCGAACCATAAAATAGAAGATTGAATTGAGTGTTACAACAATAAAAATACATAATTGACACAAGAGATGAGCACACATACACACGCACGCACGCACACACACACACACACACACACACACACATATATATATATATATGTTAGTTGTAACTTTTGATAATTTTTTATAAAAGAAAATTATTTTTTTGTATTTTTTGTATTTATTTGATAAGTGGTTAATGAGTAAATTGGCGCTCATGGACGCCCATGCCTATTTAGTGCCCGCCCATATATGCCCATATTATTAAATGGGCACTTACTTGCCCGCTCATTTGAGCTCGTTGCCCATTTACGTCCGCCTATTTGCCACCTCTAAGTGTATCCCATAAAAATTTTAGTTGAGTAAGACGGTGAGTATAAACGCTCTTCAAAAAAAACATGTTTGCCAATTATGTCATACTAGAATGTTGCATTTTATATAAAGTATTTTAGTTGGGAAATAGAGTGAGCAATTGAGTATAACACTCTTCAAAGAAAAAATGTTTGGCCAATAATGATGTACTAGACGATGAGGTTGTGCATGCCATCATATAAATAATTATTCAATAAGAGACTGTCACACCACCTCATCTTGTGAATCTTTTCGTAAAACTTCTCAAAAGGGAAAAAATTGACTCTCGTACGGGAATATATGTTATCCAAATGGGGAAGAGTATGATAGAATTTGGGCCTTGAGTTGGGCAAATTCCAGCCCAACTTAAAAGCCCATCAAATACAAAAGGTACAATCCATCCTCGCATCCTTCTGAATCAAATTTGGAAATCAAATACAGTTCGGTCCAACCTTGTCACTTTAGATTCACCAAATGACCTAAATAATCATTTGTCATTTTCTTTTTTTTTCTTTCGTTAAATATGTAATTTCCTCAGTTAGATCTATAATCTTATTAAACCAAACATGAATTACATGTGATGTATGAGCTTAAACTGGAGGAGAAATTGCTCGCCGGTATATTTAATCAAATATTTAATCGCTCTACTTCTTTGTTTTTTTTTTTTTCAACCGCTAAAGTTCATTTTTGAAAAATTGTTCATAAAATACCTAGATTGACTCTTTCCACATTTGTGACTAACATTTGTTGTGGCAACGAAATGGTGATTGACCTCGGTCATGTCACCAAAGTCGAGGGGGCAACACTAATTTGTGGGGGTTTGGAGGCAACACTCCCGTAAGGTAAACCATTTCTCAAATTCCTTAAGTACGATACTGGAATAGATATAGGTTGAGTTTGATGATTTTTTAGTAGGGACGAAGACGGAGGAGGACGAGGAGGAAGAAGAAGAAGGCGGTAAACACAAAGGATTGGTTCAATATAAGTTTATAGTGTGATGCATCAATTGGGTGCTTGACTTGGTTTAGCACAATACATAAATTGGATTATGTAATTTAAATTAATGCATCGCAATGTATAAATCTGTTGTAGTGTATAAATCAGCAGCCTAGCTCTAGTCCTGAGTTCCCCCAAGCTTGGGTAATATTGGAGGCTTGGGGCTTTGATCCATCACAGGTTTAGCAAGCTAGGAATAGGAGCCCATCAAGATTGTTATTAGTTTGGATGCTGGTTACCACTAGAAAAACAATCTTGCTATGATTTATTTAAGTTTACACATGATGCGGCAGCCTACAAAACACATTATTTCAAATTTTTGCATTAAAATGACTTATGTTTTATTTCAAGGGAAGGGAACATTAAATTTAAGGAACTATATTATTGATTTTCATATCTCAAAAATAAATAGAATGTTAATTCTAGTATCATAGATAATAATGATATGAATCAAATGAGAATTGGAGTTGTTTCACTGTATAACATATTTTTTCCATAAATTATATGACCGATGTATTATTTCCACTACATCATTATTTGTATATTATCACCTACATTATTAATTATTCTATTAAAATCTACCCTTAAATATAAAATACTTGCTCATATTTAGTTGAAAAGTGAAAATAAAAATTGTTTAACTTTGTTGTTCATTGATGTTTTGAACTAAAATATATATAATGTTAAAAGGTAACTGGAAATAAGTTTATAAGTCAACCAAATATGAGCAAGTATTTAAGGATAGATTGGTTCAAACATGTCATTGTTTAATACAATAATTAATAATGTAGGTGACCCGGCAGGTCGATCCCCGTTTCGTTGTGCATAATCGTGATTTTCGAATTCAATGTGTGTTGCCGAAACTATTAAAGAAGACGATTATATTTTTTGAACAATATTTCGAAAAATAATCTTTTGCGATTGAAAAAAGAACGATAGATTTTTAGGATTATTTTTTTTAAAAAAAGGACCGATCAAAATTTTCTTCTAAATTAATTTCTGAGTTGATAAAGGACACCTAAAAGAATATTAAGAAGTAATTATACCCATTTCTTTTATCGCAAGTCACAACCCTTTTGAAAATATAATGACTAGTTCACTACCAAGACCCAATGGAGAGTACATAGTCCTAACGCCGTATGGAAAATTAGAACAATCAAAATAGGTTGGGCTTATTAGTTCAGTTTGTCATGCCACCTAAATGAGATCAATTGTGTTAGAAAAATATAAACCCACTAGGAAACATGTTAAACGGGTTGAGGTGGTTGGGGCACTAGTTGGTTCGCCATTTACAAGTTACAACTTACAAATAACACAAGGGGAATCACAAGTTTGAAATTACGAGCTTCAATCATTTTCGTTTAAAACGTGAGATTATTTATGATATTTGAAATATAAGTAAATTATTATGGGTTCATTAAAAAAATAGTATTTACAACAATAGATGTCGAAATAGGATAGATTAACAGCAATATTCATTGAAAGAAATGATTATAATAATATACAAAAAATAGTAATGATAAAATGATCCTTTTACACAATTAATAGTAGGGAATGTTATTCAAAAAACATTATTTAGAATACAATAGTAAAAAAATAATATTTTTAATGAATTATAATTTTTTTAGTGTTATTTATAGTTGAGTTTTTGTTGTGATTAATTGAGAGAAATAATTGGTGAGTTGACACACCTAACCTACAACCCATAATGGGTTGGCTGGGTTGGCAATTTCGCCTACCACTTTCGTGAGCTGGCTCGCCTGTCAAATAACGGGTTTTAGTGGGTTACGGATTACTCGCCACACCAACCCACGTTAACAACTCTAATAATATTTATAATTAAAAATATTGATTCTCAACTATCATTGTTATAAATGGAAAATAATAAATAAGTTCATAGACACATTAAGTTTTTATTCAATGAAGACAAGTTAATTTTTAAACTTTTTGGTATTATTTTTTTTAAAATTTTGACCAGTCCTATAAGATTTTATATTTCATGGACCATAATTGTGTACCCTCCCAATACCACCCATTAATTTAAAATATATAGCCAATGGTGCAAGCTAATTAAGGAGCCGTTTAGTATTCACGAATTAAGGTTAAATTGGATTAATAAGTCAAAATTTTAGATGTTTTGCGACCAAGACTCATAACCAGTTTTATCAAGATAACTCTCTAATCCTCTCGCTAATTACACTAAAGGAAAGTGATATTATTGACACTCTCATTACAAAAATATGAGATTAATATTTTTAATCCAAAACTACCCCGATATATGGTATTGGATCAATAATAATTTTTTTAATAATATCAAAATTAATGATACTGCTTTTCCTACAACCCTGCTACCAAACAAGCCCGATCTTGATTCGGCAGGTGGTAACAAAGGGGTACATGCTAGTGTTAATAGGATTGATTAGTAAAGATTAAGGACATGAATAGCTTAAAGCTTAAACCCCTTCCCCCCGAAGGCGGTCTATCAAAGGGTTTTCCCATCTGAAACTTAAACCCTAGTGTCGAGAAATCCTAACCTCATCCTCGTTGTTCTTCTTCGATTTCAACAAATTCATTACCGAGATGGATAAATCCGAACCCGTATGCGGCAAAGAGGCATTGGAATTGCTCAATTGCGTCACAAATTCCTCCTTCGATCAAGAGAAATGCGTCAATCTCTTGAACTCTCTACGGAAATGCGTTCTCGACAAGGTACTTTCGAATTTTATTTTCCCCGACGACTTTGTATGTGTAGTGCTAACTTATACAAATGTACGCATGATTGTGCGAAATTATTGGGTATTTGAAGTGTAATTTGAGATCTGATTGTTGTATGGAGGTGGCACTTAATTGAATCAGAAACCATTTTTATTACTTTTTGTATAATAATTCATACAAGTTTCCAGATTTTGTCGATTTGCCATCTACATTGAATATGCCATTGTTCTTAGGCTGGATAGAGATGGCAAGGGTGCTCAAGGCAAGGATCTTGAGGTCCTTGGTTCCAATCCCCATGTCAGACGGACCATATTTACCTATCAAAAGAAATATGGTTTATAGTGTCTTTTTAACCTAGCCAGTGCTGCTTGCTGATAGCGCGATCCGTGAAGCAGCTTTAATTGAGCTCAAACTAAGAGTGATTAGCTTGAGCTCGATTGAAAATAAAAGAGTTAAGCTCGACATGCATCAAAGTTTAGTTTGGTTTGCTTGTTTGCGAAATAAAAAGCGAGAATGGTGGTTTTGCATTGTCATGGCCTTTAACCTTTTCTGAAGTTTCCCTCTAGCACTAGGATAACAACTTTACATGTTTTTTATCTTCTCCATTAACTTGGGGAACTAACTGGTTTCATAGATTTGTGAGGGATCAGGATAGAAAATTGTAAGGAAAGACACCTTTTTCATGTTTTATCTCCCCTTTGCATAGAAAGTTTTTTTAAAAATTAACCCAAACCATTGAAGCTTGAGTGCTGACCATGCACATCTTTAACACATTAAGTGGAAGTCAAAGTTGGGATATTATTTGAGATACTTAGCATTACTATTGTTGAGCATTCTGAAAAAGAAGAAAAAGAACATGTAATATCAAAACTTTTTTCGTGACCATAGAAAACTTCTAGATTTTGTTTTGGAACTAAATTCTCCATGCTAGTATAAGTTATCAGGGGTTTCTCTCTGTCCATGTTAGCATAGATCATCAGTCCAATCTAAGATTGTAAGCTAACATTTACAGTAATCTTTTGTTGTGAATAGAATCTTTGGTTGCTCCATCTACTATCATCCTAATTTTTCGGTTTCTTTCCTTCTCTTGAAATTATGAGCCCTTTAGCTAAGCCTAAATTTATAGTTGAATTGATGCCCATGGGGAAGGTGGAACTAAGTATTTCCATGATATTACTGGTACTTGGGGTTCTTTGATTTTAATGTAACCATTATTGTATATAGCACTCTCTCCATTTCGCAAAACAGTTTTACTTTCTATTTTGGAACCTTCCACTTAAAGAGTCCTATTTGAAAAATTAAGCTTATTAATATTTTGGTTTCCAAATTTATCTTGAGGTCTCCTTGTTTCCAATCCCCATAATAAGGGGTCAAACTTACCTTTTAAAAAAAAATCCTTACAATGTCAGATTTAAACTTAAGAAAACTACTTTCGTTCTTAAATAATACGGTATTAATGGCAATTGAACTTTTTCCTTAATAAGTTTGTCTTTCAAGCATGGCCTAATTGAGTAAAGCGGGAGAGTAGTTTGCTGTGGTCCCTCACTTAGTCAGTCGTATTTCCTCATTACTCTTTCTTCCTTTGCATAGAGTATGCTGGCAATCCAATCATCTCTAGAATCTGCCTACTCCAACTCCTTTTGGAAATGTGTAATCACGCGTTAGTATCAAATGGAGGTTGACAACTAATTTACGCTGTGATCATTTATAATTATGAAGACTTGTATCTACATTGGTGACTAGGGAGTTAATTGTAAATGGATAATCATGATCAACCCCTCCCCCCCAAAGAAAAAAAAAACCCAATGGGGTCTGTGATCAAGTGGGTCAAAATTGTGCAACTTTCAACCCAACCCGAACGGAAAAAGTTCAAGTGGTTGAATAATCTTGTGTACTGGGATTAAGCTGTGCCCCAGGTCAGTTTTGGTCACGTGAGACATAAGAATACCTTTGAATCACACCTGCAAGGTCAACTTGAGGATTTTTGAATGTCATCCTTCGTTCAAATTATTGAACCTTAGCCAGTAGTGACATGTGACATGCCCCCCTTAGGAGGAAAAAAATTTAAAAAAAAAAAGACATGTGGGAGTATTCTAAGACATGACACTCGGGGCAAGACTTCGAAGTCCTTGGTTCCAATCCCCATACTAACAAGGGGTTACACTTACCTATCAAAAAAAGAAGCTATTTAGTTATCTTTAATAGACCACTTCTGACTTTGTTGTGTATAGTTGCTCTATCTATTTTAGTATGTGCATTCCATCAATAAGATATCTTCTCTCCACTCTTTTCTGTACAGAAAGTGAAGAAGTTTTCACTGTCAGAAGAGGGCCAAGGGAAAGCTGACCCCATCAGAAACAAGCATGGTTGAATTTTGTCTTGATCGCGGAGATGATAATATTTAGAACTTCTTTCCATGTTTCTTCATCTTGATGGGCAGGGGCAATTGAGATGTTGGCATCGATGAATCGAGTACTGTATTCATTATGTTGATTGATTTAGATTTTGAAAATTCATACAAATTGTCCATGTTAAGCGCTGATATAGATCAAGTTTCAATTAAACGGAAATACAAAAGGATAGAATGATAAAATGCATGCTTAGAAACTTCTGATCCTTGCGGCTAATTGAGATGTCAAAGTCCTCAACCCCTCCCCCCTCTCTCTCTCTCTCTCTCTTAAAAATTCTCTTTTAATAAGCTATCTCTTTTACTTGCATTCTGCATATTGCAGAAAAAAGACAATGAGGATAACTCCACAATGCGAGCAATATCCTAATTATGTCATCTCAACTATAGGTCATGTTTGAGTTACCTCTCCCAATTACAATTGAAGCAATGTGCCCCCTTAAGTATCATATTTTTTCTAATAACATATTATGTTTAGACATTGTCATTTGGGTTGATAGAAAATGTTTACCTGAAAATCATGTAACCATTTTTAGGTATTTGTTTTGACTGTAATGCATTTTGGTGTTTTAATTGACTATTTACCCTTGATTAAAAATAATTAATATTTTTATTCGAGTAAATTACATATGCCCAACCAACATTGAAGGATCCAAAAGGTCATTATAGTCCTTCTCATCGTCCTATTTGACTCGATGCATAGATTAAGAAAAAATAAACGACTTTTTTATAAATGGTACGATGTGTAGTTTTTTTAAAAAGCCATGTACATGTGTTTTATAATTAAAGTATGAAAATAAAGTAGGGATAAAATGATAAAATTATTATCTTTAAAAAAGTTTACAAAAAAAGAAATTTTTTAGAGATAGACAAAAAATTGAAAGTACAACAATAATTTTAGAACAAAAGGAATTAAAAAAAACTAAAGATGGTCGTGATAATCTCAAGTGGATATTTTTCGTTGACTCAAATGTCAATGCTTAAACAAAAAACTTGAAAAGGGAAAAAAATGACCGTTTAAGATAACACTTTTAGGGGAATACATAACTTCAATTAGTAGTTGAGGGAGAACTCAAACTTGACTCATAGTTGAGGGGAATATTTATCTATAATTTAACCTTTGATAAATGAATAGGTCTCCTCTGAGAACGTATTGTGGATCATAATCATAAGATGGAGACTTACTCTCTTACAACTCAACCTACTAACACACGAAAGATCGGATCAAGGTGACCCGTCCTAAAAAAATACCCGTAACATAGTATTTCCTCAGTTCTTACCTTGATAAATTGTGAAATAAGTTACGTAATTCTCATAATAGGTTGGAGGGGGTTCAACTTACCTCTTTGTTATGTATTTTTAAGAAAATAGGTCGGGCTTCTGTCTCTTTTTCTAAAAAAAACAAAAGCAAAGGCGGGCCAGGGTTATTGCAAAGTTTTTTTAGAGCATTCAAAATTAACTGGTAAATGTCATCAAAAGAGGTTTGAGCTACCGTCAATCCATCTCTCACTCTCAAAGGCCAAACTTTCTCGGAACAAGGGGAAAGATAGTTCTAATTCCTATTTACTTACATTTACTGGGCTCATTCCCTTTCCACACCCACGATGAGGCGAAGAGCCACTCGTAACTGATCTACTCCCTCATAGACGAACGGGTTCAAACGCATTAATATATCATTTAATAATTAAATTTTTTAAATGTACAATTTTTGGGTGGAACGAAAGGAGTATAAATATATACAAAATTATACACTTTAAACCGTAAAAAAAAAATCACATAAATAATACTCTCTACGTGCTAATCTTCTAGGAAAATAGTTCACTATACTATTTTAAAATGTTTCATTTTAAGAGTCATTTTTTTCTAAAATTATGCCTACATCTATAATAGTTTATCTTTACCCTTCAATTGTATTGTAAGTACATTACTTGTTTTTAAGTATTTTTGTAATTATTACTAACCTCAATTATATTATTATATCACCTAAATAATTAGAGTTTTCAAATGTAGACCCTTTGGGTGGAACATAGAAAATACTTAAAACATAAATAATGTGCTTACATCACAACTGGAGGGTAAAAATAAAATGTTATAAAAATTATAAGCATGATTTTTTAATAAACTTTGTTCCAAAATAATATGATTGATTAGAATCATATATTTCATATTAAAGCTGGAATGAAAGTTGAAGTAATTGTTTCTTTTATAACCAAGTTGGATTGGAAATGAAAATGGATAATGAAAAAAACTTGTAAGAATATGGAAAAGGGAATCAATTACGAAATAGAGAAGAATTTAAAAATAAACTTAACTTGGCAATACAGTATGAAATTGTAGCACTAGACACAAAGACCTATTACATTACCAAGAAAATACCACTCATAAATCTTTGGAAAGTAGAAGTGATGAGAATACGTAAAATATCATCTTTTTAATTCTTCTAACTAGGAGGAGCTTGAATCCCCAATAGTTTTTCAGAAGTCAGAAGTTGAAAGGGGTATCCACACTGTGGATGATGTATGTGAGGACCAGAGCCAGTAACATCAGCACGTAAGCAATTCCTTGATCAATCGATGTCCCTGAACATAAAAACACATCTATCATCATCGGAGCAACAACTTAAAGCTATGAATCATATCATCGTATCGTATCAGTTAATTTCCTTCTATAAAGATGACGTTACTTAGGTTGTCCTCTTGAGAAAATGTTACTGCTGTAATCAAACATGGAGACTTTAAAAGCAAATTGCTAATGGACTAGGAGAGTCTCCTGGACCTGGGCCTAGCCTTGGGCTGGATACCAAACATTGCGTCATCAGAATTACGAAAAGAGAGGTATGATATTACGAGTTAAACTTTATGATATTAATACAAGCTGTACAATTAGTGCTAATACCACAATCTCTAGCTCTCATATGCTAAAATTACCCTCTCATAAATGCTTACGTATAATCTTTGTATTACAAACACATACTGTTAGGCGTTAACACTATAAATTAATGCCCTTGGCAAGGTTCTAAAAGTCGCTAGGCGGATGTCAGGCGTCAGATTGGGGCCTAGCGCCTAGGCGGGGTCGAGAAATTAAGGGATAGTTACAATAGTTTTCGATTTTTCTAATATTAAATATCATCTAATAATCTAAAAATACTAAAATTATGATTATATTACAGTTTACAAAGTTAAAATTTTAAATCTAACAATTCAATTTCATTATATAAAGTGCAAATTCCAAAAAAAATATGAGTACTAAAAAAGAAATTTTAAGTAAAAGTTACAAATTATATATTTAAATAAAAACAAGGGAAAAAACAAATAAAAGACAAAGCTAAAGGTTATGTTCGAAAATATAGCTTGTAATTTGTAAATCATAGGTACTTAATACAGCACCTATAAAATGCTTAATACAGCACTTTTTATTGTAAAAATACTATATTACCCTTGATAAATTAAAAAAATAAAAAATTGAACAGAACCAACACCGCCCAGGACCACCATGGACCATGCCCCAACCCCGGCCCATCCCCGCCCCCCCAGTCCCCGGCCTCCTTCCCTCCCCAAGCCCAGCCCTCCCCGATCCTCCCATTCCTGGGCCAAGCCCGATCCCTCCCCTAGCCCCAGTCCCTAAACCCAGAATTTTATATTTTTTTTTGGTTAGGGCCCAAAACCTTTAAAAATTTTTTTTTTTTTTTTAATAAAAACCTTTAAAAATTTTTTTTTTTTTTTGGTTAGGGCCAAAAAAACCTTAAAAAAATTTGGTTAGATGCCAAACCAGTCTAAACCTAAAAAAAATTTGGTTAGTAATTTAATTGTATTTAGTAACTAAATAAAATTAATTAGTAAATTAATTGTGTTTAAAATGTTTTTAAATTTAAAATTTGTTAAATTAAATTTAATAAAAAAACAAAAAAATTAATTATGTAAAGGGTATTTTGGTCAAATATTTTTAAAAAGTGCTGTATTAAGCATTTTATAGGTGCTGTATTAAGTATACCCCTTTGTAAATTAAGGAATTCAAATTTTCCAACCGGATACCATTTACTTTTCGAGTCACAGCCTAGTCTACTTTTCCTCTTTCCTAGACAACCTATTCTATTTTCTGATCTATCTATAACAGCCTAAGCTATAACCTTTAGCTTTATTTTATGATTACTGATCCAGCTATTAACTTATTGGTCCTTCTGGCTTTGCGAAGAATAAACCCCTTTTCCATTTTTTTTTTTTTGAGTTTTGAAAGTGAGTTCTCATTCTTCCGCCGGTTTCCTCGCCAAGGGTTGCCGGCAACGCTGAAGACGAAATCTATTCCAGAAAACGAAGCATACTCTACATCGTCTCTCTCTTTCTCTCTCTCACTCATGGGTTAGATACTTAGATCTCTCCCTTTACCGTTGCTATCCATCATCGAAGCCGCCGTCGTTGCCGTGGCCGTAAGTCCTCACTTTCTTCACGTCTCTCCATCTCTTATTGCCGTCTTGAAGGAAGATTTCTAGGCGGCGAGCAGCGCCAAGGACGCCTAGGCATCACCTAGCACGATTAGACGGCGACTTTCTTTCAGGTGACTTTTTTGAGCGATTTGAAGGAAATCGTGGCGTTGGGGAGACGACTAGCGCCTAGTCGGCAGCTAGGCGGCCTAGGACGATTTTTAGAACACTGGCCCTTGGTACCAACAACTATTATTAATTTAACGGTAATTGGTAAATTAATAATTATTTATTTATACATTAAGTAATACTTTTATAATATTTCGATTGATTAATACTTTATTTCATCAAATAACTATTTCTTTAAATAATGTACACAATTTACTTTACGTATTTCAATCTACCACTTAATTTATTATCCTACATTGTTCAATGTATTAGTGTATATAGTTCGATTTAATACTTTACGAAGGACAATATTCTCTATTTAAACACGAACAATTATACAAAAATAAACACATCATAACACAATAAAGATATTTTTTGAAATATTCATAAATCACTAATGTATTATGTAATATATGAGAGAGTTATTAGTTAATATAATGCATGAAGTGTCTATGAGTAATTATAAGTATATATTATCTTATAAATTTAGTGAATTATTAATTTAACACAATGTCCCCAAATCGAGATTGACCAAAAATATGAATTAAAAGATATTTTTAATTACGAGAAAGTAATTAAAATCTCAGGTTCGATCCCTTCTCAAACTTTTTTTAAAAAAGAAAAAAAAACGCAATTCGTCATAAATTACAAATCTCAACTTAAATAAGCGTTCCATGCCGGTCCCTTTGGGACAAATCCCTAAAGTCTAAACTATCCTCCATTTTGAAAAAAAACAACACTCTATCTCTCTCTTTACGACGCCCCGCCTTTTTTTTGTTCTAAATACTCACTTTATTCTCTCTAATTACAATACCGAAAATTCTACTCTTTTCTCGATCTACATTCTACAGTCATGGATTAATTTCACGATAATAGGGTTTAAAGGGATGACTTACTTACGGTAGACAGTAGTTATAAATATTTTAAAATATATACATCTTTTCCCCCTTGATTAGTATTATTGGTTTAGAATGGTTAATTTTTTTTTTGAAAAATTAGGACATTTGGCGAATCGATTGCCAATAACAAGAACTGGTATAAATGCCCGTGTCATAGGCAAGATATCAATATGGGATCAGACGATCAGTTCAATAAATAGTCGGGATAAACAAAACTCATAACTGTCGGGGTAATTTAACAAAATCCACAACTGAAGCTTTTATATATAATTACTAGATCTTCACGCTCGTGCCTATGGCACTATACCAGCATATCTGATTTTGTCAATTGAAATGACAGTGCCTATATAGAAAGTGTGATTTTAAAAAAAAAATTATAATTGAGAGATATATTGTTTCAAGTGATAATTGAGGGAGTGGTGTTTTATAAGAAGTGGCTGTTCAGAAGATAAATCCTAAGCTCTTTTAAAATATAGATTGGCGTTTCCAGCGACCAAGCCCAATCTTTGTGGCAACTTTACACTAATAATAATAATATAATATATAGTCATGCAACATTAAAAATAAAAATTAAAAAAAAAAAAAAGGTCATGTGTTTGGAACGGCCGGCAGGTACGATCACGTGTCCAATTTTACCTCTTTTAATCTAACTACTCTAAATTAATCAACAATAATTAAGGTGAAAAACGATTTTGACAATTAATTTAAATTTTTTTTAACGAAAACATATCCTCTTTGTTTTTCGCAAAATCTTCAAGATGTGTTGAGAGGGACTGATTTTTGAGAGAGATATAAATGAGAAAGTAGGAGGGGGTGGATGAAAATTTGTCTTTTAAGTTTTAAAGGGTTGGAAGGTCACGTGGTCTTTTATGCTAAAAGAGTAACATAAGTACTTAAGAGAGCACCTATAAAATGCTTAATACAGTACTTTTAAAAAATGTTTTACCAAAGTATCCTTTACGTAATTTAATTTTTTTTTTTTTTAATTAAATTTAAATTAACTAAAATTTAATTTTTTGTTTTTTATTAAATTTAAATTAGCTAATTTAAAATTTAATAATTAATTTGATTTGAATTATGTTTAAATTAAAAAAAAACAAGTTTTGGGTAATTTATTTTTTTGCTTTTTAATTAAATTTAAATTAGCTAAAATTTAATTTTTTGTTTTTTATTAAATTTAAATTAACTAATTTAAAATTTAATAATTAATTTGACTTGAATTACGTTTAAATTTTAAAAAAAAAACAAGTTTTGGGTTTAAAGACTGAATTGGTACCGGTCCTAAGCCCAATCATTTCCTCCACAAGCCCAGCGTCTGCTACCAGATCAGCCCTTAACCTATTCCCCCCTTTTGAACTGCCAACCCAACCAGGCCCAAACTCATCCTCCCATTTTGGACTGCTACCGGACCGGCCCCTAGTCCATCTCCCCATTTGGACTAGTACAAAAGCGGTCCCTAAACCCAAAACTTGTTTTTTTTTTTAAATTTAAACCTAATTCAAATCAAATTAATAGTTAAATTTTAAATTAGCTAATTTAAATTTAATAAAAAACAAAAAATTAAATTTTAGCTAATTTAAATTTAATTTAAAAAAACATTAAATTACCCAAAACTTGTTTTTTTAATTTAAACATAATTCAAATCAAATTAATTATTAAATTTTAAATTAAATAATTAAAATTTAATAAAAAATATAAAAAATAAATTTTAGATAATTTAAATTTAATAAAAAACAAAAAAATAAATTTTAGTTAATTTAAATTTAATTAAAAAAACAAAAAGATTAAATTGCGTAAAGGGTATTTTGTTAAAACACTTTTTTTACAAAACCGGTTCCTAAACCTTTCATTTTTTTGTTATTTTTTATATTTAAACATTAAAAAATAAATTAACAGATAAAAATTTAACATTTGGAGATAAAAATCGAACAATTAGAATTAAAGAATACCGTAAAGTTTGCGTCAGTGGTAAATATAACATCGCCATCATCGTCCATATCCACTTTTCAACATATTTTTTGTCGATTTGCTTCCAAATCGAAGACTTTTTGGAAGTTTTAACTTACTGAAATTTTGACCGAGAGAAAAATGCGTATGCAATTTTTTTCACTTACAAGAAAAATTTTATAATCTGATATTTATACTCAAAGATAATTTTTCACTAAGTATAACTAAATCAAATTAATTAGAAATTTAATTGTGTTTACTAACTAAATCAAATTAATTAATTGTGTTTAAAATATTTTTAAATTTAAAATTTGTTAAATTAAATTTAATAAAAAAACGAAAAAAATAAATTATGTAAAGGGTATTTTGGTCAAACATTTTTTACAAAATGTTGTATTAAATATTTTATAAGTGTTGTATTAAGTATACCCATAAAGAGTAATCCTATTCCTAGATTCCTAGAGATGCCTAACAAGTACTGTATAAAATTTTGTGCTAAAAATTATTTGACATCTAGTCATTTTATTGGACACTTTCAAGAATTGGCGGTGGGTTTAAAAGTAAAGTTAACAAGTTGACTATGTCATACTATTATTTTGAGCATATTCATCTAAAAAAATACTTCCGCCGTTTTTTAATTATTGTATTTTATTGGGTGCATCGTTTAAATAAGATTAACCGTATTATAAATATAATTAAGTCTTATATAAGACGATCTTATGGATCTTAGTTCGTAAAATGGAACATTGTTCTCTTATAACTTAACCCACCATTACATGATGAGTCTAATAAAAAAGATCCATTTTACAAAAAAAATATCCATAAGACCGTCTTACTTAAATTTTTATATATAAATAATTGTGTAATGTGAGATTTCTTTAATGCTCTTTTGTACGTGGTCATAATTGAAATATATAAGTATTTAATACAATACCTATAAAATACTTAATACAACACTTTTTGAATTTTTTTTACAAATTTGCCTTTTGTTCAATTTATATTTAAAATAAAAAAAAAACAAGATTAGTGACATAGGTGGTGGGGCGGGGGAGTTGGTTTTTAATTAAATGAAAAAATATTTTTTTTTTCTAGGTGGAGATGGTGGCGGAGGCCGGGCAAAATTAGGTAAAGTAGTAAAAGTGTTTTTCCAAAAAAAATATTTTTTAAAAAAAGATAAAAGTTTTTAATTGACCAAACAGAAAAACAAACAATTATTTGAAAATTAAGGGAGTATCGAGTATATGTTAACTTGTACTAGTCCTCATTATAGGACACCACAATAATGCGCTCCGTGATCTGTCAAATCTTCAAAATTTCGACAATGTAGCCATAATCAAATCATGTAGTGTACTTCCTAATGAAACGTACATTTCTGCTATTTCCTCTTTCTATAGTAATAATAAAGATTTATTTTGCAAGTTACGTCATAATTTCAAGTGTAACGCATGTGCTACTCCTATTTTATATTATATCCTCCCAATTGATTCTATAATGAACAAAATGGTTTCTAAACAAATGCAGAATACGCCAAAGTGCTTTTCCCATACATTTTCTCAGCAACCAAACTAGTGTCATAGAGAATAAAGGAAAAGTAGAACTTACCGTCGCTGGTTGGTGTGGGAGCCGGAGCAAAAGTCTGGCCCTGAACAGCCGCCGGCAATGCGATAGCGAAAACGAGCGCCAAAGCCATAACACTACCAAACGAAACCTTCGTCATCCCCTCAGATCTCTCTTTCTTCAATGCTTCAATCCAATTAATCTCTCTCTCTCTCTCTCTTCTTCTCTCTCTGCGCGCAACGCCTCTAGGTCGGAGGTTCGCCGGAGAAATGGTTTTTGTCCTGCAATAAGCTCAATGAGAGCCGCGCAGAGAGAGAGAGAAGCGACAAACTATGATTTCACGCTTTCATTAAATTGTTTAATCTCAAGTCCTTTTTGTGTTTGCGAGAGAGAGAAAATAAAAGCGCTTTTTTCATACAGTTTGATGGGTTGGTGTTGGTTAAGCGCTTTTGCAGGAGCAGCTTCTTATAGAACCGGGAAACTCGGTGACCGGTAATAAGGAGCGGGAAATGTGGGGTCCATATGTAGGCGACTGCCATGTGAGTGTCCGGCGGAAATCATCCAGTCTGTTCGCTTTCCCTCCCCTAAATTTGGCACCACATGCTTCGGTCATTATTCTATTTCTCCATTAAAATTAAACTTAGGTTCGATCTTTTATTTGAGTAACGGATATGGAAAGTAATAAATATTACATCTGTCCAAAGTTATCGTGTGATTTGATTTGACATATGATTTAAAAAAATATAATTGATTATGTAATTAAAATGATAAATTATGGTAAAAAAATTAAGGCAAATGATGTTACGAATTAGAGTTTATAATATTATTACGAGTGTTAGATGATTAAGTTGGTGATGATTTGAAAGTGTCATTACTTAAAAAAAGTATATTTGATCTAACAGTGTAGAGATATAAATAGATTTGATCAGCAACTAAAGCTTCAGAATCATATCACAAGCTCTCTGAATATCATACCTCAAAAATTAATGCAATTAATTTTTTATATCGTGGTACAAAATTTTATATAGCGCGATACACTGAATAAATGACCTTCATAGCACGTCTTCGATTTATTAAAGATATCGTAGTCATTTTGTCAATAAAAGTAACTTTTTTCAATTGAAGAAAAAAAGAAAAATACTTCAACGATTCAAAACTCAAGAAGTGGATCGACTCGAAATTTCTCCAAATAAATAAGTAAGAGATATTTCCAAAGATTTCTTAATTTAAGTTGATAATAAACAAAAAAATTATAGTGAAATAGCGACTAGTTTACTCATTCTTAGTGTTAGCTATATGGCTATATGGGCTCATTCTCGTTTTCGTTCTCTTACAAGATTACCGGGAAAGTATGAAGTATAAACAAAGAAAATATTTTGAAGTAGCAATGGGGCCACTTGAACTTCCCTTTACCAGAGTTTTTGCTTTTAAGTCATCTCTTTAGATTGGAAATTTCCAATTACGCTCTTGTTTTTCAAATGATAATTTACCTTTTCAATCTCGTATTTTATGCAATTAAGTTCACATTTTATTTGCATTGGTGATGGTGAAATTAACAGCATGAGTATCGTTTAAGAACCATGCATGCAAAATGCAAATAGCAATTACCCATAAATAATCTTTAATTGCAATCATATATATATAATCGTCCCTTCTAGGCTCACATATCTCTATCAACCAATGACATGGAGAGAAGCCGAACAAGGCTGCTCTAACGTAGAGTATATGTGTGTGTTTTTTTACGACTGTGGCCACTAACCTTTAGCAAGAAAAAATAATTAATAAATTAAACTTTACAATTGGTGAGGTTGCCGTCAACAAGGAAAAGGAAGAATTAGAACTTAGAAGAGAGGGGAGCGGTGCTGTTTATGTTCCAAGACAAAATTGATCTTTTAGGGCTATAAAAAATAGATAAGTCACCAAACTGATACTCAGTCCACCAATACACCTTAGCGACCGGTTTGGTCAAGGATTTCGTCTTACAGAAGTATTTTCTAAATTTTTACCAAAAATATATTATCCATGTTATAAAGTAACCACAAAATAGAACAAAGAGTGTATGAGAGAGAGATTTATTCGAGGAATCGCGGTGTGTAATGAACAATGAGTATTTATAACCAGTTAAAGCCTAACGGAGAAAGAGTATACATTGCAATGAATATGTTCACCTACCTGCCTATCCCATAGGCCATTGACTAAGTTTCATAACACTCCCCCTTGAACATAACATTATAAGTTGGCTAAGTGTATCTCGTTAAAAACCTTTAAGTCGAAAAATCCAGTATGGAAAAAAAATCGGACATAAGGAAAAACGTACATAACTTAGGCCACCAATTTTGTGCATGAGATGTCTCGTTAAAAACCTTTTCATGGAAAACCCAGTGGAAAAAAACCATGATAAAGGGAAAAAGAGTACATCCATATATGCTCCCCCTTGAACTGACAAGGGTCAAGAGAAATCACCTTTGTAAATCTCGTAGATTTCACATCTCAATATTGTGAACATGCTTTCTGAAGGTTGTAGTGGGGAGTGCCTTCGTAAATAAATCTACAACATTATCACTTGATCGAACATATTGGATGCTGACCTCTTTCTTCTTTTCAAGTTCTTGAGTGTATAAAAAGAGGGGATATGTTTGGACTTGTCAATTTTGATGTATCCCTCTTTACTTTGGGCAACACATGCGGCATTGTCTTCAAATAATACTGTCGGGTCTTTGTTGACAGGTAGTCCACTGGCATTTTGAATATGCTTTGAATATGTTGAGTCATAGATCGAAGCCATACACACTCTCGACTGGCTTCATGAAGTGCGATCATCTCAACATGATTTGACGATGTAGCAACTAGCGTTTGCTTTTGAGAACGCCAGGAAATTGTAGTACCACCCAGCGTGAAGACATAGTCAGTCTGTGATCTGGCTTTATGAGGATCAGACAAATAACTGCCGCAAAACCAATCAGCTTCATCCCTGATCCTTTGGGATAAAATAATCTCAAATCGATCGTCCTCGAAGATAACAAAATATGTGCTTGATACCATTCCGGTCTCGTGATGGAGATGAACTATATCTTGCCAATAGATTTATAGCAAATGTTATATCCGGTTTGGTACAATTAGCAAGGTACATAAGAGCTCCAATAGCACTTAAGTATGGTACTTCAGGACCAAATATTTCTTCATTATCTTCACAAGGACGAAATGGATCTTTTTCAACATTCAGGGATCTATTAATCATGAAGTTAGTGAGAGGGTTTGCCTTATCCATATAAAAGCGCTTCAAAACCCTTTTTGTGTAATTTGATTGGTGTACAAATTTTCCACTATGAAAGTGTTCTATTTGTAAACCAAGACAGTATTTGGTCTGCCCAAGATCTTTCATTTCAAATTCTCTCTTTATGTAATCAAGCTGCTTCTTTGATTTCCTTGGGAGTTCCAATGATATTCGAGATCATCTACATAGACAACGATAATAGCAAATCCAAGCTGCGTTTTCTTTATAAAAACACGGACATAATTGATCATTCACATATCCGTCTTTTAACAAATGCTCACTTAAGCAATTATACCACATGCGACCGGATTATTTTAATCCATACAGTGATCGTTGTAGTTTAATTGCACATAATTCTTTAGGCTTTGAGCTCAGTGCTTCAGGCACTTTAATTCCATCAGGAATTCTCATATAAATATCGGCATCTAATGATCCGTATAAATAAGCCGTTACAACATCCATGAGATGCATATCTAGATTTTTCGAAACCGATAGGCTGATTAGATATCTGAACGTAATAGCATCCATTACAGGAGAATACGTTTCTTCATAATCAATCTCAGGCCTTTGAGAAAAACCTTGTGCAACAAGGCAAGCCTTGTATCTCACAATCTCATTTTTCTCATTTCGCTTTCGAACAAAAATCCATATCCAATGGGTTTCACGCCTTCGGTGTGAAGCGATAGATCCAAATACTTTTCGTTTATTCAACGAATTTAATTCAGCCTTCATGGCATCTATCCATTTGATCTTGTCATGCCTTTTTTGACATTCAGATACATATTTTGGTTCGGGATCATCAGTCCCGTCATTAATTTCTTGGGATACCGAATAAGAGAATATATCATCAATATTCTCCATTTCATCTCGGTTCCATATTTTTCCATTACACATGTAATTAATGGAAATCTCATGGTTATCATTGCCTGCAGGGCTTACTAGATTTGCATGATCGTGTGTTTCTTCTGGAACAATTTCACGATCGTGTGTTTCTTCTGGAACACTTTCATTGGGGATTTTCAATCACTTTCCTTTTGCGATGATTTTTATCCTTTGAACCAATGGGTCGTCCACGCTTCAGACGTGTCTTAGATTCATTTGCCATTTTATCATTTGGCAGCCTTTTTGGTATTTCAATTCGGGCAGGAGCATTTATAGCAGCTACATGTGACTTTGTCACTCTCTTTGTATCTATAAATGCATCTGGCAATTGATTCACTACATTTTGTTAATGTATGATCTTTTGAACTTCCAGTTCACGTTGCCTTGTGGGAGGGTCAAGGTGCAATAACGATGATGTGCACCATTTGATCTCTCTTCCCACTTGTTTCCCCTCTTCACCTAAAGGTAGTGTTGTCGGACCGGCGGCCGGGTCGGCGAGGGTTCAAGGTACCATGGCCGGGGGTAAAAGTCAAGCCCAGCCCATGTGTGCTTCGGGCCTCTGGGCCAAAACAAAGTATCTATAAAAAACATTACTACACTACAATTACAAACACTGGACCCAATTGTTGAATATGCTTGATTCGTTATTCTGGAACAACAAACTAGACATAGTAATATTAATTTTGTTCATCATCTACTTGGTAGTAAATAAAAACTTGATTGCATCATAAAATTCACAAAACTCATAATACGCTTTTCCTTGACATATATCATATCCCTCACAACTCCCACCATTTTCCTCATCCCTCTCCATCGCATTAAGACATACAAAGACATCATGACTTTTATGCCTCAGTTATGGTTGTGGTTTCCTTGGCTTCATCGACTGCATGATGGGATGGAGCAGCTTCTACAATTTCCTTAACACCTCATCGCTTGACTCGTACAGTGGTCATGAGAAGCGATAGAGACAGAGATGAGAGAGAGTAAAGCGATAAATACGTAAGAGACGTGCCTCTGTGTGTGTAATGCCATGGCTGTGGAGGCGGCGGCAGTGGTCCGGCAGAGGGCGGCAGCAGCAAGATCAGAGAGATCGAGCCTCGAGGACTAGGAGATGAAGACGATACGAAGACTTGAGATTAGAGACGGGCAAATGGCGTCACGGCGGAGAGATCTGAGAAAGAGACTGAGAGCCGTTTTTGGAAAGAATATGATTAGACCAGTGAGCCGATAGTCGATAGAGTGATAGGCGAAATAGCTGATAGGGTTTTTTTAAAAAAGTTTTTGGCTTTTTAGTTTTTAAATAATTAAGTTTGTAACTTTAACTTCACTGAGTTTGTCAGCATTCACTTTCAGTCTTTCGATTAAGGCATTCAACAACGGGTACTTCGGGCCGGGCCGGGCTTTGCGGGTTTTGTGTGTTCGGGCCATTCACAGCCCACGGGCCTGCTGGGCCGGGCCAAAGAGGTCCGGTTTTTTTCGGGCCTTCTAATTTGAAGCCCAGGCCCTTAAAAAGTCGGGTGGGCTGGACCGGGCCCATGGGCCGGGCTCGATTTTGACAGCTCTACCTAAAGGTGGAAACTTGTCTTCATTAAAATGACAATCGACAAAGCGTGCCGTAAAAACGTCACCCGTTTTTTATTCAAGATATTTTATTATAGAAGGAGATTCATACCCAACATATACTCCCAATCTCCTTTGTGGTCCCATCTTTGTGCGTTGTGGTGAAGCAATTGGTACATATACCGCACAACCAAAAACTCTTAGATGGGATAGATTCGGCTCTCGCCCGAATGCCAATTGTATTGGAGAGTATTTGTGATATGCACTTGGCCTGAGGCGAATCAGTGCGGCTACATGTAAAACAGCATGACCCCATACAGAAGTAGGGAGCTTTGTTCTCATCATTAATGGTCTGACAATAAGTTGAATACGTTTGATCAACGATTCAGCCAAACCATTTTGTGTATGAACATGGGCTACTGGATGTTCAACATCAGTCCCTATTGCCATACAATAATCATTGAATGCTTGAGATGTAAATTCACCAGCATTATCAAGTCTCACTTTCTTGATCATATAATTTGGGAATTGTGCTCTCAGTTTGATTATTTGTGCAAGGAATTTGGCAAATGCCGTATTACGAGTTGATAATAGACATACGTGCGACCATTTTCTAGAAGCATCAATCAATACCATAAAGTATTGGAATGGTCCACTTGGTGGATGGATAGGTCCACATATATCACCCTGAATTCGTTCCAAAAACGGTGGTGATTCATATCCAACTTTAGTTGGTGATGGTCTAATTATCAACTTTCCTTGAGAACAAGCCTCACAAAGGAGTTCATTAGATTGAAAAATCTTCTGGTTTTTCAATGGATGACCACTAGAATTATCTATAATTCTACGCATCATTATTGATCCTAGATGCCCCAGTCGATCATACCAAGCTTTAAATGTTTCAGTAAACTTCAGGTTTACTGTAGAATATGATTCAAATATTCTTATGATTGTACTATACAATCCAGATGATAGAGATGGCAATTTTTCCAATATACACTTGCTTCCGGAAGTGTTTGAGGTAATGCAAAGATATTCATCATTCCCCTTATTCATAGTCTCAATATGATATCCATTCGCATTTAATGTCTTTGAAACTTAACAAGTTTCTTTGAGACTTAGGAGAGAACAATGCATTATTTATCATAAATTTCGTACCTCCAGGCATTAGGAAAAGTGTCTTGCCAAATCCTTCAATTATTTTGGCATTACTAGATATAGTGTTGACATTAGCATTGTCAATTTTTAGATAAGAAAAATATGTCTTATTTTTAAGTATGGTATGCGTAGTAGCGCTGTCTGCAAGACATAAATCTCCTTCTTGGATTTTGGATTCAGACATATTTGTGATCTATTTCAATATGAGAGAAAGTAAAATAAGATGAATAAATATGATAACACATTGAATGCAAAATGCATATATAAACTTTATTGTAAGCATGCTAGTATACATAGGAAAAGCAGATAATGTTCCTACATAACAACATGTTACTTTTTCCACAGCTTTTATCTTAAACTCGGACCATAGCTTCATTCCTATGTTCATTTATTGTTCATGACCAATATCATCACTAATGGTATTGGTCATGTCGACGCGATAACCATATCACGAAATCAAAATGAAGATCTTCGTGATCATTTTCAAGGAAATTTGTCTCTACATTCTTTCCTTTTTGTGATCTCTCATAAAGATCAACTAGATGTTTGGCCGCTCGGCATGTAAGCGTGCCAGTGGCTGTCATGCCACACCTAAAACATGAACTCTCTTCATTGTTTGGACGCACATTTTGCCTACTCGAAGAGTTGTTTCTATCATCATCTCTGTTCCACTTCAGGTGGTGAGAGGAATTTCCATTATACGGATGATGATGATGGCGACGAAAGTTATTTCGTCCACGGCCTCTTCCTCGGCCTTGATTTCGACCACGACCCCGGCCTTGTCCATGATTTCCTTGGCCTCGACCACGACCGCGACCACGACCACTACCACGCCCACGCTCTTGGCCTTCATCATACATAGTCTCATTCGCCAGGAATGGGCTGAACCATTGGTCGAGATTCATGATTTTTCATTAGAATCTCATTATTTTGTTCAGCCTACAAGGAGCAAGAGATCAATTCGAGTACCTTTTAAAACCATTTTCTCGATATTCTTTGCGGGAGCATATTCGAGGCATGAAATGTGGAGAAAGTCTTCTCCAACATATCATATTCAGTGATGTTTTCCCCACATAATTTCAACTGTG
Organism: Codonopsis lanceolata; assembly: GCA_013146195.2. Classification (NCBI taxonomy): domain Eukaryota; kingdom Viridiplantae; phylum Streptophyta; class Magnoliopsida; order Asterales; family Campanulaceae; genus Codonopsis; species Codonopsis lanceolata. The sequence goes on from CM028379.1 coordinate 158,209,884, forward strand.
AGATTATTCTGTACATCATTGAACTATATTCATTGATTGTTTTAAAATCTTGTAGGCAGATATGAATCCAATCATAGTGTGCTTTTGGGAGAATGACCGTTCTCAAATGGTCATATCTTTCGTTCAAACTCTCCCAAAAGACGAGTGGATCATTAACCGTGAGGTACTCCATCTTTAGGTCTTCGTGGACGTGGTGTCATAGGAAAATCATGGCTTGAGCCCGTTGTTGATTACTTATCCATTCACTATTACTTTGTTGGATAGTATTTTCGAGGCTTCTGGCGGCCAGGTGGGTTTCGGCATCTATTTTCCAAGACATATAGTTTTTCCCAGTTATGTCGAACCTTTCAAATTCAAGCTTAGCAATGTTTGCCATTTCATGAAGAAAAACTATAAAAATGAAACATATATATATTAATAAAATGATGACATGGAAATTTTATTCATACGATAATCAATCAAGACATGTTAAAATGTATGTTGAAAGCTATTGTAATCAAGCTAAGGACATACATGATACAAAGATAAATAATAATAATCTGAAAATCGTTTGGAGGGAATTCAGCAACAAAAACCATTGCGGTGCACGCAATAACAAGTATGATAATAATCATCAACATTTGAGGGAACATTTTGTAGAAGAAGATATGATATTGAGAGTTTGTAAGGGAATATTAAAAATGTGAGTAATCTATTAAGATGTTGCGGTATATATGGAGAAAAAAATGACCGTTTATGACCGTTAACTAGTCGTTTATTACCGTTGGATGAGAGAGATAAAAATCAGCAACTAGCCGTTATATGATAGGGGTAAAAATGTAAACATTTTGATTTAATAGAATTGCATTTATATTATGAATAAATATAAAACTTATTAGGAGCAATAAATAAAATAACTCCGCATGAATATTTTTCCAGTCAACTTTATACAGCTATTATATATCATACATATATATTCACGTCACGCTACTCGACAAGCCTTTCTGTGGGTGTTTGTAAGTCAGTAATAAATATATATGTATATAAAGCTATTCATATATATATATAATTGAAATATATGTATATATATATATATATATATATATATATATATATATATATTCAGTTTATAGTTTGGGGTTATTTTCGCACAAGCATCAACAAACATATATATTATGCATTAAATAATAAATTATTATTTCGTCATCTCACCATATATTATCGACGGTGGCTCAGCCAACATTTTCTTAATAATGGTGATATACGATATATATTGAAGTAAAACAGAGACATAAAATAAAGAATATATCGGTAGAAAATTTTACCGATTGGGATTGTTAACAGTAGAACAATCGTGCTGATAACGTGTTGTAAAGTAACCACAAAATAGAATAAAGAGTGTATGAGAGAGAGAGGGATTTATTCAGAGGAATCGCAATGTGTATAATGAACAACAGGCTGCTCGGTATTTATAACCGAGCAGCAGCACACAAACGGAGAAAGAGTATACATTGCAATGAATATGTTCACCTACCTGCCTATCCCATAGGCCATTGACTAAGTTTCATAACAATCCATCTTTTATTAGAATATTTCAATAATAAACATATTTATAATATCAAACAAGGTAAAAAAAAATTTAAAAACTAATACGTAAATAAATAAACTTTTTAATTAATTGGATTTGGTTTATGGTCCAATATGCTAATAACAATGGGTAAAATTCGGGCCGATTTACTTTTTGAAGTTTATAACTTCTTCGGTCTTGTTTTTTTTTCAACCAAAAAAAGTCATTTTTTGGAATAAAATGACTATGATACTCTTAATAAACCGAAAGAGCACTCGAATGTCACTTACAAGTGAACTGTGATATATCAATTTATTTGCACCGTGGTTCAATAGTAATATTATCTATTCTAATTACCCCGCAATACATCAATGTTTGCATCACGATTCATCAATTTTATTGCATTAATTTTTGCACTACGATTCATCAATTTTATTGGATTAATTTTTGCATTGTGGTTCAATAGTTTAATTTCCTAGTCTAATTGCATTGTATTTCATCAATTTTATTGCATTAATTTTCGCACCGCGGTTCAATAGTTTATTTTCCTAGTCTAATTGCATCACGGTTCATCAATTTAATCCGATATTTTTGCACCACGATACAAAAACGTAATGAGCCAGACCATCTACTCCAACTTCTTCTTTCATCTCGTCCGTCGTAAGCCGTCTTCTTCGTCCTCCTCCTCTGCCTTCGTCCCTACTGAAAAATCTTTCAACCCAACACAGATCCATTACAATTTCGTATTTCATGAATCAAAAAAATTGTTTACCTTTCGGGGCGTTGCCCTCGAACCCCCACGAAGGGGCGCTGCCTTCTCGATCCCGGCGACCTGATCGGGTAGGTCAATCCTCATTTTGTTGCGAACAATCTTGATTTTCAAACTCATCAAAGCTGTAGAAGGAGATTTTGGGGGGGGGGAAACATGGGCGACACCTTGCTAGCTTTTATAAAAATAAAAAAACAATACAAACTTGAGGGGGACAACCAACCTTGCCATAATGAAGGGAGGACAGTAGAGCCTAACCTCGAAAAGAAATACACTGGCAAACATTATGCGAGTCTAACATAAGGAGTATTACTAGCATCAACCAGACTAATACCTTTGATAGTGCGAGGAATGTCCGAGATCGAGAGAAATTTGAATCAACCTAGGAATCACAAGCCAAATTCACGAGGCTGTTAGCAACTTTGTTAGCTTCCCGGAAGCAATGCTTAAAAGTGTAATGGCCAATGATCTGAAGCCAAAGAATATCTCTGAATAAATAGGAATGAACCCACGGATGCTTATGATTCTTGGTAATGCGCTAAAAAATAACCTTGAAGTCGATTTCAATAAAAACATCATAGAAGCCTTGATTGTGGAGCCAAAGAAGACCAGTGTGAAAGCACGCAATTCAGTCGTCAAGTTGGAGCATTCACCATAAAAACTTGAGAAAACATAGAAAGCTACCCAAGGAATTACGGACAACACCGCCACCACCACTCAAGCCAGGATTACCCGACTAGCTCCATCGGTGTTGAGTTTAAGATAACCACTATGAGGTTTATCCTAAACAACCGCTTGAATAGAGACCTTCCTACGAAACCCATAACTAATGCAAGAGGAGCTGGATAAATCAGAGATATGATAATTAGCGGCCTGCAAGATCTCCTTAATGTCTGAGTTGATGTTGTTGATCAATGAAGGAACATATAGCTTAGTCTCCTCAAAAACTTCTTTGTTGCGAAATTTCCAGATCTGTCAAAGGATGAGAGATGAACCAAAGTGTAAATCGGGGACTTACGATGCAACCACCAAGAAAGGCAGCGCTGTTGAATAATGCAAGGCTGGAACGGAACCCCAAAAATCGAGTGGAAATGAAGCCAAATATAGGAGGTAGTGCTGCTGGACATAAAGTCATGATCGAACGTTTCAATGTTACCCAAGTCACAACAATGGAAGTTAGAAGCCAAGAGAACTCATTTACTCCATAATCCTTCATCCAGAGGAAGCTTGCAAAGAAAGAGACCAAATGAAAACACTAATTTTCTTGTGTAGAAGCTTGTGCCAAATGAAATCAGCGAAAAACATGTGCTGATGGGGAGATCTGATAATAGAAGAAGCTGAATTCAAAGAGAAATTCCCTTGAGTTGTATCAGTCCAGCAAGCTCGATCTATCGAGTCATTAAGAGAAATATATTGCTCTTTGATTTTGTTCATCTTATGGGAAGGGAGAGCACCACCGTCAATAAGATGAGGGCTAGACAAACTTGTGATGAAGTCGCGGACAGAAGAGACATTACATCCCAAAGGCTTGTTGATCGTGTCTTATTTTAATTATTTCCTTGCAAGTGGACAAGACTATTGTAGAATAGCTTGGGAAGCAAGGGTCGAACCACAGAGACAAAAAGAATACGAATGACAAGAATATCGGTATCAATTTTAAACTAAGGGGGGTTTTTATTTATTTTGTCTAAACTAATTATTCTATTAAAACAATAAATGTAATTAAACTAGGCAGCAATCACAGTTGTAACGATCTGATGGAAGAGGGAAATCTAGGATTAGTGTTTCACTTGCATCTATTCTATTGCTTATTTAGATAAAGTATCATTCAATAACTTGGGTTCGTTCACGAAAAATAGATATAGCTTGTCAAATTACCGTTCAGTCTCCATCTCCAAATAATTCATCCATTATATATCCTAAGCACAAGAACATATGGAACCTAACTGTCACTTAGGTCATATATATGAACCTGACCCTAACTTATCACTCTCGTGCATTGATAGGTTCAATTTATCATGATGGTGAGCCAGTGTACGACATATGCATATGGCCCGTGCAGGTATCCGCACCTCTAGGCCTTTATTACTTGCGATTCAATTCATTTGGTCAAAGCTAGACAATAAAGTGGTTGATAAACACCATGATCAACAAGAATTGAATGAATAAAAATATATATTAAGCCATAGATTCGATACAAGTTACCTCCAACTCCTAGATTAATATATGATTAGTTCATCCTTGAAGATGAATTGCACAACGAGATGAAATAATACATGAATCGATCTTCAAAAACTGTAATTACAACAACTAATCTATGTAATACAAACTAAAGTCTATGCTAAAGCTATTTCCTAACTCTTTCTGGACATCTTTAGGCTTTGGCTACCGCCCTTTATTTATACCAAGGTGTTGTAGGGGAATAGGAGGTTCAATCCAAGTCAAAGACCCCGTAAAGTCGGTTCTAGGGACCTTGCAGACGCATGAAGATTTCACCTTGCGTCCGCAAGGGTCTTGGATGGGCAATGCTGTATACTGGCTACGTTGCGGAGGCAAGGTCTTTTGGCCTTGCAACCGCAAGGTCTCCAGATTCTTCCTTTTGAATCTTTTCCAACTTTGCACTTTGCACCCTTCCTCGAAATCTTCACTAAAAGCTTCATAAATCCCAAAAGTTCACCTAAAGCCCTGAAACTCACAATATAGCTCAAAAACACATATCAGTAGCCAAAAGCCTCATGGAATTGCTCATTTTAAGTCATAAAAGTACCCAAGAAAGACGTATAAAATACGTCTATCAAATACCCCAAACTTAACATTTGCTCGTCCACGAGTAAACAATACTTATAAATACAAAATTAAACATACAAAAATTGAGAAAATCTTTTTGGAGGGTGACACTATTTACACTCCTCTAGAAACTCACAAACTCAAGGAGACTCTAACGAGTGACTCGACTATGCAGATAAATAAAAAACGAATAAATACAAAAGCAGATAAAATTACTCTAAAAACAAAATAAAAATGAATTTTTTTTTTGTTTCAACCTCAAGTCATAAGAGCATGGCATAACAAAGTAGTCTCAGTAAGATGCTCACCACATATGTGCAGACTAATCACAGAACAAACTGACTTATACTCAAGCTGCTATTGGTCTTAATTTCTCCGTGTGTGTGATAACCAGTCATAGAGAATATATTAACTAAAACAGTTTTATTAAGCTAAGCACAATATTCATTCTAAATTCAAAATTTTAAATAAAACCAATGCAACCTAGAGTATGAGATCTATCATCCAAACCCGGTCTTATTACAGAAAGAGAGATTACCAAGGATTTCAAAAACTTATACATCCATCTCATGCACTAACTATGTATGACATACAATGCTCTCATGCCCCAATTACTTGCAATAGCTAAGATTATGCTAACACAATGAGCTTGCGAATAATATGAATGTATGAAGAGGGGATCAATTTACATGCATTACAATCAAATCAACAAACACAAGCATTGGTAAGAAAATCATTAGGTCTTTAATAGCTTGTAATGTAAGGCCTTGGTGTAGGGGGATATGATGGAAAGAGAATAGAATACAAAATAAGATAGCAAGACTACCCTTTACCCCTAATACTTCCAAGCAAAAGGAAGTTTTTCCCAAGTAGGCTAGGACTTGCAAACTTATTTTGTACAATATATCAAGCTAAAAATATCTATTTTTCTATCATATTTTTCTCTTGAAAGCTATGCTTTCATTTGAATCTTCTTGCACTCTCATCTTTAGTTTCATTTTTTGTCGATTTCTCTTCTTTCTTTTTTTTTTTTTTGAATATCGACGGGGAAGAAGAAGTCTTCGGAAAGTTTTTCTAACTGAAAATTGGTCCCTTAAAATTAAATTCTCACCAACATCCTACTCTCTCAAAGGGTAGGCTAAAGTGTATAGGCTTTTCGGGTTAAGTTAATGTGGGTAAAAGAAACGAAGTCGAATGGGGGTTCAATGTGTGCTTAGCACACTCCATTCTTTTTAATAAGGCTCAAAGGGGATAGTAGGGATATTTTTAGTAAAGGTCGGGAAATATTTAGGCTCAAACGATCCAAAGATGGCATATATCATATCTTAATGTCAAAATTCTCATGCAGTTTTTAAGAAAGTAAAACACATAAATATCATATCAATTATGAAAGTTCTGGAATCGAAGATTTAGCATCACTGGATTTCACATAATCATTCGCTAGAACAGATGGTAGGGACAATCGAGACTAACATGTAGACACGGTTCGAAAGTTTGCTTGAGATATATTTGCAAGAAAAATCCAAGGGATCTAACTTATCATGCAATTGACCCTAAGTTACAATTCAATGCAACAATCATGTTAGGACGGCTATTCATCATATCCTTATGCATATCTTGTTGCTAAAATGAAATGTGTGCTATAAACTTTATAAAAATGTTCAAATCAATCCATAATCATGACTGGTGTAAGTGCACAGAGATTTGGAGAAAATTAAGAATTTTGCAGAATCAAGTAAATTCTAGAATGATTTATGGAAAAGTTATGTGGTTCATTGCATTAACTCCTCATCGACTGGAATGACCACACAAGGACTCGAGGATGAAAATTTTGAAATAAAGCATTTTTTTAATTTTTAATTTTGAAAATTTTTATAAAAAGAAATTGGAGATGGGTGATGACGATGACTCTTTTGATGGGTCCCCGAAGGAACCAAATATTATAGTACTCTGGTCAGGGCAACATCTCCTAAAATAAAAAATATAAAAAGCAAGAAAATAAAGTGAGGAGACGAGACGATGGAGGAACAAAAAATTTTCCTCACCCTAAAAACGTAGCCAACTCCACTCTTCCTTAGGCTGGGACCTGCAAAGACCTTGGGCTTAGAATTCCCCCCCCCCCAAAACTTCAATTCTATTTTGTCCTCAAAATGGAGGAATATCCTATAAAAGGGTTGATGGAGGAGAAATATCAAAAGGAAATAGCTGGCCCGCCTAACGAAAGAGAAAGAAACTTGGGCTTCGACTCATGGTGAGTCGGGAGGAAATAACGAAGGAGGACGAAACTCGAGGATCGTGCCAGGTGGCATCCCAAAATATGTGGAGACATTATGCCCCACCTGGTTAACCCAACCAAAAAACAGAGTCTGGTCAGCACCCATTTGCGCCAACTGCTGACTCATCATGTCATTTTGCAACATGAGCTCCTCCTACCTATTGGAGATCTCCTCCAAGGGATCCTCATCCTCTGGTAGCTCCTCACGTGGGTCTTTCTCACGTGGCTGCCGAGGGTGCTCAAACAGAAGCGCCCTAGAAATGTTGGGGACTGCCCGAACTCTCTCCGAATCTGGAGTCCAAACGACTCCAGCCCTACTACACAGTCCGGTAATCAAACTCGGGAACGTGAATCCTACGTTTGTCTTACCTCTAATAAGGGTCTGCATTTGGGCGTTGATCAGACGCCCAACATCGACAGACCCACCGGTCAAAATGGTGTAGATCAAAATGGTCTTATGCCAAATCACCGTGTGCTGGTGACTGGAAGGCATAAGACGTGCACAGATAAATTTGAACACGACCTTAGTCGTGTTCGTGAGATGGGTCTCTTCCATGGTGCGGGGGCCGAACGGTGGACCTTGATGGTGGGTTCAAACCGCGTCAGGTGTTGCTATTGCCGCATTTAACACCGGGAGACGGGGTCGGCGATGTGGATACTGTACTTGTCAGCACCACTCACAAAGTTGGGAGTACCGAAGTAACGATTAATGCTTTGGGGTGAAAAATCGACATCCCTACCCCTAACAGCTGTACGGTCAATTACCTTGCCAGTAATAGAAATACGCCCGTTGGCGTAGAATTCGCGGACTAAGGCCACAATGGCCATGCCGGTGGTCGCACAAAGATTGCCCCACCTTCGACGTTTGAAATGGGCAGGGAGAGCAAAATCTTCAGCCTTAAATCCCCTTTCAGGGACTATGCTCTTTGAGAGCTTCCTAGTGTAGCTCTCTGATGCCTCATAGGATACAAATCTATAGGGGTCATAATGTTGCTCCTCTTCTTGGGAGCGGGACGAGGACGGGCCGGTATTTCTACGCTTAGGGGTCATTCTATAAGCAAAAATAAAATCTACTCTCTAAAAATTAAAATTTATCAACCTAACAAAAACAACTAAAGCATGCAATCAAGAATAATCAAATTAATTCTAACACCCTGACATGCAAAAATTTTGATAAGTTCAAAATTTTAAAAGATAGGGGATAGAAGATACATGAATTGAGCAATGCTTGTAGCCGAGATGAAAAGTTGGCAGGACTTCCAAAACTTTGCTCGCCGGAATCAATGGCGGCTTCCTACTTCAATGCTTGAATGGAGGGAGATGGAGGATGTAGATGATGATGAAGCTTTGAAGGAGGAGAGCTTGAACCTTGAGACTTGGCCGGAATTATGAGAAGCTTCACCGGATTTCTTGTGAGAGAGAGATAAAAATTTTCGGATGCTTGAGAGAGATGGAAACTGTGAATTCTGAGGCTGCTCCGATCTAGCTTAAAAAGAGGGCCTTGCGGCCGCAAGGTTCCCAGTCAAATCGGCACATAAGTTGATGAGGTAGGCTTTCACGCGTCTGTCATTATTAGGGCCTTGCGGCCGAAAGGTATTTAGGCCTTGCGTCCGCAAGGTCTACAGATTGTGTTCCTTGAGAGCTGCTTCATAACTTTTTGGCAGTTTTCGTTTTGGTCCTTCTGTTACGTTTCGTTAGGTCCGTTTCTTTCCTGCACTCTGAAAATTCTACACAAACTTCTAAACTAAAATATTATAAACATATAAATACAACACTAAGATGCTTTTCTCCCCTAAACTTGAATTATGTCATTACTGGAAAACATTTAAATTAAATGTCCATAATTAAATAAGGCGGAGAACATCATATTTAAATTATTCTACGAAAGCAAATAAAATTTCATCAAAGTGGGCTGCCTCCCACCTAGCGCACTTGTTTAACGTCTTTGGCTCGACCCAACTACAAACCTATTATCTCGGGGGTTCGATGTCAGAGAGACGAATGGGTTCTATTGTTCTCTCAACTGACATGAATTCAAGGTATGGTTTGAGTCGGTGACCATTAACTTTAAATATCTCGTTGGTCTTTGGATTTTTGATATCAATAGCACCATGTGGATAAATTCGAACTATAATGAAAGGACCAGACCATTTTGATTTTAATTTTCCTGGAAATAATCTGAGTCTAGAATTAAAAAGAAGTACCTTTAATCCTGGACGAAACATCTTGTTAACCAGTCTCATATCATGGTATTTCTTGGTCTTTTCTTTATAGGTTTTTGCATTTTTATACGAATTTAACATATGCTCTTCTAATTCATTTAACTGAAAAAGTCTTTCTTCACCAGCCAAAGTTAAGTCAAGGTTAAGAACTTTAATTGCCCAATAGGCCTTGTGTTCAATCTCTACTGGTAAATGACAAGCTTTGCCATACACCATCTGATATGGACTCATACCTATTGGGGTTTTGTATGCAGTTCCATATGTCCAAAGAGCATCTTTAAGTTTTGGTTCCCAATCCTTACGGTTTGGTCTCATAGTCTTTTCTAAGACTGCTTTTATCTGTCTATTACTAACTTCTACTTGGCCAGAAGTCTGAGGATGATATGGTGTAGCTAACTTGTGAGTTACATCATATTTTCTAGGGCTTGAATTTAGCAATTTATTAAAAGCTTTTCTTCCTTTTGCATCTTTTCAAACTTTGCACTTTGCACCCTTCCTTGAAATCTTCACTAAAAGTTTCATAAATCTCAAAAGTTCACCTAAAACCCTTGAAACTCACAATATAGCTCAAAAACACATATCAGTAGCCAAAAACCTCGTGGAATTGCTTATTTTAAGTCATAAAAGTACCCAAGAAAGACGTATAAAAATATAAAATTGTAAAAAAATATAGATTTTGCCCTAGATTATAGTTAATATTTATAGCTTATAGCTTATTAATTAATTATTAACTTTTAATCAGATAATAGTATTCAGTGATCAGTGAATCATTTGCGGTTTACCCCAATTTTTATGGTTTTTCCGTTTTTGATAATCTAATTGATTTATTTTTTTGGCATTTAAGTATGTGGATGAGTGAATTGTTGGTAATTGGTGGTATTCTAATTAAAATTTGATTATTTGAACATATATTATAATTTTAAAATAGAGAAATTAAGATTAATTATTAATTTATGTTAATGGAAAATTGTATAATTATACACTAAAAAATAGATATTGTACATGAAAAATTGTTTGTTTGTTGTTTGCGTGAAATGAAGTGTTTGTTTTTTATTTTTATCTTTTATGTTTATGTGATTGTTTATTTAGTTATTCAATATATATATATATATATATATATATATATATATATATATATATATATATATATATATATATATATATATATAAGGTTTAAATCTCACTGTACTTTTTTTTCCTCAATTCAATCACTCTACTTGACTTGGACATTTAATAAGGTCACTCGATTCATATCTTCCCGTTATGTTGGATGAAAATCTTTGAAAAGACCAAAATGCCCTTATTAAGTTGAAGGTTTACTCTTAATGTTAAAAGTTGAGGGTTCAAACTAAAAAATAAAAAATAAACCTTACAATTTTCTTCAAAATAGTAGAGATACTTTTGACTAGGTAAAGAAAAAAAAGCCCTTTCATCCAAAATTACACACCCTTTCCATTAATAAAACACCAAGAAAAATCCCTACAGAAGCAGAATCCCAATGAGGAGGGCTCAGTTCGGGCAGCCATGAATCCTTACTTTCAATACCAAGGACAATATTCAACCCCTCAATCCTACAACCCTCCTCCTGCTCCATCCGAATTTCAATCTTACAGTAAACAACCGACTCAATCACACTACCCATTCCATTATTAATACAATCAAGCACAACCCTGTCTTACCCTCCAACAACCCACCACCCCAATGCTTATCATCAGCAACAAACCGATCGAGAACCCGCTTCAATTCACCCTCCAGGTGTACTAGTCCAACCGGATCCATCCCCATATGGGTTTGGACAGACGCATGTCTCGAATCAGCAGAATATTCTTAAGAGAAAGAGAGAGCGAAGGGGTTTTCTCTTAATGTTTTGATCGATCCGATCACCAGCTAAAGACACCGCCTACGTCGACAGAGTCTGCGAAGACCTGTTCCTTGTGAGTGTCGAGCTGAATTGATGTTTCTTTTTGATTGTTTAATTGTGACGCCGTCCTTGTTATTCGATTCGCCATCGTCTTCGTCGTCCTCAGCTTTTGCTTTGGTTAATTTATCGTTGTCGTCTTTGAAATCACCGACGGTTTGCTTTGAGCTCTGGCACGCCTGCGCCGACCCTTTAATTTCGTTGTCGAATAAAGGAAGCGATGTAGTCTACTTAGCAAGGTTACCTAGAACAACTCACGTCCGAGTTCCATTGACTCCAGAAGCTCACATCCGAGAAATTTTTGCTTCTTAAAGCAAAAAAAAAATCTTTTCCATTAATGAATTATTGTTCTGATGTTGAAGGAGATGCTCAAGTTTGATTAAAAATATAAGTAAGGGTATTTTTGGATTTTCAGAAATTTTTTAAAGTTTTCAACAAGAAAATTGGACGGAGTGATGAACTTGATATTTATGTCCAAGTTGAGTGATTAAATTGAGGAAAAAAAAGTACAGTGAGCTTAATGAATTTTGACCGAAAGTAGGGTGACCAAATTGAGATTTAAACCTATAAAAAATTGTTCCAAAGGAAGGGCCTCGTTGGATGATGGATTTTAGGCCCCGATTTCACAGGGCGGGCCCTGTATGTAATAACAGTATAACAGTATATCTATGTGCACAACATTATTCTTAAAGGATACATATTTTGAAATGGACGGAGTATAATTTTCACTAACTTGGATAGCATCATTAGTTGTAGGGTTTCCAATACGACTATTCTCTTCTTCCAAACTAATTGTCATCTGATGAAGCTATATATCCAATAGACCTGACAATTGTAACCCATTACCACTACAAAAAAATGTAGAATTAGCTACGAATTTTTAACTACGAAAGTTAATTTATAGGTAAATGTACTTATTTAACTACAAAATAAATTTTCATAGTAAATCCGTATAAAATTGGCTACGAAACTAAATTCATAGAAAATTGGTAACCATGCGCGACGAAAGAGCTCTAATTTGTCGGCAATTTAAGGCGCCAACTTTTTCGCGCTTTCGTTTTCGCTGGAAAATTTGGAATGCCCAATTTATTTGAGGGGAAGGGGTTAATTAGAAAATTAAAATAACAGAGGATATAGCATCTTTCATCCGGTAACCCTAACATGAACGGTAGTCTTCCTCCCTCTCCTCTCTCTCTTCCCAACAGCCCGTCTTCCCCCTTCTCTCTCCTCCCCCACAGTCTTCTCTTCTTTCTCCCCCACTGTCTTCCTCATCCTATCTCTCCCCACCACTCCTCTCAACAACAAAACCCTCTACCGCCACCGTCTCCTTAACCTCACCGGCCGACAAAGATTCACGAGATTCTGGCTTATGTCCGATGACTTCCTGTGACACTCGTTTTGTGTTGGGGTTTTTGATATGTCGGTAGATTGCTCTTCATTCCACGATTCTTAGGTAATTTCTAATCTCAAATTCTTCCCTTTCTTGTACTTGTTTTTGATTGATTGAGATTTTTTTTATTTGTATGAGATTGATTTAAGAGCATCCCATCTACTTGATAATACTCCATCATATTCATGGTTTTTTTTTATTATGTCTTTCCAGTGTTTTTGTTACTGGTTTTATCGGGCATTATAGTGTTACCCCAGTGTTCATTTTCATCCATGTTAATAAAATGTTCATTTCCATACTTGGAAAATTGGTCCCCCATGAGAGAGAGCCAGGGGGAGAGATGTGGGTGTTTTACCTGATTTCGCTGCCATCGACGATGGATGGTGATGTTCATGCTCAGGTACTTCACCGGACCAAATGTCCCTTGTTACGTCCTCTTCACCGTCGGTTACACCTGGTTCGTTTCTCTCCACCATCATCCTCATCTCCACCAACAATTGGGCCGTACATTCCCCTTTCATTTTTGCACCTAATTTCGGTTTACGTATTCAAACTGTGTTCGCCCTTTGATAGCACATATCAATTACTATTATTTCCACATATTTTTTAATTGCAGACCCTAGATTCTGCTCAATTGCAAAATTAAACAATAAAGTTTGGTTCCTGAATGGTGTCAAGTTGGTTGTGTTAAGTTAGTTTTCTTGCAATATAGCATAAACGCATTTACTAGTCAATTTGAATATAAACTCTCCAAGTAAAGTGCATTAATTGTAGTTGTTGCATGCTTTTTATTTTTTTTGGGTGGGAAGGTTCAGCTACAAACTCCCATCAAAGTATTACTTTCATTAGCTGTAGTTCTTGCATTCGATCTCAAGGAGCAATTTAGACTTAAACTGAATCATAACATGTATGACAAAAATGGAAGAACAGATCAAATGACAACGATATTTGTTTTATGCTCCCATCAAAGTATTACTTTCATTCGATCTGTTTTCTAGAAAATGAATTATGAAATCACAAGGATTGATAGGTAATTTAGAAATAAGCGTTCATCGGCAAATGCATACCTATTGATGTTAAGCCTAGATTTACATTGTTCGCTTTGATTATGTCATGTCAATAAAATATGGGAAGAGTAGGAAGGATACAGTACATGGCTAGAAAATAAATTATTATCCGGTAAAGAAGTCTTAGATTTCTTATATATAAGATCATGAAGTTCTCCACCATTTCTTATGTTTCATCTTTTTAATTTAGGTACTCATTTGTTTCCGAGGACTATCTCTGTTCTTTCTCTCCGTCTGAATTTTTTGAAATTGGGCTCTTGGATGATTTAAGTTGAACTTCATGTGGAGGGAGGAAGCAAATCCCTTATAGAGAAATTCTCTTGGTCTTCTCGTAATTTTTCCGCACGAATATTCCCGAAATTTGATGTAGGTTTCTCGCAACATTAACACGTGCTGCTGCAGTAGTATGTGCTTCAAGTAAAGTGGCACTATCGACATTTACGTGTTTGGCCTGTGGTTATTTGATTTCTTAGTTTTTATCTTTTGAATGTTCTTATTAGAACTGCACTGATGTAATTGATTGAAGGTGACACCGGAGTGTCTTATGAAAATGAATCCACGGAAAGGTAGGGCGATTATCAAGAAATAGGGTTAAAGGTGGCCAATGTCCGTAATGTGCAGAACAAAAATTCAGCCAACTTTAACTAATAAACTGTATTGACTCTGGAAGTTCCAGAAGGCATGGCTATATGCGTTGGAAAGATATACGAGTCTAGTTTAAGGAGAAAAAACGGTTTGTAGTTTCGAGCCCCGAGGAGTAAGATAAGGCATTTTTCGTACAAGGTGTCTGGGCTGTCGCACACGTTCTGCAGTCTATTTTTCATCATTCTTTTGGTATTTCCTATCAGTTTCGATACAATAAACAAGGCTGGAAGTTCATCATGTATCTAACCAAGACCAAAGCCTCTTACGAGTAGGGGCTCATCCATCCCTTGGGAATTCAAATAAATGACACCACAACTTACATGCAACACGACAATGTAGAAAAAGATGCTTATGAGAAAGTGAACTTAGGAGAAAGTGAAATCGAGAAGCACATTTAGCTAAATCCTTGTTTTACATTCGGATTGGTGACAAGGTAAGGTAGATGAGAATTGTAATTCTTCGTTATTATGGTTTTTTGCTTTAGCTATGCTTAATATGTAAACATTTACATGTTGATTTTTGGTTCATATAGGAGAAGGCGCAAGACTACATATTGGTGTTTCATACACTACAGGCACTCAGCAATAAGCGGTTGTGATTCTACTCCAAAGCAAAAACCTAGCCAAAATGAAAAAGGCAACATGTACATCAAAGCGAGCTTCGAACGTGAGCCATCACCACCACAACCTACTCTCGTTTCATCATCACCGTCACAATTATAAAGGACTTCGAAAGCTCTCATTGTGCAGGTAGTAATAATGACTCAATTCTATCTTTTCTCCACTTCCTTTATAAATACTATACAATTTTGTATAACATTCAAGTAGAATTGGCCACCGAAGAAAACACCTAAGAAAATGTTGTGTTGTTTATCTAGTTTGGAATAGAGATCTCTTCAAGAAAATAATGCTTAATGGTTTTCCATTAGTTTTATAGACCCATTAATGTGAGTGAAAGGATAAAAAGAATCCCAAAGCTCCAAAGAACTTCATGAAAAATTGGGGTGCGGGGTAAAAAATACTAGCACAACATTAAAATAATATCGCCAAACAATAGTTGTAAATATAAGTCTCATTTGAAAATATTTTCTGTTTTAGGAATGGAACCATACCTTGCATTACTCTTATACTAGGAGGCAACCTCACACAAGGTACAAAAAAGAAAAATTGGGGTGCGGGGTAAATGATGACGACTACTCTTAAGTATCCTCTAAGTATTTGATCAAAATCTCACACACATATGGGGTTTAATGAGTTCTGAGACACATCGAACTAGGTATAGTAGAAGCATTTCTCCATAGTTCCTAAAATAAAAATATACACATGAGACCCCAAAACAAATCATGTTTAAGAATTTGAAGCACTAAACATACACTTGTGTTCGACTGGATTAAACATTTTAGAAAGCATGGTTAGCTAGTATATTGAGTAGGTAATAGAAAGAGTTAATAGACTTTTAGTCGAGAGACAAATTAATTAGAAAATGGATAGCCAAAAAAGAGTAAATAGGTAGTGTCAATTGGATTATGGTCAAGAAAAATATTAATAAAAAAGGTTGATTTCTTTTGTTTTGATCATCCTTCTATTGGGCTTAAGACTTTCATTGCGGTGGAAGATCATTCTTACACTGCTATTTACTGAAGTAGCATTTCAATTCGGACTACTTGTATTAAATATTTCATAACCAAAACACTTCGCTTCTTAGATGTAGCCAAATTGCATCATTCTTGCCATAACCCCAGCCAACCAAGATGTTGCAACATTTGATGCTATCGAGCTTGCTAGAGAAGTTGATCCCAGGTGTTGTTTGTAGGCTATACGTAATTTGATGGACATATTAGTGTATTTTCTAGAATGATGCTATTTTTTGCACATATTTTGACATGTTTATGTTCCGGTGAACGCACCTTTAGTGTGTTGACAAAGCTTGATTTGATGGACAAGGGAACAAATGCCTTGGATGTAAGTTTTCCTCTTTTTACCAACTTCTTCCTTGATAATATGAAGGCAAAAAGAGTCGGTTTGAGCAATATAGACGAAGGTGGAAGGCTTTTTGCACTCCCACGCTTCTCGGGCCGATAGACACACCCTACTTGTCTAGCAAATAGACACATACAAAACCTACATTGAATACTAGCTATAAGGGGGCCGGTTGCAGGATATAACTTATCTATTGTAATTTTCGAGTGGAGAAAGAGAAAAAATTAATTATGGATGGACTTTTTATTACGAGTGATGTTTCGTTTTTTAAAAGAAAAATTGTAAATTTGTGGACCTTTTATTTTCCCCTTATTCAATTTCTACTTCTTCCATTTGTCGGGCATGCACATTATCAAGCCGAATACACCATTTGGCACTTGTCTCAAAGGACGAGAATTGTAGTCAATATGTTATTGATACGGATGGTAATAGACGTGTTCCTAGTCAACAACAGTGCGCTCCAACGTTGCATGCCTTGATTATGTTTCTTTATCAAGATAATCATCATATCTATCATGTTAAATGTCATCTTCATCGCTTGTATATACTTTCGCAGCTCGCAGTAATCTTGCAAGGTGAGACCACATTCTTGCCCTCGATATTTGTGCTTTAGCTAGTGACATTCATCAATGTAGACTTGCGCATGAGGCTCATCGTGAATTCTAACAAGTCGATGTCGATACTGAGAGACGACTGAGTAACGAGGCGAGAAAGTCATCTTTTGTTTTTGTGAATAGATGGGTTGCGTAAGTTTTGGAGGCAGTGCTAGTTTCTTTTATTTTGAGACTATGAATTTGTATATGGATGCCTAGTTGTTGGCGTGCTTATGTAGGAAGATGTTTCGTGTGTTTGAGGCAGGTAGACTATTGGTACCTCCAAAAACTGAGTTTGTAAATATGATTTTCTATCTATGTTATGATGCTTTGGGTTGTCTTCAAATAAAAATTATGATATAGATAATTTGTCCAACTACATACTTTCAAGGTTGAATGAAGCACCAATATTGACAAAATATTTACGTTGTTAAACAATTGCGCAATAATTTCGTAGTTGAAAGCCCACCATATTGATAAAATATATGAGATACTTTCTTAGTCAAAGAAGAACCATTACCTACATAGTAAATTAGTAGTTAAACAGTAACCTTTACGGACAAAACTTTTTGTAGTGGGATAGTGATTATCCTCGACGAATGTCATCTGTAGTAATACATATGACCAATTGCGACGAAATAATTTGCATCTGTTTGTTGATGTTTTTGTGATGAATTTTAGTTTGTAGTAAACTTATAACCACTTGCGACGAATTAAATCGTAGGTGATCTAAATGATTCTGCGACGAATTGATATACCGACGAAATTTATGCAACGTAGACAAAAGTTGTTACTTTGCGACGACAAATGGTTTCGTAGCAAATACCCTTTAGCGACGTTGCATAGGCGACGAACGTGCGACGAAATCAGTTTTGTCGCAAAAGTCCTTTAACTACGAAATCCAGACAATTGTCTACGAAACGTTTCGTAGCTAAATCCCAATTTTCTTGTAGTGTACCCATTAACCCACTCAATCTAACCCACTGATTACCCAACCCAACCCTACCCAATAATATTTTTGGGCTGAAACGAGTAACCCGTTTTGACTCAATAATATTAACTGTCGAGTTGGGTTAAAGCAGATCGGACCCATTACCCATTTCGACCCATGAATTTTTATGCTATAAATTTATGTTTTTTTGGAAAAAAATTTGGGTTGAGATGGGCCGACCTGCTTTAACCCGTTACCCGTTTCAACCCAACTCATTTCAACCCGTTTGACATTTGAGTACTAACGGGTTTCGACCTGTTTCAACCCATTACCCATTCCAACACAACCCAAACCCAACCTAACCCACCTAATTTCCAGGTCAAATATCCAAGTTATCTGAATTGACATTATCATAACAAAAACACCAGAAGGTGATCTAGCTTGTGTGTGTGTCAGTGTGTGTTAGATATTAGTTTGGTTTATTATTGTGTGGATAATAAAGAAAACTAGCATAAGGTGAGCATGTGCTTCATGTGTTAAAAGCATAATATACATTATTGAGAGTTTTTCCCTAATAACTTAAAACTGATTTAGATGAATTAATCACTTAATATAGTACTTCATTAGAGTCCATGTTATGACAAACATTCAAATTATCCCGGTTGCATTTATATTAGGGAAAACAACACAAATTGTCCCTATAAAATTTGGATTTCTCGGTTTTGGTCATAGAATTTTTTATTTTTATTTTTACTCTATGTACTAATTTTTTTTCAAGGGATAGGTCTTTCTATCAAATTCTGTTAATTTTCTACTGTTAAGTCCAACCACGTACATATCATGTGATGCATTTTAAAGGGGATTTTTGTCAATGCAATCTTTTTTTCAAATTGAGTAAATTACTTAAGGGTATTTTTGTCATTGCTGAACAAAAATGAGTTCATTGTTGTATTTAAAAAAATCTAATTTTTTACACCAATTTCTTCCTCATTCCAACCTCTTTCCCTTGCATTCAACCATAGATGTCACCACCCATCAACCATGGCTACCACCTTCTCTCTCACTCATTAGTCACCATCCATCTTTTTCTTCCAACCACCTATGATCACCTTCTCTACAGCGTCCATCGTAACAACCTCCAGCCACATTCACCTTCATAGCAACATCTACCTTTGCATTAGCCTTCACCGTTGCGAATTCCACCGCTACCATTACCACCTCACTCACTCCAGTATCAAGACCACCATCACCAAAACCCATATATGGTTTCTTAAACCCAAATCTAAAATTACAGTCATGTTTTCGACATTGAACCCAGATCTGAAAGTACACATCTATTTGAAATCGAAAAACCTCTCTCTCTCTCTCTCTCTCTTGTTTTCTGAAACTCATATATGTTACTTTTTTTGAGAAAGGGAGACGGTGGAGAGGGGAAGAAAAGGTGGAATAGAATCGGACTGAATAGGGTGGGGGAAATTTCGGCCTGAGTTAGGTGAAAGTTTGAAATTTGGCGGTGACCAATTCTTTGTCGAAGAAGAAGAAGATGATGAAGCAGCTTGAGAATAAAGGTATGGAGGTCGATGGTTGCGAGTAAGAAGAAATAAAGGGAGATTGCACCTAAATTTGGTTAAGAATGGAAGAGAGCTCGGAGATGAATTTTGGGAGAGAGTACGGGAACTCGGATGGAGGTGACAAAGTTGGAGTCAGAGAAGAAGCAGCTAGAGTGACAATTTTACTCCTGGTCAAAGTCACGTAATACGCAAGTGAAAAAACTTAATTGACGCGAAAGATTGATTGTAGCTAGAATTATATAGATTACCTAATAGACTATAAGTCAATACAGAAAAACAAAACAATAAAAACTAAACATATTTAAAAAAAATGTTTTAAATACAAGCTGTCAATGAACTGCTCAATGAAGAGTTCATTGAAGAGATCATTGAAGCAAAAGAAAGCAACGTAAATAAAATAAATAAAATTGTAAGGGGAAGTAAAGAGAAATTGGACACATGAGATACTTTTGATCGATATGTAAAATCAATATATTGATCGAGCCTCATGGCTAAAAATATTCCACTAGTAAAACGGTTTAAGCTCGTTACATAGAAAGACTAACAAAGTGAAATTTAAGTAAAAACTCTATATGAAGTAGAAATAGATCTGAATAGCACTAACACCTCAGAATACTTAGACTGATATACGCTTAATAGCTTTTAACAAAGAGGTATGAGGTATTAACAAAAATTATACTGGTGATAGGATGGATGAAGGCTCCGATGAAGCTTCATTCAGCAGTTCATTCAGAATGTAGCACAAGTTTCGAAATTTCTTTCTCTTCTCTCTATTGAGTTCTCTCTTTGTGATTTATACTTCCGTCAACTTCAATGGTGAATGTCCTCTTGTATATATATGCACCAAGAGTGTTGGTTTATACCCTAGAGGTAAATCTATTTCTCCATGTATCATTATTTATTGAGGTATTTATTTATTATGTATTGTTTGTTTATTCATAGTAATGCATCATAAAACCCTTAGAATAAATATGTTATTCTTAAATATCTCTGGCCGAGTATTATTATTAATAAGGGCAATAATAATACACGGAGACTAGTATTTTTTGAGACTCATATAGTTGATATCAGTCTACACATGGGTGCATGTTAGGTGTAACGACATACTAGATTGACCCGCATGAGAATGCTACGTGGATTGTTACGAGAGTGTCATAAGCGATTCTCATAATGACAAATGTGTTCTTTGTCCTTCGATTTGAAGTCGTTGTATACCCTAGATAAGGAGTTGTATATTTTGATACCGATAAACGTCATTTTGTAACAAGGTGATTTTAAAGTCGGATATTAGATATGCCACGAATCATGCTGAGGGATATGAACGATGTAGATAGAATTTGTCCCTCTACATAACAGGAGTATAATATTTATAGGCCCCTTGATGAGTGAAACTTAAGTAAATGTATGATTGTGCTCAAATAAATAAATATGAGATATTAAGTTTATTTGTTTATTATATAAGTTTACTCGGAGATTCAAAAAACCAAGATTAAACTATAACAAGGATTACACGTTTCATGCCTTGTGTTTAATTAAATATTAGGACAAAGGGACAAGAACTATTTTGGTCACAATCAGTTATTTGTAATCACTAATAATTCCTATTACATGGGTAACAATGATGTATTGATAGATGTCGGTCATTGTTTATAATTAATTATATATTTGATATAGTAATTAATTATTACCAACGTAATTTAGGAACCTATTGGGTCACATAGTTAGAATGAGTTTGACTGGAATTTATTTGGTCTATTAATAGGATTAATGGGCTCAAGGTAAAATAAAATGAAAACCACAATGTTGCCCTAGTTAGTCTAGGACTTATAATGGGCGTCTCATATATCTCTTTCCTCTCTCTCTCTCTCTCTAGATATATATATATATATATATATATATATATATATATATATATATATATATATATATATATATATGAGGTCTTCTTGATGTAAAAGAATGAGTGTTAGACACACAAAAGGAATTTAGGGTTTGGTGAAACACTAAATTCTTAAGGAGAAGAAAAATTAGGAATTAGTTTTTCGTTAGACGAAAGATTTTCTACTTTTATTCAACAATTATCTAGCACATAATTGTTGGATTAATCCTATTCAATCCATTCGTGTAGATACCATAGAGAAGCCGTGTAAATCGTTTGTTACGGTGATCGTGATTCAAACGTGATTCTATTGAAGATAGATTGTTCCAATATTCGGGTATCTATCCTAAATCTAATTTATATTAATTCACATGGATCTTGGAATGTTTTTTAGAAATTAAAGTTTTGTTATTCCGTCTTGTTAATTTCGATTAACAAGTTTCAAAATTTCTTTCTCTTCTATCTATTGCGTTCTCTCTTTGTGATTTGTACTTCCTAACTTCAATGGTGAATGTCCTCTTGTATATATATGCATCAAGAGTACCTAGAATCCTTGTACAACAAGATAACAAACTTACCATAAACAATTAGTAGGTTAGTGTATTAAATAAGAAAACTAAATATTGACTTACCATATATATGTAGGATTTCTAACCTAATTTAAACTAGGTCAGCCGTGTCTTTAGGAGTACAAGCAACGCCGCACATACCTAAAAACCTAATATACAAAATACTATTTACAAACCCTAAACACAAATATAAACAAAGTCTCCAAAATAATCTTTCTATAAAAGACATAATAATAAATAATAAATCAAGTTAAATACTAAGAAAAAGTAAAACACTTAAATAATATATTCTAACTATATAAACAATTAAAAAAATTAATTTATAAAACTCTAACAATATTAAATATACTAAGTACTTATAAACCATAAAGATATATAAACCATAATTAATAATTTCTTTCAAGAATAACCTTTCTCTAAAAGGTTTAATAGATAATAAATAATTAGTAACAACCAAGAAAGACAAAACTAATAATAGATTACTTTAAACGATATAAATCATTAAACAATGTCAACAAATTAATCTCTAACATGACGGAATTTGACAGAAGTATCAATTGCGCCAAAAAAATTCAGCTGCTTAAAGACCAATTCTGAGCAATTGGAACTAAAACCAAAAAACTCAAATTATATGGGCTAGGTGTTGTATAATATTTAATTGTGGGTAAGGAATCAGTAGGTTAGGCACACCAAAAGATGCTATCTTTAAGGTATTTAATTCGTCCCACTATGGTGTAATGGTCTCAACGAATTTCACCTCCAGGATACAAAACCTACGCACTCTTATTCAAAGTTACACTCCTTTGAATAACTCGGGAACAATAAT
Organism: Codonopsis lanceolata; assembly: GCA_013146195.2. Taxonomy (NCBI): domain Eukaryota; kingdom Viridiplantae; phylum Streptophyta; class Magnoliopsida; order Asterales; family Campanulaceae; genus Codonopsis; species Codonopsis lanceolata. The sequence continues at coordinate 158,232,851 of CM028379.1, forward strand.
CAAAGCTTTAATTGTTTGACTCGAAGAATAGATCTGTCAAGAAGAAAGACTCACTATCGGGTTTTTGGAGGAGGCAAATCTATTTATAGAGTCCGTGTTGTGGTCTTGAAAAGTCACAACCCTTCTAAACTGGTGCCTCAGCCGTATAGGCATATCACCAAAGGTGTGCCCCTCCGAACAGCCATACTCGCTTATAGGTCTATCAACCGAAAAGTCATAACCCTAAACGATATAACCGAACCACTGCCTTGGTCAAAATACCAATAAAGGTATTAATAATTAATTTATTTATTTCTTTTCTTATATATATATATATATATATATATATATATATATATATATATATATATAATATAATACTCAAAACTTTTAAGCCATACTTGATATTTTCCCATAATAGAGGGAAGCTCAAGCAAGCTTATAGGAACTCTTCAAACTTAGCTATTATATAACAAGTTTAGCTCCACAAGTTTTCATTAGTAATCCCATGTGGGATAAAGAAGATACAAGAAAACAAGAAAGGAAGAACAAGATTTTATACTATGAATGAATGGTTGCTTTACAAACTCAATATGGGAGATGACCAAGTATTATATGTGAATACTACTACATATAACAATCCCCCACTTATTTACATATAATGACACTAAACAATTTCAGCTTCTTTACATAACAAATACCCATTAAGTGGACGAGCCTTAAACTTTATGGTTGAATGTGAATCCTTTAGGGAGACATATTCTCATCATGTATGATTTCATGTTCCTTTTGATCTTGGCAAAGACCTTGTAGTTTGGGCCTTGTGCTTAATCCTGGTTTTCACAAGTACTCTAGGAATTTTACCGGAGTAATCCATAAGAAGCGGCCTCTCACTTCTTTACTTGTATAGGTAGATTTATCGAGAATGTCCACAACGCATTCTACGAAAGCTATAAGTCTATTAAGGATTTTGAATCCATCCTAATCTTGTTGTGGTAATGAAAGTGCATAGGTCAGATATGAAACTTTCAAATAGTGACACCCCCACTATTTTTAAGTTATGCACTCGAAATGTATCAAAGTTTCCATTTCACCAATGTCTAATATTGAATTTCCTTTTAACTTTAAAACATAAGGTGACAAATCTATGACTTGTACCTTAAGATAAAGTTGGTTTCAATTAAGACATTGTTTAGACCGGTACTAGTCCCATATCTCTCATTACCTTTATAATTTTATCCTCTGATAAAGATTTTGTTAGTGGATCAGCTAACATTTGATTTGTAGGAAGATACTCAAGTGTTATCTTTCCCTTTTTAACCATATCTCTAATATGATTATATCTCATAGCAATGTGTTTGCTATGATTTGATATTCTCTCATTCTTTGTATTGAATATGGCAGCTTGATTATCACAATACAAAGTTGTGGCTCCTTTCTTAGAATCAATAAATGGTATGGTTCTTAGAAATCTTCTAAACCATATTAAATCTTTACTAGCCATTGACATGGCTATGTACTCAGATTCCATAGAAGACAAAGCAACACATGTTTGTCTTTTTGAAGACCAAGCAACTATGGCTCCTCCAATGGTAAATAACCAACCACTCGTTGATTTGGAGTTGGTTACATCTGATGCCCAATTTGCATCACTATAACATTCAAGTATAGGTGAATTACACTTGTAATGTAAACCATAGTTTATTGTGAATTTTAAGTACCTTAGTACTCTTTTTAGTTCCGTCCAATGTTCTTCACATGGATTACTTGTAAATCTACTAAGTATGCCAATTGCACATGCAAGATCAGGTCTTGTATGATTAACCACATACATTATGCTTCCAATTATCTTGGCATATTCTCCTTGATTTACGGCCTCGCCTTTATTTGGAACTAACTTCACATGAGGGTCAATAGGACTTTTACTTATTTTGCAATCAAAGTAATTAAACTTCTTTAATATTTCCTCAATGTAATGTGATTGAGTTAATATGTAAGTTTTGTCCTTTTTGATCACTTTAACCCCCAAAATGACATCTACTGGACCTAAGTCCTTTATGTCAAACACTTGCTTTAAATAGTTCTTTGTTTCATTAATACAATTAATATCAGAACCAAATATTAGCAAGTCATCAACATATAAAGTTATAACAACTTTATAATTAAGAGTAATTTTAGTAAAAACACAACTTTCTACTTTACTACTCTTAAAACCAAACTTTCGAATTTCTTGCTTAAACTTCTTGTACCATTGATTGGTGCTTGTTTAAGTCCATATAAAGATTTCTTTAATTTACATACTTTATGTTCTTCTCCTTTAGAGATATAACCCTCGGGTTGTTGTATGTAAATTTCTTCATCTAAATCTCCATTTAAGAATGTTGTCTTAACATCCATTTGATGAACCTCTAGTCCATAGACGGATGCTATAGCAAACATAGTTCTAATTGATGTAAACTTAGTGACCGGTGAAAATGTTTCGAAATAGTCAATTTCTTCTTTTTGACTATAACCTTTGGCTACTAATCTTGCCTTGTACTTATCAATAGTACCATCAGTTTTGAGTTTCTTTTTCAAAACCCACTTGCAGCCAATAGGTTTAGTGTTAGGAGGAGGATTGACTAGAGTCCATGTTTCATTGTCAAGTATAGACTTGATTTCATCATCCATGGCTCTTTTCCACAAGTCTCGAATCGACATAGACATAGCTTCTTGAAAAGTTTTAGGATCCTCTTCTAACATATATGTAAACATGTCGGACCAAGGTTCTTTTCAATTCTTTGTCTTTTGCTTCTCCTTAACTCAACTATTTCATCATTTTTATTGTTGTCTAAATTTTCATCATTAGTAATGGCATCACTATTATCATGTGAACTTGATGCATTTTCTACTTCAAGTTCTTTTGACAATTCATGGTTTATATCTACCTTGTCTACACTTTTTATGTTCAAGTGTTCATAAAAAATAGCACGCGTAGCTTCAAACACACGATTGTCATTAATTCTCATAAATCTATATGCTTTGCTTATTGAAGAATAACCAATAAATATAGATTTCACAGCCTTTGCTCCCAAGTTTATTTCTTTTCAAAGTTGCATCTAAAACATATGCAACACAACCCCATACCTTTAAATGTGAAATATTAGGCTTACGCCCATTAAATAATTCGTATGGAGTTTTCATATGTTTATTCACAATTGCTACAAATGTAAACGTAACTTAATAGTGCCTCTCCCCAATAGCTCATTGGTAATTTTGAATTTATAATTATGGCACTAACCATCTCCATTAAGGATCGATTTTTCCTCTCGGCTACTCCATTTTGTGGTGGAGTATTAGGTGCCGAAGATTCTAACAATTCCATTTTGTTGACAAAATGAAATCATCTCGCTTGGGAAATATTCACCACCTCTATCCGATCTTAATCGCTTTATCCTTAGATTGGTTTGATTTTCAACTTCGGCTTTGAAAATTTTAAACTTGTCAAAAGCTTCATCTTTTGTTCTAAGTAAATACACATATGCAAACTTAGAAAAATCATCAATGAACGTAATAAAATAACGTTTTCCACCTCTCGTCAAAATATCTTTGTTGTCACAAATATCGGTATGAATTAATTCAAGTAACCTAGTTGATCTTACTACACTTTTAAAAGATGCTTTAGTCAACTTAGATTGAGCGCAACATTCACAATTATTCATAGAATAAATAGTCGAAGATTTAGGAATATACTCATATTTAATCATACGACTCATTGCATTCATACCAATATGTCCTAATCTAGAATGCCAAAAATCATGCTTTTCAACATTAAAGTTAGAATCAACAAAGTAAGAAGAACTGGTAATTTTATTATCAATGCTCAATAAATACATTTGGTCTTTAATGTAGCCCTTTCCAACAAACGTCCCATTTTTAGTGATATTCACTTGTTGGGCGCGAAAGGTTACCTTAAAGCCATTTTCGTCCAATTTAGGAACGGATACAAGATTCTTCCTCATAGAGGGAATATGGTACACATTTTTCAAAGTAAGAGTCTTTCCCGAAGTGAGGGGGAGAATAATGGTTCCTATGCCCAAGACCTCGCTTGTAGAAGCATTTCCCATATAAACTGCTTTTGGCTCTTTTGCTTCTTCATATGTTTTGAACAAGCTTCGATTGGGAGTTACATGACATGTAGCCCCTGAATCAATCCACCAATCTGAGTCGACATTGTTGACTAGACAGATTTGAAAGCATGCCAATGAAGTTGCTCTCAACTACATTTGCTTGTTCATCTTTTCTGCCTTTGCGGTAATAGCAGTTCCTAGCCAAGTGGTTTGTTTTTCCACAAACATAACAAGCACTCTTCTTATTTTTCTTGGCTTTACCCTTTCCATCATTTTTAGAGTTGTTTTTCCGTTTGAACTTTCCTTGGTTTCCCTTGGAAGTTCCGGCAACATTTTTATTTTCCACATAGTTTACACCATCAATCTTCTCTGAAATTGAGCCATCACGTTTGAGACTTTCAGCTTCAATTTGATGCCTTGAAGAAGTTCATCTAAAGAGATGGCCTTCTTCTTATGCTTCAATTTCTTTTGGTAATCTTTCCATGAAGGTGGAAGTTTACCAATGATGGTCGAAACTTGGAATGTCTCGAAATGGGTTCACCCGATCGGCACATTCGATGGCTATGTCATTGAGTTCATTTACTTGATCAATGACAGCCTCGAGTCTACCATCTTGTATTCAACAAATTTATTGACCAAAAAAGATTTATTACCAAAGATCTTCATTGACATACCTTCGTTTGATTGCGCACCAAACTTCGGCGGTCTTGTGTATTTGGAACACATTGAACAACGTGTTGTTCAATGCTTGCGTAATAGTGTATCGGCAAATGAAGTCATCCGACTTCCATTTCTTCACCTTTTCACCGCCTCGGTTTTCTGGGCCTCGGTTGCTTTTTCATTTTCATCTTCCTTTGGACAAGGATCAAATAGCACGTAAAATACCTTTGCAATGGTGAGAAGGTATTCCATCTTCAAACTCCAACGCTTGTAGTTCAGTCCATTTAGCCTCTCTAACTTATCTCGCTTCGGTAATTGTCCTTTCATCAACACCGACTCCATCTCTACGATTATTAAATACCTTAAAACCGTTGTATAATATTTAATTGTGGGTAAGGAATCAAGAGGTTAGGCACACCAAAAGATGCTATCTTTAAGGTATTTAATTCGCCCCACTATGGTGTAATGGTCTCAACGAATTTCACCTCCAGATACAAAACCTACGCACTCTTATTCAAAGTTACACTCCTTTGAATAACTCGGGAACAATAATCAAAGCTTTAATTGTTTGACTCGAAGAATAGATCTGTCAAGAAGAAAGACTCACTATCGGGTTTTTGGAGGAGGCAAATCTATTTATAGAGTCCGTGTTGTGGTCTTGAAAAGTCACAACCCTTCTAAACCGGTGCCTCACCGTATAGGCATATCACCAAAGGTGTGCCCTCCGAACACCATACTGCTTATAGGTCTATCAACCGAAAAGTCATAACCCTAAACGATATAACCGAACCATCGCTTCGGTCAAAATACCAAAGGTATTAATAATTAATTTATTTATTTCTTTTCTATATATATATATATATATATATATATATATATAATAATATAATACTCAAAACTTTTAAGCCATACTTGATATTTTCCCATAATAGAGGGAAGCTCAAGCAAGCTTATAGGAACTCTTCAAACTTAGCTATTATATAACAAGTTTAGCTCCACAAGTTTTCATTAGTAATCCCATGTGGGATAAAGAAGATACAAGAAAACAAGAAAGGAAGAACAAGATTTTATACTATGAATGAATGGTTGCTTTACAAACTCAATATGGGAGATGACCAAGTATTATATGTGAATACTACTACATATAACA
>CM028379.1:158238848-158329633 GCA_013146195.2 Codonopsis lanceolata
AATTAAGAAAGCGAAATTTTTTAAATGCTAAATATTTTCATCATTTAATTTCCAATTTAATTCCGAGGCTGAATTTTTAAAGTCGCTAAATATTTTTGGAATTAAAAATTAGGGATACCATTAAGCGAATTGATGCTTTAATAAGTGAACAAATATTTGATCCGATTGGGTTTTTACGTCGGATCGGGTCAGCAAAAATAAACCATAATCTGTTGTGTTCATCATTTCACACAAACATTGTCTTGGAGAATGGCATATTCATGTAAGTTAAGTTACGTTACGTTACGTAACGTTAAGTTAAGTTAAGTTAAGTTCTGTTATGTTACGTTACGTTAAGCTAAGTTAAGCTAAGTTCCGTTACGTTTAAGTTAAGTTAAGTTAAGTTAAGTTAAGTTACGTTAAGTTAAGTTAAGTTAAGCTAAGTTAAGTTAAGTTAAGTTACGTTACGTTTAAGTTAAGTTAAGTTAAGTTACGTTACGTTTAAAGTTAGAGATTAAGTTGCGTTGAAGTTGACTAAATTAAGTTACGTTAATTTAAGTTGAAGTTACGTTAAGTTATGTTAAGTTAAGCTAAGCTAAGTTAATTTAAGTTAAGTTACATTACGTTTAAGCTAAGTTAAGTTATGTTACGTTAAACTAAATTAAGTTATGTTACGTTAAGCTAAGTCAAGTTACGTTACGTTAAGCTAAGTTAAGTTATGTTATGTTAAGTTAAGTTGAGTTACGTTACATTAAGTTAAGTTAAGTTAAGTTACGTTACGTTAAGCTAAGTTAAGTTACGTTACGTTAAGTTAAGTTACGTTACGTTAAGTTAGTTAAGTTAAGTTAAGTTAAGTTAAGTTAAGTTAAGTTAAGTTAAGTTAAATTAGGTTAAGTTAAGTTAAGTTAGTTAAAGTTAAGTTAAGTTAAGTTATGTTACGTTAAGTTAAGTTATATTAAGTTAAGTTAAGTTGAGTTAAGTTAAGCTAGGTTAAGTTAAGTTACGTTCGTTAAGTTAAGTTAAGTTAGCGTTCGTTAAGTTGGGTTAAGTTAAGTTAAGTTAAGTTAAGTTAAGTTACATTAAGTTACGTTACGTTAAGTTAAGTGAAGTTAAGTTACGTTAAGTTAAGTGAAGTTAAGTTACGTTACGTTAAGTTAAGTTAAGTTGCGTTGGTTAAGCTAAAATTAAGTTTGCGTTAAGTTAAGTTAAATTTAGGATTCGTTACGTTAAGCTAGAGTAAAGTTACGATCGTTAAGTAGAAGTTAAGTTAAGTTAAGTTAAGTTAAGTTAAGTTAAGTTAAGCTAAGTTAAGTTAAGGTTAGTTAAGTTAAGTTAAGTTAAGTTAAGTTAAGTTAAGTTTAAGTTAAGTTGCGTGCGTTAAGTTAAGTTAAGTTAAGTTACGTTAAGTTAAGTTAAGTTGCGTTATGCGTTAAGTTAAGTTAATTAGTTGATTACGTTAAACTAAATTAGGATTGCGTTACGTTAAGTTAAGTTAAGTAAGTTAAGTTAAGTTAAGTTAAGTTAATTGCGTTTAAGCTAAGTTAAGTTACGTTACATTGAAGTTAAGTTAATTAGTTATGTTAAGCTAAGTTAAGTTGTGTTAAGTTAAGTTGAGTTATTAAGTTAAGTTAAGTTGGGTTAAGTTAAGTTAAGTTAAGTTAAGTTAAGTTACATTAAGTTAAAGTTGGTTAAGTTAAGTTAAGTTAAGTTACGTTAAGTTAAATTGATTGCGTTAAGTTAAGTTAAGTTAAGGTACGTTAGAAGTTAAGCTAAGTTAAGTTAAGTTAAGTTGAAGTTAATTAAGTTTAAGCTAAGTTAAGTTCGTTAAGTTAAACTAAGTTAGAGTTAAGTTAAATTAAGCTAAGTTAAGTTATGTTCGTTAAGTTAAGTTATGTTAAGTTAAGTTAAGTTAGGTTAAAGTTAAGTTGGGTTAAGTTAAGTTAAGTTACATTAAGTTAAGTTAAGTTAAGTTACGTTAAGTTAAGTTAAGTTAAGTTAAGTTAAATTGAAGTTGCGTTAAGTTAAGTTCGTTAAGTTAAGTTAAGTTAAGTTAAGTTAAGTTAAATTCGTTCGTTTAAGTTAAGGAATTTGGTGCGTTAAGTTAAATTGAGTTACGTTACGTTAAGCTAAGTTAAGTTGCGTTACGTTTAAGTTGAGTACGTTACGTTTAAGGTTAAGTTAGTTAAGTACGTTGCGTTAAAACTAAGCTACGTTAAGTTACGTTTAAGTTAAGTTACGTGTTTTCATGTTATAATGGTCCATCGTACTCCATTATATCATTTCGCTAATAGGCGTATCGTGTTTCATGTTATAATGGTCCATCGTACTCCATTATACCATTTAAATAGGCGTAGCGTGTTTTCATGTTATAATGGTCCATCGTAGTCCATTATAACATTTATCGCCATAATAGGCGTAACGTGTTTTCATGTTATAATGGTCCATCGTACTCATTCATTATACCATTTCGCTAATAGGCGTATCGTGTTTCATGTTATAATGGTCCATCGTACTCCATTATACCATTTCGTCAATAGCGAAGGCGTAGTTTTTAATGTTATAATGGTTCATCGTAGTCCATTATAACATTTCGCCATTAATAGGCGTAACGTGTTTTCATGTTATAATGGTCAATCGTACTCCATTATACCATTTCGCCAATAGCCAACGCGTGTTTTCATGTTATAATGGTCCATCGTAGTTCATTATACCATTTCGCCAATAGGCGTAGCGTGTTTTCATGTTAAGTTACGTTAGGTTAAGTTAAGTTATGTTTCAAGTTTAAGCTAGGATTAGTTGCTGTTTTCACGTTAAGTTAAGTTAAGTTACGTTTAAGTTAAGTTAAGATAAGTTAAGTTAAGTTGCTGTTGCTGTTAAGTTAAGTTAAGTTAAGTTAAGTTAAGATAAGTTAAGTTAAGTTAAGTTAAGCTAAGTTAAGTTAAGTTAAGTTAAGTTAAGTTAAGTTAAGCTACGTTAAGTTAAGTTAAGTTAAGTTAAGTTAAGTTAAGCTACGTTACGTTAAGTTACATTAAGTTACGTTAGGTTATTTTAAGTTAAGTTACGTTACATTTAAGTTAAGTTAAGTTAAACTAAGTTAAGTTAAGTTAAGCTAAGTTAAGTTAAGTTAAGTTACGTTACATTAAGTTACATTACATTACGTTAAGTTACGATACGTTACATTACATTATGTTACATTAAGTTACGTTACATTACGTTAAGTTAAGTTAAGTTACGTTAAGTTACGTTACGTTATGTTACGCTATATTGATGCTAATCATTACGCCGCCGTTAAGTTTTATTGTTGTTACGCTAGTTAAGTTAAGTTACGTTGCGTTGTTATTACGTTAAGTTAAGTTGTAATTAATTTTTTAATTTTTGATTAATATTATTAATCATTTTAATTATTGATATTATATTATTAAATTAACATTTCAAATATTATTTTAATTTAATTTCAATTTAAGTTAACGTTACGTTAAGTTAAGTTAAGTTAAGTTGTAATGTGAATGATTTAATGTTTGTAATTATAGTGATGCTAATCATTTTAATTATTGATATTATATTATTAAATTAACATTTCAAATATTATTTTAATTTAATTTCAATTTAAGTTAACGTTACGTTAAATTAAGTTAAGTTGTAATGTGAATGATTTAATTTTTGTAATTATATTGATGCTAATCATTTTAATTATTGATATTATATTATTAAATTAACATTTCAAATATTATTTTAATTTAATTTCAATTTAATTTCAAATATTATGGATATTTTATATTAATTAGAATTTAATTTCAGATTATTTTCGAATGGAAAATTCGTCGCTAAAAGTTGTTTGTTTAATGTTTCTTTAGAAAAATTCACATCCTTGACAAATTCGGCGATGTTCAATTCGCCGCCGTCTGAATTAAGTCGCTAAAGGTGACCTTCAACGACGGAATTTTCCGTCGCTGATGCTTAATTCCGTCGCTGATGATAAAGGTGAGGGATGGTCAGAAGAAGGTTTACGTTTGGGTTTTGGGGATGGTTGGGGATGGAGGTTGGTGGTTCAGGGTTAGATGACTGGGGTGATGAAGACATACCAGCAGCGGCAGAGGAGCTGCCAGCATATTTGTCACGTTTGTCGACCTTCAGTTCTACCGAATCCACTTGGCTTGAAGCCTTTCAGCCTCTTCTTCCGTCCTTACCTTCTTAGCTTGTGCCGCTTCCTTCTGCTTCAATAGCCGCTCAAACTCTGCAGCTAGACCCTTGGCTTCGTGGAGAATGTTGCGAGAAATGGTTGGGTCTCTTTGGCCCAATTTGGTCGCTGCAGAGCGAAATCCCTTGTTATGCAAAGATCATACGGCCCATGTTGAAACGCTGCTGATAACCATTGGCCTGGGCGAGGGCTTGGCCATTTCAAGCGAGATGAGATATTTTGTAGCTCATAATCCATGTACTTCTTGAAGAAGGTGGCCGTCATCTGCTTGTCTTTGGCCACAGAGATGAGTTCATCCTCTTTGACGGTAAAGTTGATCTTAGGCATGTCCCGTATAAGGGTGTTGATAAGCCGTACAAAGGGTCGTTTGAAATTGGGGCTCTCCTTCACTTTGTGAACGTAGTTCCGGAGCTCGTTGTAGATGATAGTGCTATTGTTGAGCTGAGTCTTCAGATAGACATCACTTGTAAGGTTAAGCTGTTGAGCGGAGAACATATCATGGGCCCCGTTCTTGAACAGCAGACCTTTGTCCAACGTGATGATCGGAGCGATGGCGTCGAAGGGAAAGACATTCCTCAGCATTTTCCCTTGAGGTTCCCTTAGAGTATTTAGTCCCCTCATTGCTTCCGAGGCTCTGTCAGCCTCAGCAATGGATAGCTCAGAGTCTCCGCCATATCGAACCCGAGTGATTCTGGAAATCACTTTGGAAATGATGGAGATGGGTCTTCCTCGAATCCATCCACGCATTACAGATGGAGTCTTGGGGTCGATAACCATTCGCTGATAAAATTCTTCAGCGAGTAGGATGCTGTAGTTCTCGTTATGTAGACAGAACAGCGGTAGAATCCCGGACTCGTTCATATCCTCGCATGCTTTGGCTCCGGTGGTAAAAGTGCAGACGGTTTTGAGTTCAACGCACATGCCGAGTAAATATGTCTTCGAGTCCAGAGCCATAATGACGTCATGAGGGAGAGGAAATTGAGGGTATCCTGGAAGGTTGATGTTCGGACCAGGTGGAATGACCTTTTCAGGGTCAAACGCCTTCCTATTGTCGGTCTTCGATTTGGAAGAGGATTTCACCTACAAAAACATATTCAGAAATTAGGGCTTTTGACCTGACAGAACAAACAATCAACTATTTCATTTTTTAGAAATAATTTGAAATTTCAGATGAAATTGAAACCCTTGAATGTTGGGATATATAAAACAGAGAAACATTAACAAATGATTTCTCAGAGAAATGAGTATCCAAAGCACAAGAGAAAACTGTTAGTTTCAAGGTTTTAAAATGAACAACAATGGCGGAAACCATCCAGATACGCAAAGCGTCTGTTCAGATTCTTCAATAAAGTGACTCAAAAGAAGAAATACTACGCATAAATCAATGGATAGTAAATCAGAGAGTAATGAAAAGCTTACCATTGTTGATGTAAGGAAGAAGAAGCGGATAATAGTTGAAGAGAGAGAGAGAGAGGGAGAGAGAGAGAGAGATCAGTTGTATAGAAGAAAGTGAGGGTTTGAGTAGAGAGAGAAAGTCTGAGAGAGTGAGTGAGTTCGTAAAAGATTGAAAAGGGCGATTCAAAGTCTATTTAAAGGAGGAAAATTTTTTTTTAGCGAAAAGCTATAACTTAATATATTTTCAAAGAAAAAAAAATAACTTTTAACCCTTTTGCCTTTATTGAAAACCTTTTACTCTCTAAAAGACTAAACAGTTGAAATACTAACTTGGTGAAAGCGAAGAGCTTAAGTCTACTGGAGGATAGCAAATTAAGTCTGCCGGTTAGTAGAATTTTAAGTCTGCCGGCATGAAAGAAAACTTAAAAATAAAATCAAGCACTAGGATCAATCATACCAAGATTTCTCCTTAAATAAGCAAACCTGGTAGCATCCAATGGTTTGGTGAGAATATCAACCAATTGATGTTCAGTTGGAACGTATTCCAGACTGATGTTTCTCTTCTCCACATGATCTTTGAGGAAGTGATAGCGGATATCAATGTGCTTTGTCTTTGAGACTGAAATTGCAGAAGTGTTGTCACACATGATTGGACAATTTGCAGTCTTGATGTTGTAGTCCACTAGTTGTTGCTTCATCCACAACAGTTGAGAGCAACAGCTACTGGCAGCAATGTATTCTGCCTCAGTGGTAGAGTTTGCAACTGAACCTTGCTTCTTGCATGACCATGAGACAAGTCTATTTCCAAGAAATTGACAGGCCCCACTGGTGCTTCTTCTGCTCACTTTGCAGGCTACATAGTCTACATCTAAGTACCCAACTAGATCGAAGTTGTTGTGTTTTGAATACCAGATACCCAGATTTGTAGTTGTTGAAACATATCTGATGATACATTTGGTAGCAAGCAAATATGATTCCTTTAGATCTACCTGAAATCTAGCACAAACACAAATAGCAAACATTATATCAGGTCTACTGGCAGTAAGGTAAAGAAGTGAACCTATGATTCCTTGATACTTGGTCATGTTCTCTTGCTTTCCCTTTTCATCTTTGTCAAGATGGCAGTCGGTAGACATTGGAGTCTCGAATCCTTTAGCTGAATCAAGACCAAATTTCTTGATAAGTTCCTTTGCATACTTGGTTTGGCTGATGAAGATCCCGTCTGATGTCTATTGAATCTGAAGTCCTAGAAAGTAGGTGAGCTCTCCCATCATGCTTATCTCGAACTTGCTTTGCATCAGCTTCTCGAATCTTTTGCACATGCTTTGGTTTGTAGATCCAAAGTCCACGTAGATTTGTACCAGAAGAGAATGACCTTTGTGCTTGAGGATGAACAGAGTTGTGTCTATTCTTCCTTTCACGAATCCTTGTTCAATTAAGAACTTGGATAGAGTTTCATAACAAGCTCTGGGAGCTTGTTTCAGGCCATAGAGTGCTTTCTTGAGTCGGTACACTTGATCCTGTTTGTCTTGGATGACAAAACCTGGAGGTTGTTCAACATATACTGTTTCTTGAAGATCATCATTAAGAAAGGCACTCTTCACATCCATCTAATAAACTTTGAAGTCCGTGAACGAAGCATAGGCTAGAAAGAGTTGGATTGCCTCTAATCTAGCAACATGAGCAAATGTTTCATCGAAGTCAATTCCTTCTTCCTGTCGGTAGCCTTGAGCAACCAATCTAGCTTTGTTTCTGGTGACGTTTACATCTTCATCTCTCTTGGTCCTGAATATCCACTTGGTGCCAATAACTAGATGGCCAGTCGATCTTTGAACTAAGCTCCACACTTTGCATCTTTCAAACTGGTTCAGCTCTTCTTGCATAGCTTCAATCCAGTAATGGTCTTTGATAGCTTCATCAATCTTCTTTAGCTCAATTTCAGACACGAATGCGAATGCAAACATAGTCTCATTTCGAACTCTATTTCTCGTACGAACTCCTGAGTTGAGATCACCAATGATTTGAGAGATGGGGTGATCTCTTGATTCAATAATAGCTGGAAGAAGATCACTTCTGGTGAGTTCTTCCCTTAACGAATCTGGAGAAGATAGAGACGGAGATTCACCAAAATCAGGTTCTAAAGAGATATGATCTTCAATACCATCATTTTCTGGTGAACAAGAAGGGTGAGTGATTTGCAAAGGTGTTTGGGGTAGAACAGAAGAGCCATGTTCAGGGTCAACGGAAGGGTTGGAATTGGTACCAGCAGAGTTGAAGTCTGCCGCGATGCAGGGTTAGCAAAACTGGAAGGGTCTGCAGTTGGAGGATTCCAAGGTGGGGTAGAAGTAGAAGCTTTATTTGTACATGTCTTATTATTATCAGGATCATCAGCAACGTTCGGAGCCTTTCGAGGCTTTAATAAATCATATTCATCAAAAGTAACATGCACAGATTCAAAGATTTTCAAAGAAGTTTTGTTAAATATGTGAAATGCTTTTGAATGTTTGGAATAACCCAGAAAAATTCCTTCGTCTGATTTTGAATCAAATTTACCTCTATATTCTTTTCCATTATATAGAATAAAACATTTACAGCCGAAGATTTTAAAAAATCCTAAGTTTGGGGCTCTTCCTCTCCATATTTCATATGGAGTTTTGTTATGAAATTTGTTTACCAGGGATCTATTCTAGGTAAAACATGCAGAGTTGACGGCTTCTGCCCAGAAGTACTTTGGAAGTTTAGCTTCTGCCAACATAGTTCTTGTTACTTCAATTAGTGTTCTGTTCTTCCATGGTCGATCCCGTGGTCATCACAATATCTTTTGACACTGTTGTTCTTGAATTCGGTGCCGTTGTCTGGTCTGATGTCACTAATGTCTTCAAGCTTTTGGGTTTGAAGTCTTCTGAAAAGAGCGGTGACCAGATCATATTTCTCATCCTTTGAGGTCATTGTTTCGATCCAGATGAACCTTGAGTAGTCATCAACTACTACAAGTGTATACTTATCTCCAGAGATACTGACTGTAGTGATTGGTCCAAAGAGATCCATATGCAGAAGTTGAAGAGGTCTGGTCGTTGACATGACAGACTTTCTTTTGAAGGAAGACTTGGAAAGTTTTCCTATTTGGCAAGCTTTGCAACTTCTGTCGTGGTCGGCAGACACCGTAGGTAGACCTTTGACAAGCCCATCTTTGGAGAGCTTGGAGAGGTACTTGAAGTTGAGGTGACTGAGACGCTTATGCCAAGGCCAACTGTTGTCACGAATGTTGTTAGCAACTAGGCAAAGGCTGGAAAATCTCCCTAGAAGGTTTAAGTCTACGACATAGACGTTTCCTTGTCTATTGCCGATCAGTAACGTTGAGCAGGATTCATGATCTTTGATGAGACATTGGTTGGAGGAGAATTGGCATATGAGTCCTTTGTCGCAGAATTGGGATATGCTCAGAAGATTATACTTTAAGTCGTTCACTAGAGAAACTTTGTTGATGGAGAGACTTCCTCTAGTGATTGAACCATACCCAATTATTTTCCCTCTTGCATTATCACTGAAAATCACCATAGGACCTTTAGCTTCAGCTATGTCTGAGAGTAGACTTCTGTTCCCTGTCATGTGTCTTGAACAGCCACTATCTAGGTACCAGATGTCTTTATCGACTGAATCTATAGCTATGAAGCAGACCTCATTGAAGAGATCGTATGCTTCTCTCAAGGTCTCCTTGAGATCCTTTTTGAAGGAGTCGAACTACTAGATGAAGGTATACTTTCTGTTGTCTCTTGTATCTTGGTCTCCTTCCAAGTATTCGACAAGAGCTTCTCACATCTCTTTTGCAAAAGTACACCGGATCACTTGTTGGTAAGTGCTGGTGTCTAGTGAGCTAGTTATGATGTTAATGGCTTTGCTATCTAGGTCTACTAGCTTTCTATCGTCCTCTGTCCATTCAGATTCTTCTTCGGGTACTTCAGCAGGATTTCCAGTGATGGATGTCAGAAGATTTGCCTTCATTGGTACATGACGTCCTGCTAGTATGCATTTCCATAACCTGTTGTTAATAGAATTCATAAAACGCATTACCTTATCCTTCCAAACATCGAAATGGCCTTCGTCCAATATTGGGACGTGGTTCGCATTTGATGTAGGCAACATGTAATGTGTTTTTGCTATTGGATCGTGACTCTCAAGAGTTTAATCTTGGAAAAACTAGTTTTCGAAGAGTTAAGCTCTGACACCAATTGTTAGTCTCAAAGGGAACAATAATAAGCTAGAGGGGGGGGGTTTGAATAGCTTATTAGACACTTAAAACTTTTTGTATTAATTCCTAAAACAAGCACTTGCAATCTATTGAAAAGATTGAAGTAGCGGAAGTCTTGTAAGGAATACAGATCAAGTCTGCCGGTGAAGCACTACTGGTAGACTTTACTGAATACGCAAGTCTGCTGTTTGAAGGGATAAGTAAGAGGATATGAAATAGTATAAAGCAGTAAGTAACAGTAATGAAAGAACACAAGTATTTTGAGATGGTTCGCACTATAAAAAGTGCTACGTCCACCACCAAGGCAGTCAACTTTTGGATTTGAATGTGCACTATGTTTTCCACTAGTTCTATTACAAAGAATTCCAATGGATCGTGTACAAAATATTTGACTTGTGTTTAGGGTTTGAGAATTGAATATCTGGACAAACAGAATATTCAATTGTGCAAAAGAATAGAATGAGGAACAACAATAAGAAGCTAAAGATAAAGTGTTGATGCAGATCTTCTTGTTGTTGTTAAGGACTTTGTTGATCAGTTTACAATCTCTTGAATGCACTAAGTATATAAGACTTGAAGTTATTGGAGAAATTCAGAGCATTATTTGCTTCAGTCTCTAATGGCAGTATTTGTAGCTGGGGCATTCTTGAGATCTGTTGGAGAAGACGAAGAGTAACAACTCTATTTGGTTCAATGCATTAAATGCATGGAGCTGACTTTGTTGATTTCATCTTCACTGATGCTGAGCAGGGTATGGTACAGAATTGTTGCAGCAACTGGTAGGTGAGCAATCAGAGTTGCAGACCTGCAATAGTTGGTACAGTCTGAAGTGCCAGTCTGTTCACCTGCTCAGTCACTTTTCAGGAAGCGAAAGTCTTCATGCTTTTCGGAAAGCTGGATAGGCGTGTCTGAGAAGTCAAGTGTGATGAAGGATTTGTTTAAATTAAATTCAAACTGATAAAGGTCGAATTTAATTAATCCACTAAAGGCTTGGTGACTGGACACGTCATGTTTGAACAAGTGCAGACAAGGTCTGCCGCTGGATGCTAAATGAAGTCTTCCGGTGAAGCCTTCAGCTGATGTCTTCCCCTGAACCTGTGAAGCCTAAAAAACTATTGTATGGAAAAGTTCTATACACAGTTGCCACGCTAATTGATACGCAGCCCAATTAGCCACTAAGCATAGAACCTAATGTAATGAATGAATAGATGTAAATCATGATACAAATGAGAAACAACAAGAAACATCATTATTCTTTTTCTCTGGCGGTAAACATCCATTACGTTCATTTTAAAGAGTCCTTTATCAAGGTACCATTTACCAATGAAAGACCATTTTTGGTCAATACAAATGTATTAGACTCAAACACTAGTCTAAATCCGACTTTACTCATAAGGGGTCAAAAAACAAGTTTTTACGGATGTCTAGGACATGCAGCACATCCACGAGTGTGACTTCTTTGCTTGATGTCATCTTCAACACGACCTTCCCAAATCCTACGACATTGGAAGTTAAAGAGTTTCCCATAAAAACTTCTTTCTACTGATAGGAGTGTAGGATAAGAAAGCCTCCTGATCGGTACAACGTACAAATGAGAGGAGTAGCTTCGGTGTCTATCCATCATTCTCTTTGGTTATCTTCCAACTTTGCTATGTTGGCTTCAAACATGACGGCTGACAGATCGAGCATGTCAACGTCCTCTGTCATGTTGGATTGGTGTCGGTTTCCCGTTTGATTCTTCTTCTTTGGGAGACAACAATCTTTGGCCATGTGGTTTGCTTTGCCACAGTTGTAGTAGCTCCCTTTGAACTTCTTGGCAGTTCCCGGTTTGGCACTTTCAGGGCACTTCCTTTTGTTGCCACTACTTGATTCGACAAGATGGACTTTAGCCTCCATCCCGGGTTTGTGAGATTTTTCTTCCACTTTTTGGTTGCCTTCCTTAATTTCAAGTCATATGATCAAGTCTTCTAATTTCATCTAATTTCATCTCATTTCACTTATGCTTGAGGTAGTTCTTTAAGTCTTTCCACATAGGCGATAGCTTCTCAATCACAGCAGCCACTTGGAATGATTCACTTAGTACCATTCCTTCCGCTTCCAAGTCATGCATGATAATCTGGATCTCGGACAGTTGGCTAGCCACTGCTTTGGTGTCCATCATTTCAAAGTCAAGGAATTTGCCGACGACGAATTTCTTCGACCCGACATCTTCTATCTTCTACTTCTTTTCCAAGGAGTTACACAGTTCCTTGCCAATTTTTACTTTACTGTACACACTATAAAGTGAATCCTCCAAGCCATTAAGCACGTAATTTCTACACAAGAAATCACTGTGGTTCAATGCTTCCAAGGCATTAAGCCTTTGAGCATCGGCTTCACTATCCACAATGAGGGGGGATCCTCTTTCAAGAACCTTGATAGACCAAGAGTTGTCAAATAAAACAAGATTTTCTGTTGCCATCTCTTAAAATCCATACATGTGAACATGGCGGGTTTCTTGCCATGAGCAGGAGGAGGGAGAACAGGTGCAGAAGCAGCCATGTTAGTAGGAGTGGAGGGAGTAGTAGTTGGAGTAGTAGAAGCTTTTCCCATTTTTTCTTCCAAGAAAACACAAATTTCGTCTTGCGATTGTTGTGTATTTGTTATAGGTTTTCCCGGAATAGCAAAGGACAATATTTTAAATAGAAGGAGATAAAAAGAAATTTAATTATAAAAATTAATTACACTTTTGAAGTCGAGGCTCGGGTTGGACACGATCTCGGCAAGATGAAATTGCCATGTACTGTGCTCACGGTTCTCGGCAATCGTCTCTAAGATGCAACGAATTTTCAATCTCAGTAGGCAGCACTTCGATACTCGGATTTTGACGAACTAGATAGGTGTTTAGAACTTCCAAGACTCGAACAGAATTGATGCAACAATATGATATTGTTTTCTATTAGTTTAACGATTATGGATGCAAGTATTTTCGGTGTGACTGATTATCAAACTAGGGGGATCTATATATACTAACTAAAGAGTTGTGGTGGTCTTTCGCAAAGGATTGCAACTCTGGAATCCAAAGATTGCGAACAGGTTCGTTGAACCAGCAAAATATCCATTCGAACTAGACCAGATTCATCGCATCTGGACGTGCCCATTCAGTCAGCCCGCCAGCACCCATTTGGTTGAGACCAGGTTCATTACACCTAGACGTGCCCATTCGGTTAGCTCGCCAAAACCCTTTCGGGTGTAACCGCCAAGGATGCGTCGCACTTTCAGCCAGCTACTGGACTGTCATGGAGCTAGCCCGCTTTACTATTCAATTTACAAAGTTAAGTTGCTTACTTTGAGCATTAATATCTCATTCACCCGTTATTGGTTTTGAGATAATAAATTTATCAACTTAATCTACTTGAAACGTAGATTTCATATTTGCAACTTATTTTCATTTTTAACAAATGAAACTCAAGTAGAAACTTGGTCAAAAATATGTCAAACACCAATGTTTATGAAAACCAATTTCCAACAATAGTTGTAGGATGTGACAAAGAAGACAAACATTAATCAAGCAAATATAAATTCAAAGATTGAGGATTGCATCAATAAAAAAAATAATCAAAGTATTTTTTTCATGACAGATATACAAGGGACACTTACAACGATCTTGCAAACGTAACATGTCGGATAGCGTTCCTTGTAGCATGAAATATGGAATGTGTGGTTCTCTGACATGGAAAACTACATACAGCAACAACAAGAATCAATCCCATCGTACTAATAAGTAAACTTGTGTAGAGATTAAAAAAATATATTAATAAACCCGACGCACCATAATACCTTGGGAAAACAACGTATTTTCATCACATACAACTCAAGAAACCTTGAACGTTAGCAAGAATATATCTAACAATATGTTACAAACTCTAAAATTCCAACTGACAAGGAGTAGATTTGGACCTCATCATCGAATATATGTACATTGCAAGCATGACAATGAAAGCATTCAGGATGCCAAACTCCTATGCACTCCCAAAACCGTCCACTTACAACTACATTGCTTAAATAAAAAGGTCAGCTTTCACGTGACTTATGTGAATTTGGAAGAAAGTTAAGCATATTTCAAGGACTATTAGACCAGGTTTATCAATGTATCAAAAGGTGATAAAGAAGGGTTTTAGTATCACCTTCCAATCAAAAGGAAATCAAGTATGATTTTCTCCTCTTCCGTCTCGGCTCCAAGAGACCACAATTTCGAGAGAAACCAGCCACGTGCCCTTCTCTCTCTTTCCAAATAAGGACTGGTCCCATTATTTTTTTTCTTTTTCTTTGATTTTTGGCTATTCTAAAAAAAATAAAAAAAAGTCTTCATCAAGTCATTGACCTTCTCGTATTCATGCTGAGCAACATGGTTATTTCCGGCGTGCCCACGTCGAGAGAGCTTCAATTCTGTCTAGAACTTGAACAGTCGTTGGGGTGATATGGTCAAATGATGTGCACCCGTTTCTCCTTTATTCTCTTTTTTTTCTTATATTTACTAGGGAATGGGAGAAAAGTAGAAACAAAAGAAAATTGAGAAGGAAAAACAATATTATCATTCTTTCTAATATGTCCCAACTAATGTTCTTACAAACTTTTGGTGTATAAATTTTTTACAATTCTTCCTAATATATCATTTATTTAATATTATCAGTATTGCACATTCTAAAAAAAGAGTGAATGTAATAAGTAAATAATTAATGAAAGAGTGAGTGTAATGGATCATCTCAAGTGGAGTATATATTTTACCTGGTATTACATTGGAAAAATTCGAGGTTCCATATATTGGTATGGTAGGTATACTCGTAGCTAGTGGGGTTTTATGTCCCACTCTCCGTGTACTCTTTTTTTAGAAATTTATATTTAGGGTAGTCAAACCCGCAAGACAAGACATTTAAGGATTGTTTTCAAAATGAAAAGAAGAGTTGACTTTGAGGTCATTTATACTCCTTTCGTTCTTAAATTATTGTCTTACTTGATTCGATGTACGGATTTAAAAAAATAATTGACTTGATTATTTATATTGGTTTAATGTGTAGTTTCCTTTAAAGCCATGTGTATATGACTCATAATTAAAATAAGGTGAAAAAGTAAGGATAAATTAGTAAAAGTGATATTCTAAAAAAAATGAATAATTATTTTGGAATGACTAAAATAAAAAGAAGGACGATAAAGGAAATAATATTTTCTTGTATATTGACATTACAGTAAAAATAGGAGAGAGATAGAAAGAAAATTAAAGCGGAGTGTATGCTATATTACCTGGATCTAGAAGTATCAACAAACCCACCATGATCTTCATGGCATTTCAGTACTCTCTCCAGATCCATCACAACCTCATCCATTGTAAGTGATCATGCCAAGTTATGGAGTGACTATATTCGGAAATCCACGTGGAGAAGCAAAGGCGGTGTATGACTATTATGGAAACTTAGGTTTGAGTATCTGGCTTGTTCATTGGTGGATGCGTTGGTTTCTGTGATTTCCTGGATCTGTAACCTGAAAGGCAGGAGGAAGCACCGTTAGGGGAGCTGGGAGGTTATCCCAGCTAAAGCCCTCCGGCGTGAGAGTCAGTAGTGGAATAGCAAAGATGAGCACAGGCGTTCCCTGAGATCACCGTAAATGTTTTAGTGCAGGGTCAGGGTTTTGAGTGAATCGTGTCTGTGGGTCCCAATGAGAACAATAATAAGCTAGAAGGGGGGGGGGTTGAATAGCTTATTAAGACTTTAAAACTTTTAAAGTAAGTTCCTTGAAAGTTACTTGCAATCTATAAAAAGAATCAAGTAGCGGAAGACCTTCAAGAAAATTGTTCCAGGTCTGCCGATAAGGACTACCGGTAGACCTTTTACAGATTACTTAAGTTACTGCTGAAATGGATGAAGTAAACAATGAAAGCGAGCGGTTCAATAATTAAGCAGACGAAGGAAATAACACAAGTATTTTGGGATGGTTCACACTATAATGAGTGCTACGTCCACCACCAAGGCAGTCAACCTTGGATTTAAATTGTGCACTATGTTTTCCACTTAGATCAATTACAAAGAATATCCCTAATGGATCGTGTACAAAATATTGACTTGTGTTTGGGTCTAGGGAATTAAATATCTATAAATACAAGATATTAAATTCGTGCAGAAGTATAGTTAATGGAAGTAAACAACAAGAAGAATAAAACAATAAATGTTGAAGAGCAGCTTCTTGTTGTTGGCGAGGACTTCTAGATCTGTTGAGGATCTATTGAATGCATTGGTGAAAGACTTGGAGTTACGTAGATTGAGCAATTCTTTAAGTGTTCGATTGATTACATGCAGTTGTCTCTTTGTTCCGTCTTCAATGGCGTATTTAAAGCGAGTGCACTTCAAAGATCCGTTGGAGAAGATGAAGACTTCAACAACTCTTTTCATAAATGCATTAAATGCATGGGGTTTGTCGATCAAGGAATTTCGTCTTCACGATAACTAGAGCGGATAATCATTTCGAGATCTTCAAAAAGGTGGGCGATTTGGTGTCGGATCGAGAGATGAAGCGAAAGTAGGGGACAGCTGCTTGCTTTGCTGTTCGGGGCGAAAAGTATTCTGCTTTTCGGAAAGTTGCTTTCGGCGGCTTGACATGTCGGGGAAAAGACTTGGATTAATTCAAATATCATATGGGAATAAGTTTGAATTAATCCGGCTAGCTGATACGGAGAGGACACGTAGAAGCGAGCAATTTGGACACGAGGTGCCCGATCTTAAGCTTTGAGCGAGTCTTCAGGTGAAGCGAGAGAAGTGGTCTTCGATGTTCTGAAAAAGTCCTACAAAAACTATACAAGGCGAAGTTCTATACACGGTTGCCACGCTAATCGATCACTGCGGCCGATTAGCCACTGAAGTATAAAACTAATGTAATGTACTGATCAGATATAAATTTAACATAAGAATTAACAGTGTCATACCTTATGAAGGTGACCATGCTCTCTATTTATAGTCCCTTTCTAGCTTGGCTTGCAAGACAATTCTGGACGCCACAATGGGGTTCAACCCAATTGGTCGGCTGAGTTGGCTAATTCTCATTGGTTCTTACCTTTGTCAGATGTGTCCAGTGCATTAGAAAAGAAGTCAACGGCAACGGTACGGCTTGCGCAGAGCACATTGACGTATTCCCAATTAGGTGAAGCCATCTGGCAAGTCTCGTACTATGATGACGTCTTCTTGTTCGAGCCGGTCTGACCACGGGACCGACCATGGGGTCTCATGGTCGCTTGGTCGGTCGAGCTCACGCTCTCATATATTTTTATGGTTGGCTTTAATCATTATCAGACTGCCCTTGGTCGGCCTGGTGGTGCTCGATTTGCCCGGATTGTCGGTTATCTTCAATCCGGTTTACGTCGCTCGGACTGCCACGTGTCATCCACGTGGGAAGCGCCAGGTCAAGTCCTTTTAGTAAGCCGACCGCCTGGAACTTGTTGCAGGCTTCTTCTTATAATATTAGCAAATATCTTTAATGAATCACCCGAAATTTCCCCATTTATTTCAACACCAACATTTTCCTGGGCCCAAACCCCAAAATCCTCATCATCCCTGATGTAGTAGCTCTCATCCCCCCCTCGATCCCATGGACTTTTCCAAAATAACACTTCAAACAGTACTACACCGAATGCATAAACATCTATTTTCCTTGTTATTCGACTGTATGTAATGTATTCTGGTGCGTAATACCCAGATGTGCCTTTAAGAACAGTAAGCATACTGGAATTGGTTTGGTCGACATGGGATAACTTGAACATCCCAAAGTCGGAAACTTTAGCAACCCAATTCTTGTCGAGAAGAATATTGGCGGGCTTCATGTCTCGATGAATGATTCGTCTGGGCAATTCATCTATGGCAGTATGAAGGTATTTCAAACCACGCGCGACATCAAGGCATATCTCGAGTCGTTGCTTCCAAGACAAACAAATACTGATCTTCTTCTTTAGATAGTCTGATAAGGATCCCTTTTCCATATATTCATAGACGAGTATCTTTTGATTAGATTCATTGCAATAACCGAGGAGAGAAACGAGTTTGGGGTGTCGAATCTTGGAAACGATCTCAATCTCCTTTTCAAACTCGTTTGAATTTGGATTTAAACGTTTCACAGCAACTGTAAAATTTTGCCTGTTTTTTCCTACAGTGATGTGGCCCAGATACACTACTGCTTCTCCCCCGTGTCCGAGGACATTGTTCTCGTCAAAGTTGTTTGTTGCGTCTTTGATCTCATCAAGCGAAAAGTGATGACACCTAACACTCGATAAGGAAGAGGACATATTTAACTTCTCTGTGAAAGCCTTGGACATGTTTAAGTCCTCTGATACACCAAAGGCTTCCACAGATTACTTAAGCTATCCAAGAAAGGAACATAAATTAAAAAAGAATGTAGGAAAGCTCCAGGGAATTAATCACGACTTGGAAAAATGGAATTATGTGACTAGGTCCTTTATTTGGGGCTGGGGAAGAATTGAAATGGACAAAGTGGGTACAATTTTAAAAAACATGTTTTCATCAAGGTCTATTAATTTTTTGGATATTTCATATAATTACAAATTGGTTGCCAAATAACAAAAATATCAATAATGAAGACAAATCTCATCCGAACTGTTAAAACTAAAAAAAATCCAATAACATTGATGTCAATGCTAGACATCAAAACTGTTAACAGTTTTTTCAAGATAAAAAAAATTCAATAATGCTGATGTCAATGTTAGGCATCAGAACTGTTAACAGTTTTTTCAAGACAAAAAAAAATCTAATAATGGTGAAGCCAATGTTAGGCATTAGAACTGTTAATACAGTTTTTTCAAGACAAAAAAAATTCAATAATGTTAATGTTAATCCTAGGTATCAGAACTGTTAGCACAGTTTTTTCAAGACAAAAAAATTCAATAATATTGATGTCAATGTGTTAAAAATAGGATGACTTGATTACCCAGACAACATGCTAGTGCATCGCAACTTATAGGCATAGGCGATCGCTCAGTGTTTTGGCTGAGCGATCGCTCAATAAAGAATCTTTCGAGGCATGCTACTGGATTTTGCACGGTTGCCCAGTGCTTTGGGCTAAGCGATCGCTCGGCCCCGTTTTTAGGTTTTTGCTCTTTGTCAGTTTTGTTGTACTTTTAAGGGTTTTAGGGTTTTTATTGTATCCATATAAATAGTTGTATCCCTAAAACATTTTCAAGATGAGTCTCAAATAAAATTTCGACAGTCCGTTGGCCCCAATCTTTCTTTCTTCTCTGTGATTGATCTTATTATATTTTGTTAATTTATTTGCTAGTCTTCTGCTGTGCACAACACAATGCTAGGCATCAGGAAATATTAATGAAACACCGTATCATCTTTCCACTGCGGCCTGCCATGAATATCAGAATATGTTGAATAATTCTTATCACAATGTTTCCAGAGTATAAGAACTCAGTGGTTGAAAATATAAGTTGCTTTGCCTCATCTTATAGGCAGAAAAGTCCCATTCTAGATTTTTTGCCACTCGGACCCTCACAAATTTTAATATTGTACAAGAATCAGGAAATATGTAAATTAACAGAAGATGTGTGGAATTGTCTTCAAACGTGTGGGTGACCTAACCATAAATGCTATACTGCCTTGGAACATTTGACTGGACAAGGTAGATCCAAGTGTCTGTAGATAATGGCCATGCAGATGCACCGATGCCTAAAGGGTAGTGACGTACTTTTACCCTAAAATTATACCTAAAAGATATGTTTAAAAAATAATTGAATTGATTTGAAAACATATTTTAAAAGATGTATCGGCTTGTAATTTGTTCAATTAAAATTATATCAATAGTGAGTTGAAAGGGGTAGGAGGCAAATGCATGGTTGAGTACAGATGCAGCTATGTTGCATGGTTGCCCTCACTCCAATCATGTGTGATATTTCAAACACATACTAACATTGGCAAAAACTTCGTTAAGATAGTCTTACATATATTTTTTGTAAAACGAATCCTTCTTATCCAATCCATCTTGCGTTAGTGGGTTGAGTTATAAAAGTGGGACTACGTCTTATAAATTAAGATTCTTAAGACCATCTTACAAAAAACTTGCTCGCTAAGGATATATTCTGAAACAATAGGATAAACTAGCAAAATCATAAAGGTATTGCAATCTGGTTCTTGATTAGAGGGTTATCCTGGCATTTCTGCTTAAGTCGGAATATGTATTACAAAATCTGCAAATCTACAAGTCTTTCAAGTGTACGTCTATGTCTTGTTGTACAGCAATTTTATTGTTTTTAAATGAAGCGAAATAAATTCACCGTATAAGAGCATTTGCTTCTCTCATCTCTTCCGTCGTAAGTCTTCTTCTTTCTCATCTTTCTTCGTCTTTGTCTCAACTGAAAAATTCTTCAACCCAACACTGATCTATTATAGTTTCATATTTTATGAATAAAAAAACTTGTTTATCTTTAACGCCCCTGAACCCCCCCACGAAGGAGCGCTACCCCCCTCAACCCTCGTTTCGTTACTGGCAATCGTGATTTTCGAATCCAAAGTATAATGTCGGAGCTGTTGAAGAAGATGATATTTTTATAACAATATTTCGAAAAATGGTTTTTTGTGATTAAAAAAAATAACGGTGAACTTTTGAGAGTAACAACTTTAAAAAAGTAACCGACCAAAATTTTCCCAAAAAATATTAACCGCAAATTTATTGTTTTTAAATGAAGCAAAATAAATCCACTGTTTAAGAGGATTTGCGAATCACCTTATGTGAATTCATATCGAGTAAAAGACTTTCAAGAATATTTGGTGGGATACAATATTTAGAAAGAGGGGAAACCTAGCCATAATCTCAAATCCCGTCATATTATCATACTAATTATCAATAATAATATAAATATAACTCAAAATATGATCTAAGTAAATCAATAAATATTTAGTAAAACCGTAAAATAGTCCAAGCCCTTTGGAAAGTATGTTTGCAACACAATTTGGAAAGTATCCCCAGCCCATTGAAGTATGTTTGCAACACAATTTTTTTTAACAAAAATATATTCTCGAACAGCTTGACATTTTACATTGTATTTGTTGTTTGATTTTTTTTTTTTTCAGAATTGGGTTAAACACAACATTGGTCCCTTGACTTTAAACAATTATAGAGATAGTCACTTAACAATTTTTACTAAAAGTTTGGTCCTACGAATATGGAATCTTCACAACAACGGTCTTTTTGATGGATATCGTTAGATAAATATCGTTAAATTGTCCATGTGTCTCCCACATATAATAAGTGAAGGCTAAAATGAAATTTTCTCAAACCTTCTTTACATTTCAATTTATAACCGAGACCCTAGAGGCCTTTTTCCCCAAAACACTGCCAAAAATGTTTTCTTAATCACCGTTCTCCAATTTTTGGGGTTTGAAATCAACCACAACACAAAAACAAACTCACCATTATTTGGTGGTCCATATATCTTTCAATCTTGAACAACACAACATTTACATTGTATTTGTTGTTTTCTTTAGAATTTGAAAATTAAGGGGTCGTGCTAAACCTAACTTTTTTAGGATAAATATATCTTTTGATCCTTCAACTTTTTTCGAATTTTTGGTTTGGTCCTACTTTTTGCATTTTTATTAGATTTGTTCTACTATATGATTATTTTTTTTTTGTGAGATTCCCCCATTTGGGATTACCGTTATATTTGCCGTCATTTTTTTAATGCAATAACAAAAATACCCTTAGAAGTAATTTTCCATTTTTCGTACCGACTAACCCCTACCTCGTTAGCTCAAAGCTCCCACCAAGCAATTTTCGATTTTTCCAATTTCAATGCCACTGCAAACCCAATCACTGACCAAAATTAGTCTCGCTTTTTTTAGAATTGAACTTGACAATTTTCTTCTTTCTTCTTCTTGTTCAATTTTATCCTTCCATAGAAGACAAGAAGGAAAGATTTTAAGAGAGAAGGGAATAAAATTACATACCAGTTCCATTTTACAATCTTGAAAGGATCGGAATTGCAGTAGTCGGTAAGTAGACGAAGCCAAATTGTTGATCTGTCATTAGCCATAACGGGAAGTGGTTTCAAAGCAATAAGAAGAGTCGCTCATCCTAGTGAACGCCGTAATTTCATGGATACAGTCGGATATTCCCTCCAATAATTTCTCTACAATCCCGCCAAGAGATCTAACAAAATCCTAATGGGTTTTGGCAGAGATAGAGAGAAACATTACTCAAACCCATCAATATGGTGGTCAATATGTTTACAATATGTTTCCTTAACCTGTGTGAAAAGCTCCAAAACGATATATATTTTAGAACGAAAAGAGTATTATAATAGCGTCCAATGTACATCACTCATGCGTTACATTAAGGGTATGTTTGTCTTTTTCTTAATGTTTTGTTGGAAAATTTAGCGATAACCTAAAAGGAAGGAATCTCACAAAAATAGAAAAGAATAATAAGACCACAAAAATAAAAAAAGTACTCCC
The DNA here is from genome assembly GCA_013146195.2 of Codonopsis lanceolata. Taxonomy (NCBI): domain Eukaryota; kingdom Viridiplantae; phylum Streptophyta; class Magnoliopsida; order Asterales; family Campanulaceae; genus Codonopsis; species Codonopsis lanceolata. The sequence continues at coordinate 158,261,158 of CM028379.1, forward strand.
TCCGTCCCTAAATTATTGTCCTCCTTTCCTTTTTCGTCCGTTCTAAAATAATTGTCCACTTTGAAACTTACCTTTTTAGAACATTATTTTTACCACTTTACCCTTACTTTTTCACTCTACTTTAATTATGGGCCACATACACATGAGTTTTAAAAGAAACTACACGAGATAATTGCAAAAAAAAACCCTGACCTATTTTGTGTTTTGCAAAATTAACCTCGTGTTTTGATTTTCGACAAATTGAACCTCCACCTATTTTTTTTTTGCAATTCAAACCTTCCGTTAAAGTGGAGTTAATTTTTTTAACGTGATGATGAGTTGGCTGCCCAGTTGGCAGCTGACGTGGACTGTACCCATTCCAACTGATTTTTCCCGCTTTTTTTCATTGCAAATTAAACCCTGTACATTTGTTTGTATTGCAAAAACAACCTTGGTCAAACCGTAGTTTATTTCCCGTCGTTTTTTATTGCAAATTAAACCCTGTACATTTGTTTGTATTGCAAAACCAACCTTGGTCAAACCGTAGTTTATTTCCCGCCATTTCGATTGCAAAATAAACCCTGTACATACTATTGTTTTTGCAAGACGAACCTTGGTCAAAACCGTAGTTTACACACGTGAGTTTCACGTGATCAATTAAAATTAATTCCTAACCTCTAATTGAATCAGTTGGCGATTTCTTGGGAGAGAGAAGGAGGCGATTTGTAGGGCTTTTTCCATCAAGAGCAAATTCTTCATTCAGACTTGGAGATTATAGTGAATCGAGAATAATAGTGAATGCAATGCGGTCTCTAAGGTTGTCGAATGATCATAGAGCCCCTAATTATGGTAAGTAAACTAACCCTAGAATTTTTTATTTCATTTGTGCTTTGGTATTCGATTTCCCAAATATGAATCATGATTTTTTAATCACCTATGTTATGCTTTGGTAAACTAACCCTATGTTCTGCTTAATGGTTTATTAATCACCTATACTTTATATAGAATGTTGCATTACAGAATGTTATGTTGTCAGCTTTGTTAGGGCTGTGTTAAAAATTAGGGCTGTGTTATTAATCACCTATACTTGATATAGAATGTTGCACTGATATGTGTGTGTTTTGTTATCATGTGCTTTGTGGTTCACTCCACTTGGAGAAATAATTTATTTTTGTCATATTGACCTTTTTCAGATGTTGATGGCCCTTTTTTACCGTTAAAGTGCATCATGGTGGTCAATTTGAGTGGGGCAAATATGTTGGGGAAATGTGAATTTTTTGATAATTGTGATATAGATGAATGGTCATTGATTGAGATGAAAGATATGGTTTGAAACTTTAGGTTATGATCCAAGGTCCATAAATTTTTACTACAAAGGCATCCATAATGGGGATGAATTTGTGCGGATAAAGGATGATAAGGAGTTGATGGGTTTAGTCTCGTGAACAAATTATTGTCTTTTACTTCATCAAGGCTAATAGTAAAAATATTGAAATATCGAGGAGGTTGAGGAGGATTTTGATTTAGGACTTGATATAGATGTTGATTTAGGATTACAAAATGAGGTAGTTGGGGGCCAAGTCAATACAGGGGGGATGTCAATACAAGGGAGGTAAATCTGAGGGGGATGATGATGATGATAGTGATGAGTCATTTGCTAAGGATGATAATTTTATGGCGGTGATTATGATGCGGGTGATGATGGTTTGTTTGATGCAAATATTGATAAGGATCTTGAATGGGGTGGTGTAAATAACAAAAAAATGACAAAGGAAAAGGGGTTGTTGATTTGTTCCATTGATGTGGAAGGAATTGATGATTTTAATGATAAGTTTCACGCAAGTGATGATGATTTGGCTAGTTTAGATGGTGAAAGTGATGAAGAAACAGGGGAAAAGTTGTAACATTCTTGAATTCAACAAAGATCTTGATATGGAAGACCCTAGGTTTAAAATTGGGATGACATTTAGTAGTATTGCGGAGTTTAAGGATCTTTGTTACACAACATACGTTAAGTGGGGAAACTCATAAGATATGCCAAAAGTGAGAAGAATAGGGTGAGGGTAGTGTGTAAGGATGGATGTGATTGGATGGTTTATATATCCAAGGTTCAAGGCAAGAATCGGTTTCAAGTGAGGACATACAATCCGGTCCACAAATGTTATAGGACTTTCTATAATACAAATGTCGAGCAAAGTGGATTGCTAAGAAATATTTGGAGAAATTTAGGTCCAATACTCATATGCCATTACACACATTGCAAGGCGATGTTTTGGTGAGCACCAAGCAAAAGTGTCAATACATAAGTGTTTCGGGGCTAGGCTAAGCAAATGGCATTAAAGGCGTCACAGAGTGCAGAGGAGGAGCGATATAACGGGTTGAATGATTATTGATTAAGGAGGGCTTGTGAGGAATTAAGGAGGGCTGTGGAGTTGATGACATAGCTTAATAGCCTTGGACCATTAAAGAAAGGGTTTTTAGAAGGGTGTAGACCAATAATTGAAATTTGGATGGCGCCATTTGAAAGGTCTGGGGAGGGATATTCTTGATGTGGGCATAGATGGAAATAATTGTACTTATCCATTTGTGTATCTTTGTTGTGGAAAGTGAAAACAAGCGATCTTGGTTGTGGTTTATTGATTTGTTGAAGAAGGATATCAAAATGGTCAACTCCTACCATTGGAGTTTTATGTCAGATAAACAGAAGGTACATTACCCTTGAACTTTTTACCTTTTACCTTTGTTTATAATATATTACAACACCTTGTATTGTTTAATTTAAGAATCATGTTAAACTCTTAATTGTTTAATTGTTTAAATGTTTAATTATAGGGATTGGTTCCTGCACTTGAACTCTTGTGTCCAAACTCAGAGCATAGGTTTTGTGTTAGGCATTTGTATAACAACTTCAAGCTTATACACAAAGGTCTTGTATTGAAAGATAGGCGTGGGGATGTGCAAGGGCTTCAAATCTGCTTTTTTGAGAAATGTATGGAGAATTTAAAGGATACAGATGTAGAAGCATTCAAGTGGCTTAATGCAAAGCCACCTCAACAGTGGTCTAGGTCACACTTTAGCACATGGCCAGAATGTGATATTCTGCTAAATAATTTATGTGAGAGTTTTAATGCAGCAATCCTAGAAGCTAGGGATAAGCCTATAATCACCATGTTGGATAACATTAGGGCAATATTGATGAGAAGAACACATGTGTTGAGAGATAAGATGAAGAAAAAAACAAGCTTGTTATGTCCTAAGATTCATGTCATTGTAGAGAAAACCAAGATAGAGTCCACACATTGTGTACCTACCTAGACAGGAAACTCAAAGTTTGAGGTTTTAAGTAGGGGAACACAGTTCATAGTTGACATGGAAAAGAAGACATGTTCTTGTAGAAGGTGGGAGCTCACTGGAATCCCATGTGTTCATGGTATGTCAGCCATGTGTTATAGTGGTTTGGAAGTGGAGGACTTTGTGTCACACTGGTATAAGAGAGAATTGTACATCAAGCTTTACAACAATACACTGGATGCAATCCATGGATCTGCAATGTGGAAAAAAACAGGCTACCACCTATCCTTGCTCCGTTAGGAAGAAGAAAAAATTTGGGAGGCCAAAAAATTGAGGAGGATAGAACCTAATGAGAATCAAGATAACAGTACACTGTTGGGATTCAGAAACTAGGTAGAGGGGGTGGGTCAGTCACTTGTTCTTATTGTCAGTTACTTGGACATAGTGCAAGAAAGTGTCCAAGTAAACCTGGTCAACTTGAGAGCAATGTCAAAAATACTGTGAAATGCTCCATTTGTAAGGAAATTGGGCATAACAAAAGAAAATGTCCAAGTAAGGAAGCTAATCAATCCCAAACTGATCATCAACCAATGGAAGACCAAGAAAATGTACTGCATGAGCCACAACAAGAAAATGTCCAAGAAAATATACTGCATGAGCCACAACAAGAAAATGTCCAAGAAAATGTACTGCATGAGCCACAACAAGACCAAGAACATGAGGAATTTACTATGAGCCAACTTCTTTCAACACCACCACCACCTTCTACACAACCTGAACCTACTCCAAGACAAGCTGCAGCTGCTTCAACACAGAGCCCTAGGAGGTCTTTCAGATTGCTTAATGTCGGGTTCTCAACCAAATGGATTCAAGCCCGAGAACATATTGACCTTGATGAGTAGACTCTTTTAGGTTAGTCTATTATTTTAATTATTGCTTGTTGTTGGTGTATATTTGTATAATCTCATCGACTTATTTTATTGCATTTTACGTGTTTTGCGTGATCGTGGTATTACTTTTTGGACATAGTGCATGGAATACTGTGGCCTTTTTGAACATAGTACATGGAATACATGAGTGATCAAGCATCTTGGGGATTTTTTGTGTTTTGTAGTGAAGTCTGGGTATAATACATGGAATTGTGTTTGTGTTTCATTGTCTTTGTATAATATAAATAATTAGGTGTTTGTTGCAGCAGTTTGTTGATGATATACATATGCATGATCAGGGTATTACTTTTTGGACATAGTGCATGGAATACAGGGCCTTTTTGAACATAGTACATGGAATACATGAGTTATCTCGGGGATTTTTTGTGTTTTGTAGTGAAGTCGGGTATAATACATGGAATTGTGTTTGTGTTTTATTGTCTTTGTATAATATAAATAATTTGGTGTTTGTTGCAACAGTTTGTTGATGATATACATATGCATCAAGATTTCTTACATTAAAAAAAAACAAAAACATTCCATTCATTTCCAATAGGCAAAATAAAGAGAATACATTAGGGGTTTAATAAGTTTCCATTTTAACACATCCAACAAAAAATATACAATACCACAAAATTAACCCCAACCATTTCTTAATACTTCCATACTCCGAAAGCTTAATCATGCCCGTTTATGATTAAAATGAAGATGATGTTGAACACGAATGATAACACAAAACAAAACCAAAGGCATTTGTTGCTTTTTTTAGTTTCCACTTCAACTGCCTTTAGAGGAGGATCAAACCAGAGGAAAAATCGACATCCACTTTCTAGCTACAAGAACAAAAAAAAATAAAACAAATAAATAAAAAATATTTTTTTAGAAAATTAAATTTTTTTAAAATCAATAACTTACCCCATATTTTTCACAACCCAAGAACCTCCTTCCTGAATTTTGATCCGTCCATGATGTTCGTATGACAGCCATCCTTCCACAATGGCAGCGAACTGTGTTCATCGTGAAATAAAAAATATAATTAATGAAATGGATTGTTAAAAAAATATAATTAATGAAATGGATTGTTAGTTAGAGAATGAGATGAATTTTTTTTAGGATGAAATGAGTATATATATAGCCAAAATCTGGTTTTTGGCAAGGTTTATGTTGCAAAAAAAAAATTATACAAGGTTTACTTTGCAATAAAAAAGGCGGGAATTACCAAGTAATTTGACCAAGGTTCATCTTGCAAAAAAAACAAATGTACAGGGTTTATTTTGCAATCGAAATGGCGGGAAATAAACTACGGTTTGACCAAGGTTGGTTTTGCAATACAAACAAATGTACAGGGTTTAATTTGCAATCAAAAAACGGCGGGAAATAAACTACGGTTTGACCAAGGTTGTTTTTGCAATACAAACAAATGTACAAGGTTTAATTTGCAATGAAAAAAGCGGAAAAATCGGTTGAATGTGTATCGCCCACGTCCACCGCCAACGGCCAACTCATCATCACGTTAAAAAATTAACTCCACTTTAACGGAAGGTTTGAATTGCAAAAAAAAATAGGTGGAGGTTCAATTTGTCGAAAATCAAAACACGAGGTTAATTTTGCAAAACACAAAATAGGTCAGGGTTTTTTTTGCAATTATCTCAATAACTTTTATAAAAATAATGCCCTTAAAGGCTATTACCTTTTAGAGCGGAGTGTGCTCGCTCTGTCCTTCTCGGGAGAGGGAGACTTTTATTGCTGTTGTTGCTGTGATTTGGGTAGAGTGATGGCTTATTTGTGGTAGTTTTGGCTTACTCACTCGGGCAGAATGACGACTTAGTTTTGATGGTTTTGGCCTATTTGGTTGGGCGGAATAACGGCTTATTTTTTGTGATTTCAGCCTATTTACTCGGGCAGAGTAACGACTTACTTTATGGTTTTTGGGCCGAGGAAATATGGTGGATACCTAACTAAAGGGTTAGGGATCACTTTAATCGGTTGGATTTGTGTTTGGAGGAGGTTTGGCAGGGTTTTAAGGCTTTATGAGAGGAGGGGATCGCACACTGCGTTAAAATTACGCAGAGTAACTCTAGGCTTCAAGCCTTCGTCGAAGAATTCTCCCTCAAAGCGTAGCCGGGGACCTCTATTTATAATTGGATTTGTACTTCATCGGCTTGTACCGCGCGCTGACATTTTGTACAATGCGTTAACTGATCAGGCACTATTCAGGACCTTGGCGCGGCAAAACAGCAAGTTGGGCGCGGCGCCAAGGCCACGTGGCACGGCGCCAACTGTTGAAACTTCCTCAATTTTCGACACTTTCCCCCCTGCAGTTCACTGTTCATGCATCCTACTTTTCCTTTTGCACTTTCAACCCTGTAACTTGACATTTTGTTAAGTTTAAACAGTTTTTGACATCACATGCCATAGTTACACATCAGGGGTACGAAATTGGGGTGTCTACACACGTTTTCGATCTCCGGGGTAAAGGGGCTTCTTTCTAGCGGCTTTATGGCTCTGAAACCGGGTTTGGCCACGGTTAACTCGGCCATTTTCTTGGCCATTTCTTTCTTTATGGCTTCCATTTTGTCGACCAATCGCTTCTCGGCATCGATTGTGAGTCTGGAAGAGGTAGTGTGCGATGAGCCCTTTGAGCGAATATCCGCTGACCGTTGACTCTGCCTTCTTGTAGATTTCGTTGGCCGCATAGCCCTTACCGAGCAAGACGCCTCGACGGAATATCTGACGGAGGTGGGATAGTAAGTTGGATCATAATAAACTTCAACTTACTGTTCGGTTTGAGCTCTGTGTCTTGGTCACTGCTCCTCTGCCTCAGCGTACTCACGAGCTCTGCGGTGATTATCCCTCTCTGCGCGGGCATGATGCTCTTGTCTGCGGCGATGGTGATGACAAGATGGATTCTGGCGGTTGTACCTGCTCTCCGCCTGATCATCTACCCTTTGCTCATGATTATCCCGATCCGAGGGTATACGAACGATAGAAAGAATTCGTCTTCTCGGAGCGGGCAGTTGTTGGGAGGCCTGGCCATCACCAACAGGTGCGGGATTGCTGGGAGCGAGCAGTGCGAACTCAGTAACTAGCACCGGGGCATGGCTAAAGGCGAGCAGTTGTTGATTGAGCACGTACATTTTATTATAGTAGTCAGTTTGCACTTGTAGGGCAGTAGCCTATTTCTCAGGGGTTAGCCCAGGCAAGGCCGCCTGGCTACCCTGACCATTCCCTCGCTGATGGTTTCGCTGAATCCTGAGGTCTTGAGCACGATCCCGCCACTTGTTGATTACTTCGCAAGTATCTCGTTGACTCGCTTGATTCTGACTGCGTGTTGGGACAGTTGTTCCTCAACATAAGGAACGTCCTCGCCATGAGCTGCATGCCAAGCAGCCATCCTTTGATTCCTTGTCTGCACTCCTTGATGGGGTGCCTTCGGTGGTAGATCACCGGGCAGTGGGTTGTTTCCAACCAAATGGCTTCCAGCCTGGTGGTTACTAGCGGTGGCATGATGCTTGCTACCATTACCAGCCATTGAAATAATACTGCTTTTCGGAAAGCTACCGAAAAAACTAATGAGAGAGCTTTGAAGCTTCGTTTCCTAGCAACGGAACCAAACTGATGTGTCAAAAAACCAGTCTTGGGTCGTCCGATTGAACTGTAGGATATCTGGGCTTGATCTGCTTCCTTAAACCTGTCTAAGAACACGAAATCGCCTTAGTAGAAGTGCAAGACTTGGTCTCGCGAAACCACTCTGACGTGAGAGTAAGTATCATGTGAGGGTCAAAAGAGAGTTTGACAGAGGTTCGAGGCTCAAGAAAGTATGTGTACCTTGTTTGTGGTTTATTGAGGGGTATTTATAGGCCCTTTATGACGTGGAATCCTTGTGGGATTCGGTTTCCATAGTTACCTAGCCAATTTAGGAGGAAATCACTAAATTGTAGGCGTGACAGGCGGCTGGCCGAGTAAATATAGGAGCAAATATGGTAAGTGTCCTGCTCGGATAAGGAAACCTTTGACTTGCCTTGGAGAGCAAGTTTCTGAGGTACCCTACTCGATGCTTGCCCAGGTGAGTAAGGCTCTGCCCGGCCATATGATACAGGTCTGTTGAAGACAAGTGTAGATCCCGGGCATGGCCCCTGGTCAGGCAGGCAAGGCATGTGCTCGACCAGATTTAGACGGGAACTATAGTGTTCTCTACTCGGTACCTTACTAACTCTGCCCGCTAGGTCGATAGGTCTCATGATAGTTAAGCTCATGACTGGCACGTGATGATCGCTCGTGCTTTGCTCGTGACCGGGTTTGGACCTGACACATCAGAATACTTGTTAGCCAAGTTCATATTATTTAATGGATGTTGAATATATTTATGAGGAAATCCTAATTCCTAAATATTTGAGATTATCCAAACTGAGCAACTTCCTTAAAAATATATTTCAACTTAATAAATAGTCAAAACTCAAAAACTTAGGAAAGACCGTCTTACGGTATTTACGTAAGACGGATCCTTTTGACCCGACTCACCATGTGTTGTTGATGGGTTGAATTGTGAAAGAGTGAAACTGAGTCTCATAGAATACGTGCCCTAATAAAAAGCACATATTTTACGTACTTCAAGCTCTTATTAATTCATGCCAAATATGATACTTCCTAGTTATTTAGCTCGTGCTCCAAACGGGTACAATGTGGAATATATATTTTTTGTAATAATAATATAAGTTTTAGTTGTTATAATTAGATTGTTAATCTCTTTCATTGTTATAATAATTTTTTTTTCTATTGTTACTAATATTAAACGATTTTTTTACTTAAATACTTTTAAAACTAACATAAGTTTCTAACTAGCGTGAGATACATATTTTGTATTAGTAATAATAGTAAAAATCTTTGATCTAAAGACTTCTAAAATTAACATCTAACTTGATAATATTATTAGAAATCTTTTTGTTAAAAACTTTTAAAATCATAATTCATTTTTAAACAATGTGGGCAGGGCCGTTCCTGGGCATAGTCCAAAGGGGCGACCACCTGGGCCCAAAAACATTAGGGGCCCAAATTTTATTTATATGTATAGTATATATATAATATAAAATATATAATATTAATAAATATTAAAAGGGATGGAAAATTACCAATTGGAAACGACTTAGTTGTGAAGACGACATGATGTGACAGCAGACAAACAATTAGACGAAAGAGCAGCAAACGTCAAGTCTTCGACCTCGAGATTCTCAATCTCTTCAGTCTTCTCTATGCTATGGCCGCCAGATTTTCCACTTCACCTTTAGTTCGACTTCCAACATTTCATCTTCTTGCAGTTCAATTTCAAAACAAGAAAAACTCTCTCATTGTCTCACTCTAGGCCTGTTCCTCGAACTCGAAGCCGCCGCCGCCGGTGAAGATAGAGAGGACCGATGATACTGGTCGGTACTCTGTACTCGTCCAATTCATTTATTTTATTTATTTCAATTTCAATTTTCAAATTTTTTACTCTTATTCGAGCCTTCGGCTCTTCTCTACTTCAAACCCTAAACCATCACACGCATAATTTTTGGTTTAAGGTTTTTAGGGCTCGTTAATTACTATTTTATTGATCCACAATTTCTTTTCAAAATCTCATAGTCTAAAAATTGTGTAAGTAGATTACAAATTTACAATATTTTTCTTTCTTATATGTTGGTGCAACAAGTAATCTATCTTGATTTGATCTCTGAATCTCTCATATTGTTGATGTCTGGGCATACGGTATTTCAGTGTCAACCGTGAACCGTCACTAGTGGTTTCCATTTTTCAAGTGGCTGAGGCTGAGGCGTTCAGCCTGAACTGTTGAACAACTGCTTGTTTTTCATATTCCAGATGCTCTCGATTTTTTTTTAATATCTTCATATGTTGCCTTAAAAACGTCTTTCTAGAAGTGAAAAAAGAAAAAAAAAACAAGTAGAACAATTAGTAGAATCACAAAGAGGAGCTATCGATAAATTTGTTTTAAAAAAAGTAGGCTCTTCTGATGACGGATTGGATTTGGATAATGATAATGTTGAACCATCTATTGATAAATTAATGCATTAAGAAGTTTATTTGGAAATTGAAAGTTTCATTTGTTATTGGTATTCACAACTACACAATTGTGTATTATCGATTTGTTAGAGTCCTTATTCGTTATTTTGTCCCGAGACTTTGAAATGTTAGGAACGGCCCTGAATGTGCGATATTTATTTTTTATTTCTATTGGTAATGAAAGTTTAAGTCATTTATCTAAAGATTTTTAAAACCAACACCATATTCTAACTATGTGATACACATATTTTCTATTAGTAATAATAGTAATAGATAAAGGACTTTTTAACCAACATTTATTTCTAAACAATGTGAGATACATATTTTCTATTGGTAATAACATAAAAATGTCTTTATCTAATGACTTTTATAACCAATACTTATTTCTAAATAACGTGAAATGCATTCCTTTGTAACCAATATGAGATTTATCATCTAAAAAGTTTTTAAACAAATGTTATTTTTCTAACCAATGTGAAATATTTTTATTATATTGTTAATAATGGTAGACTTTTAAAATCAGCATCACTCTCTAACCAATGTGAGATACATATCTTCATTTGGTTATAATAGTAGAAGTCTTTTATCTTAAAAAAATTATAACCAACATCTATTTCTTTATAATATGAGATATATCTCTTCTATTATATTGATGACAAAACTAAAAGCATTTTATCTAAAGACTTTTAAAGTCAGCATTATATTTTAACCAATATAGGATATTTCTTCTATTAATAATAATAGTAAAAGTTTTTTTTATCTAAAATTAAAATCAGCATCACTTTCTAACCAATGTGAGATATACATCTTCTATTGGTAATAATAGTAGAAGTCTTATATCTAAAGACTTTGGAAACCAATATTACTTTCTACCAAAGGTATGATACATCTATTCTATTTGGTAATAATAGTATTTTTAAAACTAATGTTTATTTTAACCAATGTGGGATACATCTTTTCTATTGATAATAATAATAGAATACGTTGTAACCAATGTGAGGTGCATGTATCTATTCTATTAGTAACAAAAAGTCTTTAATCTTAAAACTATTTAAACCAATATTTATTTTTAAACAATGTAATATACATATCTTTTATTGGTAATAAGAATAAAAATCTTTAATATAAGACTTTTAAAACTAACATTTCTTTCTAAACAATGTAAGATAAATTTATTCTATGGTGATAAAAGTAGAAATCTTTTATCAAAATACTTTCAAAACTAAAATCAATTTATAATCAATGTAAAATGTACATATTTTCTATTGGTAATGTTAATAGATATGTATTTCATATTGGTTATAAATTGATTTTGGTTTTAAAAGTCATTAGATTAAAAATATAACATTTTATTACTAATAGAAGAGTTGGTATTAAAATATTTATTTTGAGACTTTTAAAATCGTTATTCATATTCTAACAATGTGAGATATTTCTTTTCTATTTCTATTGGTAATAAAAGTTTAAGACTTTTATCTAAAAACTTTTAAAACAAACATCTCTTTTTAACCATGTGGTATGCATCTTTTCTATTGGTAATAATAGTCTTTTTAAAACCAATATTAATTTCTAACAAATGTAGGATACATTATTTTATAATAATAATAATAATAATAGTCTTTTATATAAAAACTTTTGAAATCAATATCTCTTTTTAAACAGTGTGTGATACATTTCTTCTATTAATTATAACATAAAAATAATAATAGTAATAGTATTTTATCTAAAGAATTTTGAAACCAACATCTCTTTATAACCAATGTGAGATATATTATCTAAAAATATTTTAAACCAATATCACGTTCCTAACCTGTGTGAAATACATATTTTTTCTATTAGTATTAATTTTTTTATAAAAATAGTTTTAATACCTACATCACTCTCTAACTAATATAGAATACATCACATCATTTGGTACTAGTAATAGAAGTTTTTTATCTAAAAAATTCTAAAACCAACGTCTCTTTCTATACAATGAGATACATTTTATCTCTTCTCTTTTATTAATGATAACAATAGAAATCTTTTTATTTAAAGACTTGTAAAATAAACATCACTTTTTAACCAATATAAGATTTATCTCTTTTGACCCTTAAGGGGGTGGCCCAGTGGTAGACATAGGGCTTCACAAAGTATGAGGTCTTAGGTTCGATCCCTTCCCATGCCCCCCTTAGGAGGAAAAAAAAAAGATTTATCTCTTTTGTTGGTAATAATAGTAATTTAAAACTAACATCAATTTATAACAAATGTGTGTGTGTATATATATATATATATATATATATATATATATATATATATATATATATATATATATATATATATATATATCGTTGCTATTGAAAGTAAAAGTCTTTTATATAATCTAAAATAATTTAAAATCAACATCATTTTTTAACCAATGTAAGATATACATCTTCTATTGGTAATAATGGTAGAAGTTTTTTTATCAAAAGACTTTGAAAATCAATATCACTTTCTAACCAATGTATGATACATCTCTTCTATTGGTAATTAATAATAGTATTTTTAAAACAATATCAATTTCTAACCAATGTAGGATATATCTCTTTTATTGGTAATAATAGTAAAATATTTTATAACCAATGTGAGATACATCTCTTGTAAGAGTGAAAGTTTTTAGTCTAAAAACTTTAAAATCTAACATTTTCTTCTTAAACAATGCGTTATATATTTCTTTTATTGGTAATAATATAAAAAAATTAACATCATATCATTTTCTAATCAATGTATGATATATATATATATATTCTATTGGTAAGAATGGTAGAAGTCTTTTATCAAATGACTTTGAAAACCAACATCACTTTCCAACCAATGTATGATACATCTCTTCTATTGGTACTTAATAATAGTACTTTTAAAACTAATATCAATTTCTAATCAATGTGTGATACATCTCTTTTATTGTTGAAAACTTAGTGTTTTTAGTGAAAAAAAATTATGCAACTTGAGACACGAATTTCTTTATGTGTCATTTGTTTGTTAGCGAAAGTAACTGCGCAAATGTGTTCTACTCGGTGAGAGTATCGAAATAATATATTTATTTCTCCAAATCGAGTTTTGAATGAATAAGATATCAAGACTTAAAGTGTAATACTTGTTAAAAAATTAGTGTTTTTAGTGAAATAAACTATGCAACTTGAGGCATAAATTTCTTTACTTGTCATTTGTTTGTTGACAAAAGTAATTGTGCAAAATGTGTTCTACTCTACAAGAGCATCGAAATGATATATTTATTTGTCCAAATCAAGTTTTGGATGAATATGATTTGAAGGCTTAAAGTATAGTGTTAGAAGTGAGTTATTAGAAATAATGTCGCACCTTGAAGAGTTTTATCTCACATTGGTTATAAGTAATGTTAGTTGTAAAAGTTTTTAAATATAAGTCTTCTAGTATTGACAATAGAAGAAGTTATATGTACAAATACCCCTTTTCATATTGTTATTATTATGTATTTTTATTAGTTAATGGCTTGAAAACCAAGAGCATGTAAAGCTTCCACATAGATGTTTTACAATGAAGATTTATCAAAAGGTGGTGAGGTGGTATAATCATAGTGCTCCTCATCAACTTATATATCAAAAGGTGGTGAGGTGGTATAATCATAGTGCTCCTCATCAATTTATATATATATATATATATATATAGAGAGAGAGAGAGAGAGAGAGAGAGAGAGAGAGATTTCCAACTTGATTGAAATATCCCCAATCTTGCAACTTCTTTCAACATTTTTGCTTAGTATCTAAGTTAATTAGAGCTATACACACCCCACTTTCTACTTCACACTCCATTTCCTATAACGTAGTATAACACCTCAATGTAAAAAATGATGTGTGAAGAGTAGAAAGTGGGTTGTGTATAGCCCCACATACCCATAGAAATAAAGAGTGTAGATGATGGAATTATACTCAACTCGATAAATAAATATATAAAATGAGAGTGCTTAAAATAAATTCATCTTCAACATTAGTTAGATGCTCTCTCAGTCTCTCTATCGTACAAATCAACAAGCAGGCATAAGTAATTTTTAAAAGTAAATCTCTTGTAAGACCGTCTTATGGATATTAATTCGTGTGACGGAGTCGCACTCTCTCACAACTCAACCCACCAATACACGACTGATCGGATAAATAAGATTCGTCTTACAAAACATATCCGTAAGACCGTTTCACACAAGTTTTACTAATTTTTAAATGTTACTAAAAATAGCTTCCCAATAAGCAACTAGAATATGAGAATCGATTCATTATAACGTAAGTATGATGAACGGAATCAACAAGCTACACATATTTGTGTGGCAAAATATGGAAAAAAAAAATGAAAAGAAAATTGAAAGAAACGAAAATAGCGGAGATTCGAACGGCCGCAGCAGCCTTGAATTCCAAGGAGAAAGCCGACAACAACTTATGTTGGCAAACATTTTCCAGAAGAAAAAAAAAACAAAAACAAACATAAACAAAACCCTTTGGTTTTGTTTATTGTTTGTTTGTTTTTTAAATTTGTTTTGTTCATTTTATGATTTAGGATTCAATCTTACGTTTTGTTAAATTTATCAGTTAAAAGATTGCCTGCCCATAAAACAGAAAACGTAATCATCTACGTTCTAATGGGATTTTGTACATCCTTGCAATTGAATTGGTGTTAATTCCAACACTCGTCAAATCAGGCATATTTTATTTGCCGACCTACCAGGTAATAATCTTGGGACTTTTTGAAATAATTCTTGAATTGGTTCAATAAATCCGATTTGGTTGTTTTCATTTCTTTGTGAATTATAATCCTTTAGGCTTTAGGACATGAATAAGAGATAAATGATGTTACAATCTGTTCACAGCTTATACATATCTCTCTCTCTCTCTCTCGGTTTGGACTTTGGTGGCAGCTTGCACGCACACCTCCCGGAGCATCTCTTTGTGTGTGAATAAACATTGCTTTCTTTCGACTTTCATCAATGTGTGCCGTTTCATATTGTTGATATTTTCAATATTTCTTTTGCTAGGTTGCCGTCCTTCGGAACCCTAGGCTTCCTACCCTAAAACCTTTCCGCTGCCGGAATGGATCAGTTCAGGCAAATTGGAGAGGTTTTGGGAAGTATAGGAGCACTAATGGTTCTGAAGCACGACATTCAGATCAATCGAAAGCAATGCTGTCTTTTGTTTGACATTTTCACTCTATCCTTCGAAACAATCTCAGAAGAGATCAGACGAAACCTAAAACTAGAAGAGAAGAGCACGAAATGGAAACCTCTCGAAACCCCAATGAAAGAGCTTCATCGGATATTCAAAGAAGGGGAACTCTACATCAAAAACTGCCTAGAAATCAAAGATTGGTGGGGAAAAGCAATTACTCTCCATCACAACAAGGACTGCGTCGAATTCCACATTCACAACTTGCTCTCCTGTTTTCCAGTTGTCATCGAAGCAATTGAAACGGCTTCTGAAGTATCGGACCTAGAGGAGGAAGCTATGCAGAAGCGGAAACTTGTGTTAACGAGGAAGTATGATATAGAGTGGAATGACCCGAGACTTTTTGAGTGGATGTTTGGGAAACAATACCTAGTTCCTCGTGAAATGTGTAGTCGTGTGGATAGTGCTTGGAAAGAAGATAAGTGGGACGTGATCGAAATGATGAGGGAGAGGAAAAGTTCAGCATATACCTCAATGGCAAAGCACGAGGAAAAGCTCCAATCATTTTTACTTAAGAAACTCAACGGCGAGGAGGACTTGAAGCTCTTGCCTAGTTCGATCTTAGTAGGAGCGAAGGATTATAATGTAAAGCGTAGATTAGGGTCCGGGGGAAGCCATCACAAGGAAATTCAATGGTTGGGAGAGAGTTTTGCCTTGAGAACCTTCTTTGGAGAGATTGAGCCATTGAAGAGTGAGATTTCTTTGGTTTTATCTCTTTCTCACCCCAATCTACTTCAATACTTATGTGGATTCTATGACGAGGAAAGGAAAGAAGGGTTTCTTGTTATGGAGCTGATGCAAAAGAGTCTTTTCACTTACATAAAAGAAAACTGTGGCCAGCGTAAGCGGGTCCCCTTCTCTCTCCCCGTAGCTGTTGATATCATGCTTCAGATTGCAAGAGGTATGGAGTATCTACATTCGAGAAAGATCTACCATGGAGACTTGAAACCATCAAACATTCTTCTTAAAGCCAGGAGTTTGTCCCCAGAAGGATATTTTCAGGTAAAAGTCAAAGGATTTGGCTTGATCTCCATCAAGAGTTACGCTCGAGTTTCTCCAAGACAGGATGAGATTGATCCAGTTATATGGTATGCCCCGGAAGTTTTGGCTGAGCAAGCAAGGCCACCTAACAAGTATAGTTCCAAATACACGGAGAAGGCAGATGTGTATAGCTTTGCAATGCTCTGTTTTGAGCTTTTGACAGGGAAAGTTCCGTTTGAAGATAGTCATCTTCAAGGAGACAAGATGGTTCGAAATATAAGAGCAGGAGAGAGGCCTCTTTTTCCGCACCCATTTCCCAAATACCTTGCAAACTTGACCAGAAAGTGTTGGCAAACAAACCCTTTTCATCGTCCAAGTTTCTCATCCATATGTAGGATTTTACGGTTCATCAAGAAGATGCTGGTGATAAATCCTGACCATGGTCAACCGGAAAGCCCTCCACCTCTTGTTGACTACATTGACTTGGAGGCAGGGTACTCAAAGAAATATCCGGAAGATGGAAGTTTTGATTTGGCACCGGTGTATCAAATTCCTTTTCAGATGTTTGCTTATAGACTCGTGGAGAAAGAGAAAAGCTCCGACAGTTCTAGAGAGAGAAGCAGCTGGGATTTGCCCATGGATGAGCGTGCTGCTCTGGTGGATGATCTGTTCATGGGACACAGTGATCGAAGGTCTGTTTGTTCTGAGATTCTCGAAAGGAAAAATTATTTTGTAACAATGGCTGATCAAAGGTCAGTGATTTCTGAGGCTCCACAAAGGAAGCTCTTCTTAGCTGATCAAACATCGTTATGTTCTGAGAGTCCGGGGAGGAGATTTTTCAGTCCAGTGTGGAAATCTTTTGGTTCAGTGATTGCTGAAACTCCAGTGCCAAAATCTTTCAGTTCAGCATTCGCCCAAACTCCAAAGACGAAATCTTTATCGAGAGCCGCAACTCTGCCAAGGATAGTGACGGATCAAAAGTCAGTCTATTATGAGGTTCCAGAAGAGAAAAAAATAGTTAACACGTGCGATAGCAGGTCAGTAGGTTCTTTGACACCGAGAGGGAAGCTTTCATCTACAAAAGCTGCTGAGGCAAGGTCAGTGCTTTTCAATATCCATGAGGACAAAAATAAACCAACAACAGTAGCTGATCAAGGGTCAGTTTGCCCACCAGTTTCAGAAACAGAGACTCACTATCCAAGTATTGATCCAACTTTGCAGCCCCCTGAGTCAGAAACTAAAACTGAAAATTCCATGAGAACTGATCATAGCTCAAAAGGCCCTGAGATTGCAGAGAAGAAAGCTGTCTCAACAAAAGAAACTGCTCAAAAGGCGGTTCTTGCTAAAATTCCAGAAAAGAAAATAGGGCCAACCAAAATATCGAAAGATAACAAGCCAAGCAAATTAGGTTAGTCTTTTGGCCTTTGTGTTATCAAATTAGCATTCCAAATAAATCTTACCCTTTGTGCTTGATGCTTTTCAAACAGGGACGGTGAAACAACAATCACCAAGATCTTCACCAGCACGAACAACTCCAAAAGGTAATTCGTCACCAAAATCTTCACCAGCGCGAACTCCAAAAGGGAACTTGTCACCAAAATATTCACCAACACGAACTCCAAAATGGTGCTCATCACCAAAACTTACACCAGTGCAAAATACAAAAGGGTATTCATCGCCTGGTTGTTCACCAGCAAGGGTCTTTAAAGGGTGTTCTTCCCCAGGTTCTTCACCTACATGGACTCCTAACATATGCTCTTCGCCAAGATCATCTCCATTGAATCCATGCACTCGTTGTACGAAGGTGAACAGAGAGAACCAAATAGGCAAATACCATCAGGTATGAGCCCAAGTAGACAACAAAGAGGCCACATTTCAGAATCCGATGTGGCATAGTTCATTACCAATTCCCACACTGGGCTTCCATGATTGCGCAAATCTACACTCACTGTATGTCCTACACAAGATGCACACAATTTTCACTCCTAGGGTTTTATACAGAAGTTCAGATGTAGTTTAACCTGAAAGAATAGGCTGTGTAGATTAATTTGTGTACTACATTTCACAGCTGAGCATTTTTCCCACTTCATATTTTAGTTTGTATTCAACATCAGCATATTGTAATTTTGAATTTTTTCTTGAACCTGATCAATACTCCATATCCTTTCTAATCTAATCAGCAGTGGGAAGACTTCGTGAAGAAAGGTCCACATGTGCAATCATAGTGAAGATGAGATTTTTCCTGCATTCAACTCCACCCAATTCCCACCGACCAAGCACAACTTATAAGAAAGATTGTAGGACATGATACAGCTTGCACCATAAACTTTGCATATACATTCAAAAAATTGAATTTTTTTACAATAATCAGGATGAATTATAAGAATAGCAGCACATGTTTTTGTACCTCACTCTATACAACATTAAAAGTGTATAACAAGCTAAAGATGATACAGCTTGCACCATAAACTTTGCATATACATTCAAAAAATTGAATTTTTTTACAATAATCAGGATGAATTATAAGAATAGCAGCACATGTTTTTGTACCTCACTCTATACTTAGATACAGATGAACATTAAAAGTGTATAACAAGCTAAAGATACTGTCTCAACATATCAAGATGGAAAACAGTAGCGTATGAACAGTCAATTTGGTTACAAATGTGAGTGTTCTACGTACAAAACTTAACAAGTGCACACCTGAAACAACTTCTGAGGAGCTGATGCAAGCATGGATACAATCTCAAGTTTCCAGGACAATGATGGCAAATACGTTCCACCTGATCTGCTTGTTTAATCATCATTGTGGTTGCAAACTTGAAATCAGTAGTTCGAGCATCTAATCCCAAGATGAAAATTCTATCAAATCCTTGAGCAAGACTCCCTCATGGTGGCAGTCACGGGGAGTAGTAACTTAGAGCATACAAGCTTTAGAATCTCTTTGATGGCCAGGGTTAACATATGCTATCTCTCAAATCACTTCCAGCCCACAAGTCAGGCCCAAACCATTGGGCCTGGCAACGCTCTAAGTTCGAGGTCTTTCAATATCAAATGAATTGAAGCCTCGACTTTCTCACTTGGGTTCAACCACAAAACCCTAGCAAGAAAAAGATTTCAAACAAAACTCTCTCTACTCTCGAGCTGCAGCGGAAGCCATGCCAACTGACAAACAGATCTCCAATTGGAATATTATTCCATTAAACCATCTGCAACAGCTTAATACACCCAGTAGAATTGGCAGCAACAACAGTGTCTGACTTCCGTCTCCAGTAGACACTTGAAACAAACTGATTGTTGTCATTTTCTGTCTCTTTACCAGAAATGGGATCAACAGATCCAAACTTATGGGAAGTGATTGGCATAGGCAATGATCTGTGGTAAGCAAAGACCTGCAGAGAAGCAAGAGCGGACAAGAAGAGACATCATGCTTTGGCAAAAGACAATAAATTGACTCCTGGGAAGTTGACTTGTGTAACAAGTCAAAAGTTGCACACAAAAAAGGTCACTATTTTTGTCAGTCAGCTATTGAAGTGCCATGAAGTTTAAAATAAAGGAAGTGGTTTATGTTTAACAACTGCCATGAAAGTGTTCAAATACCACGGGGAAAATATGACTTTTGTCCTCTTCTCTCCCCCCCCCCTTCCTCGGAAACAAGCACGTAGGCACCAACACACAAAAGCTAGTAGACTTGAAGTTTTGGGCTCATTACATTTAAAATCTCTCTTATTCTTCCTAGGTCAAGTCATGCCTCATCCTGAGAATTTGAAGACTTCTTTCTGTTTTTATAGAAATGAAGATAGGAAGCCAGACTTACATGAAGTGAAAGAGAGAGATACGAATAAAGTGATCAGAGCTTACCTCATTTGTCTCTGAACCACACGTGATGTATCCATCAGCAACAGATAAACCCACGAAATTCTGAGGGAGAAAAAGTCACGACATTAGTATGTGATCGATGAAGTAAATACACTTATCTATTCTTAGATTTCAAAAGTCAGCCCAGGTTGTAAATAGAAAAAAACAACCTTCTCATTAGTATGTCCTGTAAAAGTTGAAATGCAAGCGTTGGTTGATAAGCCACCAGAATTGGTTTTATTAAGGGCCCAAAGCTTCAGCGTATTGTCAGTGGACGCTGAAACAGCAGTTTCAGAGTCCAAGAATTTAACATAGCTTACAGCTTTCTCATGGCCGGCAAGTATACACAAGGGGCTTGAGGTATTCCGAAGATCGTAGCAGTAGGTTTTGTAATCCGCAGAGCCAAAAGCTAGCAAATGAGCCGAGTACGGAGAGAACTGAACACAGCAGACGTTTGCAATATTCCCTATTGTGGATAAACTGTTTTTCTGCATCAAAAGTAGTGTCATTTAATGTGCATTGAAGTAATACAGTTGGCATCAGTTCATGAATTTCAGGATAAAGTCCTTAGGTAGAATGAAAGTATGAGGGAGGGAGGGAAGGGGCATACTAAAAATTAGTACCACCAATCAAACTACTCTCTAAAAGTTACGATTAATCAAGACTTATCCAGGTTTTACTGTTTTTTTTTTTTTTTGAGAGGCGGGGGGATTACATTGACAGAAACTATCATTGAAAATCATAAAGCTACAAATTAATTTTTTTGTAAAAAATTGAATGAAATTATACATTTATTAAGAAATTAATGAGTCATACTTCGATGAATTTGTACCAATTTGTTTAATATATAGAGAAAATTAGGGCAAGAATTGTTGCAAATATTATTTTGCGGGGCCAAACTTATTGCTTTTAGAAATTTTATTAATTAATTACAACAGAAAACGTGTATTTCCAATACTTAGCGTGGGGGCCGCGGTCGTGGGGCCCCTTTAGATCCGCCCCTGTGCACGACATATGAAGTACCCATACCAATTATTATGGTTGATAAATACTCGGATACAAAACCATATTACAATTGTCTTCATAAAACTTCAGGATAACGAATTCAATTGTAAAAACAAAACCACAGGAAGTGAGAGCTTGCCTCGTTAATGCTCCAGAGTTTCACAGAACGATCATCACTTCCACTAGCGAATTTTGTGGGATCCACTTGAGAAAAATCGACGGACCAAGCCCGTCTATCATGCTCACTATGATTGGAAACTGCTTGCCCAACACTCACATCCCATATCTGGAATCATCCACATAAAACAATAAGCAGTGCCGAAGTAATAACTACACTTTAATATTCTCACATGCATAAATAGGTGGATGAAATATATATATATATATATATATATATATATATAGTTGTGTATGGGTAGTGATATGTCAACTTGAATCATTCAGGATTTGACCTGCAACAAACGGTAACAACCTCTTCCCTTTTACATATCTATAGACCTAATAAAATCGACGAAGTTTGAAAGGATTTAATGTTGGGAAGGGTGGGATGGGGGTGGAGGACTGTTAAGTAGTGGGCATTCATGCACCCATTTGGAGCAATCTATCGTACTTGGTGACCCCCTTGGACGTCTTTCAACATGTAGTCCACAAGAAAGGTACTATAAGTCATCCTCTATGAAACATTAATCTACTAAATAACCTGTCAAAAATTTATAAATGTAATGCCACACAGAGGTGAGATTGCTAAACTTGTGGTTTGTTCACAAATATTCTTTTGGGCACACCTCTTCATACAGTAAAACTCATGTATAAGCAAAGTATACACACCTTCACCACGCCATCATAGTCAGTTGAAGCCAGATAGTTCCTTATATAGCTATTCCAACAAACGCAACTGAGTTTAGATTTATTTGACATCTCGATCGCCGGATAATGAATATCAACAGAATCGGTCAACAATCCGTTGAACTCGTATACCTTTATTTTCTTTGACACCCCAGCAGCAGCAAAATAGTCCTCATCCCGATCAAAACTCAGAGAACATATAACATTTGCAGAACTGTTGAAATCACCATTCCTTAAAGTACCACGTACTTCAAACTTACTGTAGCGAGCATACTTGCACAAATCATGAAAAAAAGCACCAAGACGATCTGATGGATTGCGCTCTTCAATCTTTTGGGCTCCATAACAAGTTTCTCGGCTTCGTAGGAGTTCCGGATTAGCAGGTGCTGCCGGATCGCTATCAGAGAGTTGTACCTCAGATCTCACAGAGAAATATGCTCTTTCAAGCTGACTCATGTTCCTCAATAGCCTTGAATCACTGAGACAAGACAAAGGGGGTGAGTTTAAGTTTACCTCCAAAGATGGAATCGATCTGTTTCCCCTTGAATCAAGGCATTTCGAAACAGTGGATAATCTCTTTCTCCTCAACTCAACCTCTGCAATATCTGATTCTAAGCACCTAATATCTTTCACTAACTTGGTAGCATCTTTCTCCTTTAGTTCTTTCAAGGTCTCAAGGAAATGAGATAATAACTCCGAGGCACCATCCTCCTGGTTAATAGATGGCGATAGCTCATCCCCGGATAATTCTTGTATTCCACGTATAACCTCAGATTGTAGGATTTCCCTGATATACAAAAAACTAGATCAAAAGTATAATAAAATACAGTAAGAGTCTGAAAAGAGATGAGGACTCTTATCCAACTAGGTCATTGTTAACAAGATGCTAGACATAAATTTGGCATAAACATAACCTTTTGACATTCCTTGGTATTAACATAAAGGTGAGTACAATTAGATATCAACCGGTAGCCACTGCACTACGCCGCAAAAAAGTGAGGACTGATAAATCAAATGTAGGAAAATAAGATGACAGTTTTTGAATGTCTGTCAATTCAAAGACTGCTTTCATTTCAGGCCTAGGTTAGTGAAACAATATCATGGAGTCGAACAGAATTTCGTATGTCATGGATCGAAATAGCGTTGTGATGCATTTATGAATCCCAACTTAACTTTGAAAGGAATTTAGTAGAGTGACCATATAATTAGGCTAAATGCTCAATGGAGATCTCCAAGTAGGCGGAGGCCATAAATCACAAACTTTTCTCACTGTTTTGGAGTTGAAAAAGTCTGTCCTGACAGAATAAATGAGGAGGCTTTAGCTGACATATACAGTGGTATGATTAGGTCAACATAATACACCCAAGACGGGTTTGGCCAAGGATAACCGTGTGGCTAATCCATTTCATATTAAAAAGAGAAACGACAAAAGTTTTCAAATTAAGTGATAGAACATATGATTGTTTATATTTACCACCTCATTACACATTGAGAATATTCCATCCAAAACTCATACTTGATCATCGAACCATAGGCATGGAAAAATCTATAGGCCATTCTAGAAAATTCTTATCATAAACTAATAAATGTAGATCAACCAAAGTTGATAACAACTAAAGTTGGTGGCTTTACATTCACAAGCACCCAACAAGCCACACTTGTTCATGTATCTTGCTCATCTTTCTTCCATTTGTAACTTCTAGAAGTTCTTTACTAACCATTAAGCTAAGTAATAAGCTACACGAAAAATCCTAGTCCATGTAATGTTGAGTAACATTGTTTCTTTCATGGGTAACACTAAATAATTAAGTAAAAAGCTATATCTTCTACTACTTTTCTTCTGCAATTAGCAAAGATATAATCCTGACTTATTAGTAAAACATTCTTTTAGACAGGGTAGTAAGAATATGCTAAAGAGATGCTACGCAACATTTATACCTACATATTCCCAATATTAACTCTTTCGATTGTAGAGACCAGAAACTCTGTCTAGAACGATAGCTGAACAGGAAACCAGAAGAATAGAAACACGGGGCATCCATGTTTCAGCACTCACATTAACTTTCATGCGGCAAAATTTCGGAGGAAAATTTCACACAAAAACAGTTCAGCAATACCTGGTTGACGGGCGTGATGAAGGCTCAGGATGAAGCAGCCAAAGACAGAATCCAGCTTCCTTAGGATTTTCTGACAGGAAAATTGGAGGAAGAATCCTATGTTGCAGATCCGCCATCGCTACAGAATGTGCTCTGTCAGAGTCAAACGAGCCAAGTAACTGAAAAAGAAAAATGATCCCTAATCAAGTCGCAAAGAAGATTAAAGATGCCTTAAACTTAGCCGAGGGGTAATCAAACTCAAAGAATAGATAAATACTGTAATGGTACTAAAACCGAAAACAAGAGTCATTTTTCATACGAAATATATTAGTGAGCCAAGGTTGTTTCATCAACCTTGATATCATAATAAAGATCAGGAAAGGCAAGATGATAGTTAACTTAAATTTAAGATAGAAACCACTATTTTTATTATTCTTTTTTTCCTTTTTCTGGTACTTCAAATGAAAGACGAATTTGGATTAAAATATCTTGGTGATTTATCAGTGTTAGAAACCAAGAAGTCTTTGGTGATAAACTTCCTCCGGTGTCAAATATGCCCATGCTTGTAAGATGCCTTTCTTTTGAACACATTCCAGGGGTATGTGAGTAAAGACAGATGCACAGATTATTCCTTTTCACTTTTCACATCCCACTCTACATACAAGTTGTCAAAGCAACCCTCACCGCATCTCCACCCTTGGACCAGTTTTGAAAATGCTAAGGTTTGCTGAGGATCTTCCACAATGTGACTTTGAGTTTTAATCTCATCACATCACAGCGTATGCTCTGCCACACTTGACACTCCGTTGTCTAACTGTCTTAGATCCAGAAGTTGGTCACACAGCTTGTACTCATCCTGGTAACTTTTCGGTAAGTACCATGTTTCTAGTTGTGGTGCCAATCTCCTCATATTCTCTTCAATGCCATTCCATGACACTTACGAGCAAAATTCATCTTAGCCAATCTTACCCTTTGTTCATCAGACATATTGAATCAATCAAATACTCCTCAATGGTAGCAGCAAGCCAATTTAGAAAACAAGGTAGTTCAATGCGTCCTTCAAATCAGCCACCTTTTATTGTTCACAGTGCCATAACAGCCCCTGCAACATTCCTTTAAACATGCCTAAACAGGCTCAAAACCTTAACCTTTTTGCTGTACTAATTAAATCCTTTAAAATGACTCTCAAAAAGTCTTTTTTCCACTAAGTTCTACATCTATTTACCCTTCAACTTTTGTGGGTGATTGTACCCATGTTTGTCCTACATTGATTGTGACATGAGAAAGATCTCGCAACATAAGAACTCATTTCTGAAAACTGTAAATGATGCAGGCCATAAAAGGGTCACAGAAAAGTAAATTCAAGAGCATGAGCAGCCTTACTATCTGCTCCTCGCATCATGACAACTCATTCTGCAAACCAATTAGAGTAAAATTATTGGATAAAGAATGCAATGTGACCCTTCTTCAAAATTCTGAATCAAGTTAATGGCTTACAAACTCAATTTAATGGTTTAAGCACTCATAATGCTAATTTAGTAGGAATCCAAAGACGAATGATTGTGCTGCAGCCAAAGAAAACCAAACGATAAAACTGATCAGTACGCTGCAAATCCAGCATATTAGCAAGCAGGTCCGCCCCAAAGGCAACCACAATATGGCTGCTCAAGCACAAGGACTACAGCAACCTATTTTCGACTATGCCAATATTCGAAAGAGGTCAGTTTTTCTTGATCCCTTCTATGGCTTGCATAACGTCCCTACATAAACATACCCTAACCTAGGGGACTGTTTGGTTCCCAAGAATGTTGTGTTGGGAATGGGTATCACATTCCAGATGTGACAATCCCTGGAATTCCCATTACTATGTTTGGACATTTCCAAAAATACACATAGGAATATTAATTTGATTTTGTGCAATATTTGGGCCCATTTACTTGTCTTATAGAAATTCAAGAATAGTTCATCAATCATCATGCTATATCAATCATCATGCTATATATCCATGCACAAGAAAAAACGGAGATGAAGTAAGGAACAAGTTGTTATTGTGATATCCAATCTCTTCACAACCTTTATAACCAGTATCCACATACAATCTTACTGAATTGGAATGAGAGAGGTATGCGCAGTAGGAATTGAGTGACTTATGTGATCTTCTCTCATTATATCTCCTATTGGGCCGACATTCAGTCTCACAAATTTATTTATTTTGAATTCAAACTTTCCTACTTTTACCATATATTCATCTTAACATTCTCACTTCATCTTAGCTCATTTTGTTGATGTTCTTTCTTAGTTGCCATCACTCCATTCCATAATGTAGTGCGTCTAATAGTTTTCTTAGTACTCTTTCTGCTGCTAAAGTTGCACATATATTCTGTTTTATATAAACCCTTTGATTTCTAAAGCCTCTCTTTACTTTTCTAGTTTATCAATAAACCGATCTCCATTCATTGTTAAGAACGACGTCATCTGCAAACAGCATGGACCATGGTATATCATCTTTATACTGTCGTCACTTCATCCATTACTCAGGCATACATAAAGGGACTTAAAGGCCACTCCTTGATGCAGTACAGTAACAGTAATTGGAACTGATAAGGCTCTCCTACGGTAGTACTAACAATCATTCCACAACGCATAGCTTTGACCACATCAATTTATCTCCTTTAACCCCTTTATCCTACTGCGGCCACCAAATTCTCTCTCTCAGAACTCTACTGTATGCCATCTCTAAGCCAATAAAAATCATGCGTAAATCCTCCTTTTCCCCTATCTATATCTTTCCATCAATCATCATATGCGTCAAACTAGGTGGCGTGTCCTGTGTACATTAGAAGTATACTCACCAAAATAAGACCCAATCAACAGAAAAATATCACAAATTCTACAAAAGAATTTATAGAAGACTCAGCTAACTCTGTACACCAAAAGTACATCACATAAAGGATGAGATTTCTTCAAAATAGGAATAGACGTTTCCTCATTCTCGAAAACTCTATGATTTCTCTCCCTCCAACAATCCAACAAACACCTAAAGGCGAACTTCCCAATTATAATTCCTCCTCCCGAATATCAATCTTCTTAATAATGGAGAGGGGTCGGGTACGAAGGTAGACCCGATTGTCTTCGTGGACAGAGACATGGGAGTCAACGCATCCTATAGTTTGTCGAGCTCTAGCTGGTGAGAATCGGATAATTTCGAATGCCGGGATGGCGAGTGGTCGCCGAGTTCACAAGCACAGACAGAGTCGGAGTCTAGTAGGAAAAAGCAGGAGGGGCGTGATGGTTTAAGGGAGGCTAGTCCGACTCAGGCTGGTTTTGATTGTGGGCCCGAGGAGTGCTGTTTCGCAGAATCACAGTCGCTGCATGTGTGTGCTGGGGCTGAGACATTAGGGAAAGGCTTGAGGAAGGAACCTATTCACTGCACCCCTATAACGATTATCTCTCCAGAGTTGGGCAGCGTGGCTGAGTTGCAGCATACTGGTACATTCATTGAGGCAGAAGAGGTAGTGGAGCCGTTGGCTCACAACCCAGTTATTGAAGGGAGAGATGAGGTTGTCAGCTCAGAGAGATGCACCGGTCCTCCATCGCAATTTGTCCAGAGGGTAATTTCCCCCGGCAGGCATGGTGACGAGGTGGAGTCACCAGGTTCAATGCAGAAGGGGGCTTCCGACAGAGACAGCGTCCCGGAAGTGGGGCCTTGCTGCAGTAAGGTAAGCCAAGAGGATTCACTATCCGAGCCGATTGTTTGCACTCCTCTTGCTGTGGTCCATCCGGAGGAGTTGGAAGGAATTGAACTCATTTCCCATTTGGAGGCAACACAGGACATTTCCCTGTGGGCTAGTAGGAGAGCTAAGGGGTTTGGGCAGTACCTGGGGGTGTCCTGTTCGGGCTTTGAAGATAAGATTATGGAGCTTCTCTTGGATATAGAGAAGAAATGGAGGTCGACAAAAGACAACAGCAATAAGAATTCGAACAAGACGAGAGCTAGAGGTAAACGTGAGCTGAAGCAGCTATGCTGTAGTCTCAATTTTGATATTCCAGGGAGGGTCGTGGGTGAGGGGAGGAGGAACAGGAACTTATCTGTATAAGTTTATCATGGCGTTACGCATTGTTTCATGGAATGTGTGGGGTCTTAATAATCGAGAAAAGAGGATGATAGTAAAGGCTGCTTTAAGGAGATGGAAGCCTCATGTGGTGTGTTTGCAAGAAACAAAAATGGGAAGTATCGACAGAAGAGCAGTCAATAGCATTGGAGGTGACAGATGGTTTGACTGGAATTTCTTAGGGTCGAATGGGTCAGCAGGTGGTATTCTAATTATGTGGGATAGAAGGGTGGTGACAAAGTTGGCGATAGAGTGTGGGGTATATTCAGTCTCTTGTTTACTAAAAATGGTTGACTCAGATAAAGAGTGGGTTTTTTCGGGAGTATATGGTCCATGTTCCGTTAATGAGCGTGGTGGTTTGTGGGAGGAATTGAAGCACATCAGATCGAAATGGAATGCTCCGTGGTGCTTAGGGGGTGACTTCAATGTAGTTCGCTTTCCTCAAGAAAGATCAGGCTCTAGTGGTTTCACTCGAGCAATGCAGGAGTTCAATGATTTTATTAATGAGATGGAGTTAGTGGACTTTCCATTATCGGGAGGAGAATTCACTTGGTTTAGAGATGGAGACAGGAATCAGTTTTCTCGGATAGACAGATTTCTATCTTCCTCAGACTGGGTTACCATTTTCAGCAGTTCCTCACAGATTAGCCTCCCTAGAGTGGTGTCGGACCATGTCCCTCTGATGCTAGAATGCAATGGGATATCGAAAGGAAAATCCCCCTTCAAATTCGAGAATATGTGGCTGAAGGCTCCGGGATTTGTTGAATGGGTTAAGTTAAAGTGGGACTCGTATATTGTGGCTGGTAATCCCTGCTTCATTTTGGCTAGAAAACTAAAACTGCTCAAGGAAGATTTAAAGATATGGAATAGAGAGGTTTTTGGAAGACTGGAAGTTAAGATTAAGGAAGTGATGGCAGAGATCAGTGCGTTGGATTTGAAAGCAGGCTCGTATGGTCTGAATGACGTTGAAGAGCTTCGCCGGTCTGCTCTTAGGAGAGAATTAGGGAGCCTTCTTCTAAGTGAAGAAATCAGCTGGAGACAAAAGTCCCGAGTTCAGTGGCTCAAAGAAGGCGATCAAAATACTAAGTTCTTTCACAGAACGGCAAGCTTGCATAAATCGGCAAACCATATCAAAAACATCACGGTTGAAGGATCGTTGCTAGTTGACAAAAACGATATAAAGCAAGGTGTAGTAGATTTCTATTCTAGACTCTTTGAGGATCAAGGAGAGTGGCGGCCTAATCTTGATGGTGTCTCTTTTAAAGTGTTAGAACAGGAGGATAGTCGGCTTTTGGAGGATGGTTTCTCTGAAGAGGAAGTGGTGGCAGCCCTGGGCAGTTTGAGTGGGGACAAAGCCCCGGGCCCGGATGGATTCACAATGGCGTTTATTTCTGGCTGCTGGGAGGTAATTAAACCAGAGGTTATGGAGGTTTTTCAGCATTTCTATGTTAATAAGGGATTCGAGAAAAGCTTCAACGCTTCGTTCATAGCCCTAATTCCGAAGAAAAAAGGAGCGACTGATTTGCGTGATTTCAGGCCTATCAGCTTAGTAGGCAGCATTTACAAGTTGCTGGCCAAGGTTCTTGCTCTACGCTTGAGGAAGGTGTTATTTAAGATTATATCGGAATCTCAACATGCATTTATAGGAGGAAGGCAGATTGTTGATGCTTCTTTCATTGCGAATGAAGCCCTTGATGCTAGACTCAATAGTGGCTGCCCGGGGCTTTTGTGTAAGTTGGACATAGAGAAGGCTTACGATCATGTTAATTGGGATTTCCTTATGTACTTGATGGGTAGAATGGGTTTTGGGGAGAAGTGGAAAAAATGGATATACTTTTGTATCTCTACGGCTCGCTTCTCAGTGTTGATTAATGGAGAACCCGCCGGATTTTTTGATAGTTCGAGGGGATTACGCCAAGGAGACCCTCTATCTCCATTCCTGTTCATTATTGTTATGGAGGCTTTGAGTAAGCTTATGGATAAGGCAGTTTCAGGGGGTTTTATTCGAGGGTTTGAGGTGGGGAGGAGAGGAGATGAGGTGGTCTCGGTTTCCCATATTCTTTTTGCAGATGATACTCTGGTTTTATGTGATGCTAAGGCTACTCAGTTAGGCTACCTTCGCCTCTTATTGGCGTTCTTCCAGATGGTGTCGGGCCTTCGGGTTAATATAGCTAAGAGTGAAATTATTCCGGTTGGGGGGGTGGAGAACATAGATTTTTTAGCTTCTTGGTTTGGATGTAAAACTGCTCAACTTCCTTCTTCTTATTTGGGCCTGCCCCTTGGAGCTCCTTTTAAAAAGAAAAACACCGAACACGTCCCGGTAAGATTTGAAAGACGTTTGGCTGGTTGGAAAAAGCGCTTGCTTTCGAAAGCGGCGGCTCACTCTAGTCAAAAGTACTGGCCTCCCTACTTATTTCATGTCCCTCTTAGTGATGCCTTCTTCAGTTTGTGACAGCCTTGAAAGATTGGAAAGAGACTTTTTGTGGGAAGGTTCGGGTGAGGAGCGCAAGTATCATCTTGTTAAATGGGATAAGGTTCGGGCTAACAGGAGAGATGGTGGTTTAGGGATCAAGAATCTAAGAGTTTTCAATTCTTCTTTGCTTGCTAAGTGGTTATGGAGGTACATGACTGATCGTGTAGGGTTGTGGAGGAAATTGGTAGGATGCGAGATATGGGGAAGGCGTAAACATATGGACCCGAACAAGATTTCAAAGAAGCATATGGGGTGGGAGTTTGGAAAGGGATTCGTAAAGGTTGGGAAGCTTTTGTGAGACACATCTCTTTTGAAATAGGGAATGGATTCTTGGGTGGAATTCTTTGATATGGTTTATAAGCAACAAGTGGGAAGAAATGGTGAGGATGCAGTTAGGTGGGAGGGTAACAGAGGAAGAGTGTTCTCAGTTAAGTCCGTCTACTCCCAGTTGCTGAATGCAAGAAACAACATTTTCCCTTGGAAGTTGTTGTGGAAGACTAAGTGCTCGTTTGTTGCAGCTTATTTGGAGTGACTTTTGGCTTTTGGCTTTTGAAAAGTCATATTTAAAGTGTTTGTTTCAGCTTATAAGCCAAAAGCCAATAAGTAAAGTACAACACCCTTTATGCATTGAAAAGCCAAAAGCCAAAAAGCCAAAATTTTAAGCTTTTTTGGTTTTTTTTAAACATGAAGACAACTATTCATTAATAAATATTTGATTGTCTTAATTTCATCCTTTTATGAAATATACATAAAAATATGAATACTAATTTTCAAGTTTTTTTTTTAACAAATAATTATAACGACTCATAAGCAGCTTTTCAACAGATGTAACAAACAGTCTATCATCCAATCAGCCAAAAGTCATTCGGCTACCAGCTTAAGCTATCAGCCATAAGTCATAAGCCATCAGCCACAACAAACGATCCCTAAAGCTCCCAGTCGTGTAGGCTTCTTTGCTTGGGAGGCTTGTCATGGAGCCATCTTAACCGGGGATAATCTGAGGAAGCGGCGCAAGATTTATGTTAACTGGTGTTACATGTGTAAAAGGAGCGATGAAAGCGTGGATCATTTGCTGATTCATTGCCCCATGGCGACGGATTTATGGAATTGGATTTTTGGCCTGTTTGGAATTGCCTGGGCTATGCCTAGATCGGTTTTGGATTTATTCTTGAGCTGGTCTCTATACAAAAGAAGCAGGAAAAATTCTCTATGGGAGGCTACTCCATTGGCGGCTTGTTGGGTCATTTGGAAGGAAAGGAATAGGAGGGCTTTTGATAACGAGGAAGGGTCTTTAGAGAAGCTTAAAGATACTTGGCTACGCACTATTTCTTCTTGGTGCCCTGAGTCAGTGGACTGTTCCCAGACTCCTACTCACTATCTAGAAGTGATAAGGAATTCCCTCCAGCTCGTGTAGCTTGAGATCTCTTGTATCTTCTCTTTATTGTACATAGGCCGCGTCACCTATTTTGACGCTATTCGTATATAATACCTTTACTTATCAAAAAAAAAAAAGTAAATAGCTTCCATTATCGAACTCCCAACCATAAATTCAATCTATTCTCAATCACCCTCTACCAAAGTTTCATTGTATGACTCATTAATTTATACATCTATTATGGCTAGGGAAGAGGATAACTTGATTAGCTTGGTGATATCTTTAGAGGAATGCCAGATGATATGGAACCCGACGTTTAGAAGAAAGTTTCAGGATTGGGATATGGATTCGGTGACAAGATTTTTCGAGCTTCTTTACGCCCAAAAAGTTTATGAGAGTGATAGGGTGATTTGGGAAGGGTCGAAGGACAACAAATTCTCAATCAAAGGTTACTATTCAAAGCTGATAGAAAGAGAGGGGTTACTATTTTTTTTAATAATTAAGAGTATTGCATATTAGAAAGCGTCAAAAAAGGTGACGCGTCCTTGAACACTAGGAGTATACAAAGAAAACTAATCTAAGGAGAGACTATTAACAAAATCTACAAAGGAAATAAGGGTGTAAATTGGAAGTATTAACATCTTCCGAACACCAAGTCGATTCGCAACACAGTTTCTTTCAACTGCGACAAGGACCTTTCCTTGTTATCAAAAACCCTTCTATTCCTTTCAAGCCAAATGGTCCAACACACATACAATAGAATAGTGTGCCAAGTTAAATTCCTTCTCCTCCGTTTATAAAAAGCCCGACTTAGAAACAACTCATTCGTTGATCTAGGCATAACACACGAAATATTGAAGAGCCCGAAGATAAGGTTCCAAAGATCCTTAGCTACCGAACAATGAATGAGCAAGTGGTTAACATTTTCCTCGTCTCTTTTACACATATAACACCAATTCACGTACGTATTATGCCTTCTTCTCAAATTATCACCAGTAAGAATGGCTTCATTGCAAGCCTCCCAAGCAAAAAACGCTACCCGACATGGAGCTCTAGATTTCTAAACTGATATCCAAGGAAATAAAGAACCCTCTTTGTGAGACAAAGACTCATAATAAGACTTGACAGAATATCTTTTGTCTTTAGGACCCTTCCACCACACCTTATCCTCCAATTGCCTGCCAGCCAACACGGAATATAGAACATCTAAGAAGAGCACACATGACTCCATTTCCAGTCATGGAAATTCCTACGAAATGAAAGACTACAAACCACCTTGTTATCCTCCAAATGAAGCAGCGCATTAACAAAACAGTTCTTATCGTTGGTTATATTAAACCATTTGTCTTTCCAAATTTTGTAGGAATTTGTCTTTCCAAAATTTGTCCGCACCATTTATCTTTCTAAATGTCTCCGCACCATTTGTCTTTCCAAAATTTCACCGACGAGCCATCACCAATCTCGAAGCGAAGGAGTCTCTCGAAAGATTCCCATCCTTTCCTAATCCCTTTCCAAATACCAACTCCGTAAGAAAGAGAAACTTCATTTGGGGCCCAACTGCCCATACCCTTCCCCGTATTTACTCTCCACCACCTTTTTCCACAAACCATCTTTACCCACCAAAAATCTCCAAAGCCACTTGCTCAGCAACGCCTTATTAAAAGCGTTCAAGTTTTTAACACCAAGGTCTCCTTCCTTCAAACCATAGCAAACCTTTTCCCATTTGACCAAATGATATTTATGACTCTCACTATGTCCTTCCCAAAGGAAATCCCTATGTCGACTTATATTAAACCCACAAATGAAACCTCCCGCCACAGACTTGTCTAAGAATCTACTGAGCGTCTCCATGAGAATAAGGAACACGAAAGGGGAAAGTGGATCTCCCCTGCCTCAAACCTCTAGAACTGCCGAAAAACCCTGAAGGTTCCCCGTTCACCAGCACTGAGAAAACGAACTGTAGATATGCAAAAAAGAATCAATTTCCTCCATTTTATACCAAATCCCAATCTATCTAACAAATAAATCAAAAAATCCCAGTTGAAATGGTCGTACGCCTTTTCTATGTCCAGCTTGCATAACAAACCTGGAACCCACTCCTTAATCTGCAATCCACCGCTTCATTAGCTATGAGAAAAGCGTCAATAATCTGCCGATCACCCACAAAAGCATGTTGAAACCTCTCCACGTGAGAGCCCTCTTTGGAAACCCTCTCTGAAACCTCTCCTTGCATTCGCCTTTCCGGCTTACCTGAATCTCTAATGACAGACGTCGAAATCCCCTGCACTGACCCCTCGAATTGAGTCTTGTTCTGACCCTCCCATTCCATCCCACAATCAGGCTCGCTCACGGATTCTGGCTGTACCACCGAAGTTGTGGTACAATTCAGCAACTCTACCTCCTTCGTTAAGTCACCAAGGCAGCAGCTCTGCCAACTTACTTACTGCCTCACTCTGAGTCTGGACGAATAACTGTGAGAGGGGTACAAAAAATAGGTTCATTCGTCGAGTTTTCCCTTAATTCCTCAGTCCGAACACACATAGGAATAGACTGCGTCTCTACACAGCAGCAATCCTTGGTCCCTCGATCTGAATGAGCCTGTGACAAACTGTCCTCCCTACCAGCTTCACAAACCTCTTGCTCATCTCCACTTTGCTCCGTCTGTCTAATTATGAGCGATGCCGACGACCACTCGCTTTCAAAGAAATCGAAGTTGTCCGAGTCTCGCCAACAAGAACTCGACGAAATAAACTGTGCGTTGACTCCCAAATCTCTGTCCTCAATTATAATTGGATCTTCCTTCACTCACGACCCACCACCGTAGCCCATATTACGTGTTGGATCTGAGATGAGGTTGGACTTAAGGGGTTACTATTCCCATGGAAGTCGGTATGGAAGGCGGTAACTCCAAACCGAGTAGCCTTTTTTGCGTGGGAAGTGGCAAATGAGGCTATCCTAACCGGTGATAATCTGAGGAAAAGAGGGATTATATATGTTAACCGATGCCTTTTGTGCAAGGAGTGCGAGGAAAGTGTAAATCACTTGGTTCTGCATTGCCTGGTGGTTGGGGAATTGTGGAATTTTATGTTTCGTTTGTTCAAAGTGGCGTGGGTGCTTCCGGAGACCTCCAAAGACTTATTGTGGAGCTGGAGATATTTTTGGCAGAGAAATACCATATAGGAAGTTGCACCTTGGGGGTGTGGTGGACGATTTGGAAGGAAAGAAACCGTAGAGCTTTTGACAATGAGGAAGGATCCATTTCAGATTTGAAGAGTGCTTTGCTCCATGTCCTGTTTGCATGTGCAGGGGGTGAGCAATCACATATCCCCTTGTTATCCTCTTTTGTAGATTTTGTGCATAACTTTCCTCTATCTTAGTTAGATTTTTGGTAGAATATACTTCTTGTGTATAAAGGATGCGTCGCCTGTTTTGACGCTTTGTTATCTATACAATTACCATTATCAAAAAAAATTATAAATCTATAATTCGATCACAATGGAGGAAAGGGCATAAATCTAAATGGGTATTTTCACTAAAGATATGAAAGAAAACTATATGAATGATGATGAGGCTTTTATCCTTTAGCGGTCTTTAGCTTCACTTTTTGATTTATCATGACCGCGGTAAAGAGATGCTTAAACAAACGTTCCCAATGAGATAGGACCTAGACGGATAATGAGATATCCGTTCCCACCATGGAATTCCAACATCTCAAACATGCCCTAAATCCAGTAATTTCTTGCGCTTCAGCCACCAAAATCTAGCAAATTATTCATTTTAGAGCCTAGTTATATAACTACAGCCCAAAAACGTACTCAACCTCAAAAGTTGTGGGCAGGTGTTATCATAGTTGTCAAAGGCACTCGCCTTTCTCGCCTCAGGCGAGGGTCAAGCGCCTAGAGCTGTCAAAACAGGCTTGTGGGGCAGGTTTGCCCACAAACATGACGATCCCTGAAAAGCTTGGCCCAGCCCAACCCGCGCTGGGCCGCGGGTAAAACGGGCATACCCACCAAATTTGAATTTATTTTAAATTTAATATGGAAGCCATGGCGTATGTTGATTGTTGAGCGGCCAAGCAACCTGAAAGCTTGAAAGAAGTATAGAGGGGCTAGTGTATCTGCCTTAGTTTTGTATTTTTCTTCAGTTCAGGTTGTTTTGTAAATTATTATATGTAGAAATGTATAACAGCTACCAGCATTCCCTATCATGGGAGATAAAGTTTTGCAGTAGTGGAGCAGAGTTTCCTTTCATCATTCCACACATCATTGCAGTTCCAGACATAAACAAATCCTAAACCATAAAAAGCACAGAATGAACCCAGATCTTACAGAACTAGGGCGCAAAACAAATTTATGTAGTTCAGACTGTGAGAGAGCGAAGATAGGAGAGCGACACCAGTGAGTCTCGTCTGTGAGACTGTGACTCTGTCTCAGCTCCGTGAGAGAGAGTCAGTACCGCCGTGCCAGAGCGGAGAGAGGGTAGAACTTCATAGAAGAAACTAGAAAGAGCAAGAGTGTGAGACGCAGAGGCAGAACCACATAGCGGCTGTTCGGAAGAGGGAGGAAGACGGATTGAGATTTGAGACTTAGATTTTTAGGTTAACTTTTACTCTTTTAATTTTTAGACTTCTATTTTAGTTTTAGGTTTTTATCTTCTGGGCCGGGGCTGCTTCTGCTTGGGCCACTTGGCTTCTACTAGAAGACTTAGAAAAGAAAATGGCGGCCAGCCCGTAACCCGCGCGGGCAAAGTCCATAAGGCCCGCATTCAAACAGTCATGCATTTCATCGGCCCAACCCGCCCTTTTAGGTGGTGGGGTGAGCAAGCCCAACGGGCTTAGCCCATTTTGGTAGCGCCCTACGAGGAGAAGTCGAGTCGATGTGCTGGAGTCAACGAGAGGCAAGAGGCGTAGAAAAGTCAGTTGAAGCGTAAACCCTTTCTTTTGTTTTGGTTTTATTTTGTCAAATGCATAGTTTAGGGGTTAATATAAATAGAGAAAACCCTATGTCGACTTCAGACATTGTACGAACACAAATGACGACTTACGAGCCCTAAAACCTTCCGACAACATGCTCATCTTCATCTATTCAACTCGGGCTAGGGTTTCGACTTGGAAGGCAGTTCGCACCATCTCAATCTCTCGCTCTCTTCTGTGGTTACTGAGGTAGGTCTCCAAATTTGATGTCTCTCACTCGTCTCACACAGTTCGACTTGGAAGGGAGTTTGACTTTCAATTTTTTCTATCTCTTCCTTTTTTATATATAGAACTACTTTTTTTTCTTTCATTACCAAGTATAGTTAATTAGTTATCTTCCTTCTGCTTTTTTCCTAATAGCACACAGTATTTCAAATGATTTTTTTTTTAAATTAATAAATATGTTTCTATTTTTTAAATAGTTATTTAGTTATCTTCCTTCTTTTTTTACTTCTTGTTGTTTGTTTATTTTCTGTTTTTTTTTGTCTTTATTTTTATTTGCTTTGGTAACTATTTATTTTCTTGTTTGAAGTTTTAGTTAAGTTCATCTAATGCATTTGAATTTCAACTATGAACGATGAAATTTAGTTTCATGTATAATGCTCACTTATAACATGTTTTGTTGAGTTTTGTAAAGTTATATATATATATATATATAGTTATATATATATATAGTTATATATATATATAGTTATATAATTTTTCCTTAATATTGTTTTTGTGAGCTCCTTTCGGGCGCCTCGCCTCTTGCCTCAAAAATGGACTCCTGCCCGCCTTTCGCCTTTGACAACTATACGTGTTGTGCACTTGTACTACATTAGAGAGAGCTAAAGAAAGAGAGCCTTGGCTAATGAAAAATGGCCTTAAGCACGGATTTCTTCACATAGCAAAAGAGAAGTGAGACTCCTAGAATGAATGAGATCATCTAAGCTCAAACATTTCTACCTTCTTGTAAGTTTGGACACTTGTAGAATCACGCATTCACACAGAAAAAGCCACATTGTAGCTTGATAATTTTTTTATTTTAATTCTTTTTACTTCCATAGTATCTAGTCATATGTGTATCACATATGCATCAGTTGTGGATGCTCTGGCCTAATCCATGCCATGCAGACCTACTCATTAGTGTTGCTCAAACCCCTCTGACCAGATAGAAGGGAATTCACAAACCTTTTGGCCATAAGAGGATAATACCAACCTCTAAAGTAGTCAAAAGATGGCACCTATTACAAATTCTAAGATTAATCATATAGCTTCAATCTGTAAAATCTACATATCAAATTCTCCTAGAATAAATTATCATTGTTCAATTCATATTCCTATTTCCAAGCACTATAATTGTCCTAGGATAAACTAATCATTTCTGTGTTCTATATTTTCATTTCCCAGCCAGTTCAGTGTGTAACCAGACAGATTACAGTGTTGAAGATATATCATAATTCAACTCAAGTCCAACATTAGTTTCATCACAATTGGCACCTCGGTACCTCACTATATTAACAGAAAAAAAGGAGTAGGCAGAAACAAATAATTAAGGTGAAAACAGTATTTCGCACCTCAAACAGAAGAATCCCCATAGAGTAGATATTTGAGGACAATGTGCAGAACCTCTCACTAAGCTCCTCAGGACTGCTATACCACTTCTCTTCCAAAGGATCACTTGCAGAAGTTGAAATTATTTGGGATGCACTAGACACGTGGGGACTGCTGTACTTGCTCTGGATCGTATGTGCTCTATTAGAGACATGATCTTCATTAAATCCAATTCCCAAAACTTGTTGACCACCACTAGCAGCGTTAATATCATATGAAGTTCCAAGCTTAAAACCTGATCGTACTGGAAACTGAGGCCACCTTCTGAAAGAATTCCTGTGGTCCACAGTCTTTCTTTTCTTTAAGCATTGACTAGCACTTGGATAACTACCATTCTCTAATAGCTTCTTCTCGTCTCGATCATTTTCAAAGTTGCAAAATTCTGGATCCCTAACATTCTCTACAGCTTCTTTCTGGGCAGGCGAGCCCAGGTACATAACCTGGTTCGATGGCAACAACTTGAAGAATGATGGTCGTAAGTCTTGCAAGGCCACTCCTTGAGAGTGAGATAAATCCACCAAATCCAAAATCTGCTTAAACATATACAAGCTCTTGACTTTATTGACCTTGTTCTCACCAACTTTCAGCCATTCTCTTAAACTCACACCGTCATGAAAAGCATCAGGCGAAGGAACAGGCCTAAACTCAGGAATACCATGGGAAGGACAAACAATAGTTTCTCTACCTGTGTTCAGCGCTACATCAGAATCTACCAAAGCAACACCAGCAGTCTTTGGACAACTCTGGCTGCGAATATCAACACCAAGCCCATCACGAGATGAGGCTCTACAAATGATTCCCTTACCTTTCAGTGTATTTTTAACAAAATACTCAGAGAACCCGGATTTAGATAGAATCTTTGTCCGAATACCACCAGGAGACAACAATGTACTGCTTGGAACAGATTTGTTTTCATTAATTGGAGAATGCTCCCTCATTTCATTGTAACTCTCGTTTGGTGCTCTTTTATCCCAAAAACCTGGGAAAAAGGTAGATCCCCCATCCTCCCAAACATTGGGAATTGCCCCACCATTCTCTCTGTAAGCAGCATCACCAAGAAAATTCCCACTCACAATTCCACCTGCTCTCTGATACAAATGTTGCCACTGGTTCTGCCTAGTCTGCAATTTCTCCCTTATGCTTGAGGCACCCATTATGGCTTTTCCGTTGTTGTAATTTCTCAATGTTAATTCCTCCACCATGCCACCAGATTCATCCATACACCGAGGGCTGGTGCTCGCATGTTCAGATGCACCAATCCTGTCAATTTTCTTACCATCTAAGAAATCTGGAAACAACCCAGGTGAGCTCTCAGGATCATCAACCTCGCTAGGTATGATCATTTCCTGATATTCCAGCATATTAGAGCTGCCCGGAGTCGGTGAGTACTTGCTCTCTTTGCTTGAATAGTGTGTGCTACCAATGGCATCAGCTGCAATCACTTCATCATCCGATGTGTTATCCATACCACCAAAAGAAACTTCATTGAGTCCTATGAGTGGTTTAACTAGTCTGAAACCACAAGAATAACAAATAGCTTGAATTACTTATGAACTCAATATGAGTAGAGAAATGTTATACGCCCTCCGTTTCCAAAATATTGTCTACTATGGCCCGGCACACCGATTAAGAAAAAGCAATTGACTGTATTATAAATATTGGTGAAATGTGTGGTTTCCTTTAATGCCCTTAAATATGTATCCATAATTAAAGTAGGTAGAAAAAATAAGAGAAAAGTGGTAAAAGTGTTTTCTTAAAAGGGAAAGTTTTGAAAGAGGATAATTATTTAAAAACGGACGAAAAAAGAATGGTGGACGATAATTTGAAAACGGGGGGAGTATTACATAATTATGAAGGGGGTGGCACAATAAAATCAAAGTTAAGCTTCAATTAAAAAAAAGAAATATGTAAATAAGATTTTTAAGTTCAAGCTATCACGAGAAAGGAGAGGTTTAGATTAAATAGAAGATATAAGTAGCTGAGGAGAGACAATACAAAATGGGTGATAAATTGTCTACAATAACATTTCCAATTTTAACACCTCACAGGCAACTAATAAGTTAGAACGTGATTGGCTACGTAGTGAGCCCACAACTAAGTGTTAGCGGGGAGCAATGAGTCAAAGGTTGGCCAGATAAAGCGGGCTACCTAACATTACTGATAAGAAATACATCAACCATCTCCAGTACTTCTCCCCAGTAACCTAAAAAGAATGAAACTAGTTGATGCAAGGAGGTACAAATTTTATGGTGTATGGTGTATGGTGTATGGTGTATGGTGTATGGTGTATGGTGTATGGTGCATGAGTAATAACACCTTAAGACATAGTTTTCGAGTCAGAGTAGTCAAAATTCGGCCGATTATTTTTTGGTACCATCGTAGCCATCCTAAGAAATGCATTCAGCGGCTCCAGTACTTCTAATGAACGACATTAATACTGTCGAGTGGGACTACCGTGTGCCAAGTGAGAAGTTAAATTTTTCAGTAAACTGAATTACAGTATTACCAAGCAATTGCTATAAATCAAGATTCACAAAACTTATTTTATATGGCCGACAATTACTTAACAACGAAGCAAACAAGAATCAATTACACAATTCAGATGAACAGAATACAATACAATACGACTGCTCAGTTTACTGAAACAGATTGAACAGTGAAAGATTGGGAATTAAATTGAAATATTGGCGTACCTTATTGGACCGGCGACGAGGAAATCGAGTAAAACCGGAGTGAATTTGAAACTCTGGGGGAAGGGGGAGGGGTTGAAAAGAGGGAAGTTGTGTGAGCCATGGAAAAGATAAACCCTAACTTGGTTTGAGAGTGGGGGGGGGGGGAAGGGAGGGAATCTGTGCTATTAGCCTGAAATGGTAAGAAATATCCCTACCACTCAATTAATCGCATTTTTCAAAAAATTATTTCGTGAATAATAATGTGTTTAAGCTTGTGAAATCGGAGTATTAATTCAATCCGGACTTATATATAAGTAAAACTAACTGATTTTACATAAATTAAGAAAATAAGTTAAATTAGTTAAATTGTCTTGATTTTATATAAAATAAAAGTATACTTACTAAAATATCCTTAAGTATCTCACTTAAAACTGATGATAATTAATGCAATATTAACTCATTGTCATCAATTCATTATAACTCCTTTTATAATTAGTGGTTTTTTGTGTATGGGAAATGTGCACACATCTTGAAAAACAAAAAAATTAACAAGGAGCATTTTTGGTATCAAACTTCTTGGAAGTATATTATAAAACTAGTATTCTTGCTCATACCGATGGCACGGCGCCGGTTTGTGAATTTATCAATAAATAAAACAGATAATGTGGAAATTAATTAATACTTATTTATAATTTGTCTAAGTTAATTATGATAACAGTTAAAAAGAAAAAAACAAATATTTCAAATTACAAAACTTACAATTTTTTTAAAAAAAATGTGTATACGAAATTACGGGCCAGAAAACAATTAAATTGATTAAGTTAATTACGATAACAATTAAAAAGAAAAAAATAAAATAGAAATATTCAAAACTTAGACATAAATTAAATTAAGATTCAGTTTCAAAAAATAAATTGATTAAGTTAATTACGATAACTGTTAAAAAAACAAATATTTCAAATTACAAAACTTACTATTATTTTGCATAAAATTGATTAATTAATTAAAATATCGAAAAGAAAAGGGACGTGAGTTTGGTGGAGAAAGGATTAGCGGCCACCAACCGTAAATAGTGGTGGGGGTTTGAGAGAGGGAGGGGGAATAGTTGCTCAATCGTCGTTCACACATGTGAACTCGAGAAGTGATAATGACCATAGGTTCTCAGTAAATAAATCAATCTCAGCCCCTAAATAGCTTTAGTCAATTGCACATGTGCGACTATGATCTATATTGTATTATAGATATCAATAAATAAAGCAGATAATGTGGAAATTAATTAATATTTACTTATAATTTATCTAAGTTAATTATGATAACAGTTAAAAAAATATTTTAAATTACAAAACTTACGATTTTTTTTAAAATTTATTTGTATACGAAATTGCGGGCCAGAAAAAAATTAAATTGATTAAGTTAATTACGATAACAATTAAAAAGAAAAAAATTAAAATAGAAATATTCAAAACTTAGACATAAATTAAATTAAGATTCGGTTTCAAAAAATAAATTGATTAAGTTGATTACGATAACAGTTATAAAGAAAAAAAAAATATTTCAAATTACAAAACTTACGATTTTTTTGTATAAAATTGATTAATTAATTAAAATATCGAAAAGAAAAGGGCCGTGAGTTTGGTGAAGGAAGAATTAGCGGCTACCAATCGTGAATAATTGAGGGAGTTGGAGAGAGAGGGGGGGTAGTTGCTCAACCGTCGTTCACACATGTGAACTCCGGAAGTGATAATGA
Source organism: Codonopsis lanceolata (assembly GCA_013146195.2). NCBI lineage: Eukaryota > Viridiplantae > Streptophyta > Magnoliopsida > Asterales > Campanulaceae > Codonopsis > Codonopsis lanceolata. The sequence goes on from CM028379.1 coordinate 158,304,348, forward strand.
CCGTAGAATCTCAGTAAATGAATCAATCTCAGCCCCTAAATATCTCTAGTCAATTGCACATGTGCGACTATGAGCTATATTGTATTATAGATATCTAGGTAATTTATTAGAACTATTCAGAGGTTGAGATTAAATTATGTTAAAAAAATCTGACGGTTGTGATTCACCCTCACATTCACATGTGTGAACAGTCAACCTTTTTTCTTCTCCCTATGTTTTATATTCATATTACAAAGTCACGTCATGCGATTAATTTTCTGAACTGTCACCCCTTTTAAAACATCAATCTCTCAGCTTTTACTTAAAGCAATTGTAATATTAAAAAAAAAAAATTGCACATTCTATTTAAGCACTATCATTTCAATTGACAAAATCAGATATACTTGCATTGTGTCATAGGCACGGGAGGTTAAGATTAAATTATCTTTAAAAAATTAACGGTTGAGATTCACCCTCACATTCACATGTGTAAGTAGTTATTCATTTTTGACTCTCTATTTTTTCCCCTATTACAAGTCACCCCCAACAATCTATAATACAATATAGCTCAATCTCGCACGCTTACAATTGACTAGGGATAAAAAAAAAAGTAATGATTTACTGTTTTACGGTGATCCAACGGCTCTTATTTCCCTCAACTCTCGCATGTGCGAATAACGGTTTTCTCAGCGAGTATTCTTTCCCTTTTTCTTACAATTCCTCCCGACTCCTTCTCTTTCCCATTACAGTTTTATATTATCGTAATTAACTTAATCAATTTAATTTTTGTCCAGCCTGTAATTTCGTATACAAATTAATTGAAATATTTGTTTTTTTTTCTTTTTAATTGTTATCGTAATTAATAGCTTAATCAATTTAATTTTTATCCGACCCATTTTTTTTCTGACCCGCAATTTCGTATACAAATTAATTGAAATATTTTTTATTCTTTTTAACTGTTATCGTAATTAACTTAATCAATTTAATTTTTATCCGACCCGTTTTTTCCGACCCGCAATTTCTTATACAAATTAATCAATTTACTGTTTTACCAAGATTCTATGGCTATTGAATAAAAAACTATTTTGCAACACCAATTTCCAAATAATGTATCTCAATTTTTTAAAAGAATTTTCATTGTAGTTTTTAAAAAGTTGATGAATGTCAAAATTTTAAACGAAAAATTATGTGCGGGTATTCATTTCAATGTAATATTGATTTATATGAAATATAAAGAATGTCTCTCTGTCACGTTTAATCTCACAATCTCAACCATTTTTATCACCTTTTTTTCATCCCTATTTTATTACTGCGAAAATTATTGAGATATTACGGTTTACAAGACGGTTTACAGTTATTATTTTAGTTACTCTTTTACTGAGATATTACGGTTTTACAGTTAATATTTACAGTTTTACAGTTATTATTTTACATTTGCGAAAATTAGTTACTCTTTTATTGAGATATTACGATTTTACCGTTAATATTTTACGGTTTTAGAGTTTTACAGTTTTATGGTTGCGAAAATTTGTATTTGTATTTTTTTCTTTTTAATTGTTATCGTAATTAACTTAATCAATTTAATTTTTTTTCGACCCGTAATTTCGTATACAAATAAAAAAAACGTAAGTTTTTTAATTTGAAATATTTATTTTTTTCTTTTTAACTGTTATTGTAATTAACTTAAGCAATTTAATTTTTGTCCGACCCGTTTTGACCGGCCCGCAATTTCGTATACAAATTATTAATTAATCCCTCCGTTTCGAACAAAGAGGCCCCGTTTGAAAGTCAATTTTTTTTAAAGAAAATAATATTTTTAGCAGTTCATTTCTATAATATCTGCTTTATTTATTGATAAATTTTCAAACTAACGCCGTGCCATCGGCACGGACAAGAGTACTAGTTAATATTATGAACAGTCACCCATTTTTCTTTTCCCTATGTTTTATCTTCACATTGTAAAGTCACATCCTGCTATTAATCTTTTGAACAGTCACCCCTTATAAAATATCAATCTCTCAACTATCAATTAAAGCAATATACCTATCAACTGTAGTATTTTTTAAAATTGTACCTTCTATTTAGGTACTATCATTTTAATTGACGAAATCAAATATAGTGACACCGTGTTATAGGCATGGCCATGAAGATCTAGTCTATATTATAAAACAACTCAATGTATAACTCGCATCCTTGATCGAATTGTGTCAACCACAATTTACGATCCAGATAGATACGTAAGTATGTGAGTTACATTGAACCTCATTTATGCGTTTTGTTTGAATTACCCCCACCACATGGATTTTGTTTGAATTACCCCATCAGCTATGGGCTTTGTTTATCTCAAACATCAATTGAACCGATCTTATACCGACACTGTGGCTATGACACGAGCATAGATACTAGTCATTTTTCAATGTTCGTCAAAGGCTTTTTTTTTTCTCTTTTTCTTTTTTTACACCGAGCTAGATGTGTGAATATTTTCATTTTTCTTAAAGTTATTCTCTCCAATTAATCTACCAAAAAATGATTAGTCTAAAATAAATTTGGAGCACTTTTTAATGTGTTACCCAAGATTAGAGCTGGTAATTTTTGCCCGCTTTGACTGCCCAGTAAAAAATGGGTATGAGCACATTTTAAAAATTAAATGGGCTAAATGAGCGTACAATTGAGCGCCCACGACTAAACACAATCAACTCTCCCCCAAATTTCCTCCCTCGACACAACATTGTCCTCTCCGCTCAATATTTAAGATCATCTATTTTCTGGTTTATTACATACCAAAAATATATATAATTCTAACACTCCTCCAAATTTTGAATCTGGCATTCCACCATCCACAAAAGCACCCGCTCCAGCATGACCTGAAGCCTATTTTAATAAAATTTACCATTACTTGTATATATAATATATAAGGTAGCTTTTACAAATTTGGGGCCCCGAAATTGGGGGCCATGGTCGTCGCCCATCTGGACATGCCTCAGAGTCAAGCCTGCATACAGTTCTCACTAATCGAACCAATGCCACCTCCTACGACACGCACGCGACCACCATTGCCACATAGCTCATTACTTATTACCCATTTATTAAACATATCTTCATTTTTCCATCCCAAACAATTACTCAATCAGTCCCAACGACTGTTCTGTTTGACAAATACACGAATTAAAATTATATATATATATATATATATATATATATATATATATATATATATATATATATATATATATATATATATATATATATAGTTAGTTAGTTAGTTGTACTTTTTGAGTAATTCTTTGTAGAAGGAAATGATTTTTTTGTAATTTTTGTATTTATTTGATAATTGTATGTTAGTGAGTAAATGTGCGCCCATTGTCATTTAGTGTCTGTTGATATATGCACATTTAATTAAATGGACACTTAGTGCTCGTTTGTTGCAGCTTATTTGGAGTGACTTTTGGCTTTTGGCTTTTGAAAAGTCATATTTAGAGTGTTTGTTTCAGCTTATAAGCCAAAAGCCAATAAGTGAGGTACAACACCCTTTATGCATGGAAAAGCCAAAGCCAAAAAGCCAAAATTTTGAGTTTTTTTGGTTTTTTTTTTTTAAAGATGAAGACAATTATTTATTAATAAATATTTGATTATCCTCATTTCATCCTTTTATGAAATATACATAAAAATATGAATACTAATTTTGAAGTTTTTTTTTTAACAAAAAAATATAACAACCCATAAACAGTTTTTCAACATCTGTAACAAACAATCTATCATGCAATCAGTCACAAGTCATTCAGCCATCAGCTTAAGCTATCAGCCATAAGTCATAAGTCATCAGCCACAACAAACGAGCCCTTAGTCCATTTGAGTCTGCAGCCCATATGAGCATGTACATACCCTCTCATTTGTCACTTTTACCAAAGATAACATACTAAAAGCATTTTTATGCGAAACTGAGTTTTGAAAATCACTTTTTAAAAATATATTAGTGAAATAAATAGATAAAAAAAAATTAACTATGTAAGAGCATTCATTTGTCACTTCTACCAAAGATAACATACTAAAAGCATTTTTATGCGAAACTGAGTTTTGAAAATCACTTTTTAAAAATATATTAGTGAAATAAATAGATAAAAAAAAATTAACTATGTAAGAGCATAGATTTGTGTCCAACTTAAAAGAGAATTGTGAATATCAAGTTTGAAATGTTAAAAACATGTTTGAATTTATGCTATAAAAAAAGTCTACGTACTTTTTGTATCTCACAATATAAAAAAAATTAACTTGAAAAAATATAAAAATATAAATAGTTATTTTTTACTCTGCACATTGCACAAATCAAACGATTTAATATCATGTGTTGTTTTCATTTTCAAGAACAAATTGGATCGGAAAAAATGGTAAAGCATATTTACCCAAGTCAATCTTTCGTCATTGATCTATTTATTAGAGAATAATATGTTTTTATTATTCTTGTTTATTTGTAATTAGTAATTAGTGGTAATTTCCTTATATAGTTATTTCCTTATTATGTTACCTTCTTTATATAGGTTTCTTGTACCCTACTCAAAGGGTAACCCTAATTGTAACTCTCCCTATAAATATGTGATTTAATCAATGGAAAGGTCATGCCGTTATTCCTAAATTTTATTAGTTTCTACATGGTATCAGAGCATTGCTTCTAAAACCTTCATCTAGCCGCCGCCCCTACCATCCTCCGCCATGGCTAACGGAAATTACTCCCTCACCATTAAAAAGCCCCTTGACCCCACACAAACCTTCGACCTCATCAACATCTCTCACCACAACATCACCAAGCTCACCTCCACAAACTACATAGCTTAGAAACTCCAAGTTGAGGCCACCCTCATTGGCTATGACCTCTATAAGTTTGTAGACGGCTCACACCCATGCCCGCCTCCCACCGTCCTAGCCAAAGATGCTCAATCATCCAAGGACGTTCCTGTCCCAAACCCACACTACCAACCCTAGATCTGGCAAGACAAACTCTTGTTCGGTGCCCTTGTTGGCTTCCTCTCTGCTCCCCTGGTCCCTATGATCCAGCAGGTCGCCACTACTAGAGAAGCATGGGAAACTCTGGCTCACACCTATGCTCGCCCGACTCGTGACCACATCAAGTAGATTAAAGACTACCTCAAGCAGGCATCCAAGGACACTCAGTCGGTCTCCGAGTACATGTAGTCCGTCAAAAGTTGGGCAGATGAACTCGCGGCTCTGAGCAAACCGCTTGACCACGAGGATCTTATTGAGACCATCCTTGGTAGTTTGGATGGTGACTAGCGCCACATCGTGGATGTGGTGGAAGGTCGGAACACTCTCATATCGTTTGATGAGCTCTATAAAAAACTCATCAATCGAGAACTACTTATGAAGCAGTCACAGCCCGCCTCCTTCTCATATCTTGTCTCTGCCAGTGTTGCTATCTCAAGGAACCACAGCTCGCATGCTCGGCACTTCTCGCAAGCTCGGACAGCTCCCGCTCAACCTCGGCAACCCTCCCAACAGTCCTCGGCTTCGCTCCCCACCAACAACGACCTTATCTTGGTAAGTGTTAGGGTTGTCGCCAACAGGGTTACACAGTTGCTCGCTACCCTAACTTTCAATTGGTCGTCGCCACATCTTTGCCCGCTGATTCAAACTCGGCCAGTAACTACGCAAGGCACCCATGAGCACACCTTGCGACCACAGGGGACATCGGGACTCCAGGTTGGCTTCTCGACAGTGGAACTTCTCACCATGTTACCAACAATCTTGGCAACCTTCATCTTCACTCCAACTATCCCCACGGACGACATGGTCATTGGTGATGGTACATGCCTATATATCTCCAAAACTGGTTCTTCTATCCTCCCCACCCTTGCACACACCTTTACCTTACAAAATGTCATGTTTGTTCATAGCATGAAATGCAATCTCATATCCATATCTCAATTCTGCATCTCTAATAACATGTCTATTGAGTTCTTACTATCTTCTTTTCATGTGATTGATCTACTGACAGGGAGAATACTACTGACCGGACAGTCTAAGGATGATGTGTATTGTTAGTCCCAAAGGGCACAATAATAAGCTAGAAGGGGGGTTGAATAGCTTATTAAACACTTAAAACTTTTCGTATTGATTCCTAAAACAAGCACTTACAATCTATTGAAAAGATTGAAATAGTGGAAGTCTTGCAAGGAAGACAAACTAAGTCTGCTGGTGAAGTACTACTGGTAGACTTAGTTGGTTACTCAAGTTTGCAGCTAAAGGAATAAGTTAGCAGATATGAAAACAGAATAATGCAGTAAGTAAAGAACACGGGTATTTTGAGATGGTTCGTACTATAAAGAGTGCTATAAAGAGTGCTACGCCCACCACCAAGGCAAATTTTCCATTAGGATTTAAATGTGCACTATATTTTCCATTAGTTCTATTACAGAAATATCCAATGGATCGTGTACAAAATATTTGACTTGTGTTTGGGGGTGAGGGTATTGAATATCTGAACAAAACAAAATATTCAACGTGTAGAAGAATAGTAGAAGGAACAACAATAAGAAACAAAGGATTAATGGTTGATGCAGATCTTCTTGTTGTTGTTGAGGACTTCGTTGATCAGTTGATGATCTCTTGAATGCACTGAGTGTATAAAGCTTTATGCTGTTGTAAAGATTCAGAGCATTGTTTTTCTTCAGACTTTAACGACAATATTTATAGCTTGGGCATTATTGAGATTGTTGGTGAAGACGAAGTGAGTAACAGCGCTATTAGGTTGAATGCATTAAATGCCTGGAGCTGTATGTAGACTTCTTCTTCAACTGATACTGAGTAGGGAATGGTGAAGAGTTGTTGCAACAACTAGCAGGTGAGCAATTAGAGTTGCAGGCCTGCAATAGTTGGTACAGTTTGTATGTATCAGTCTGTTCACCTGCTCTGTCACTTTTCAGGAGGCGAAAGTCTTCATGCTTTTTCGGAAAAGCCGAGGACGATCCGAGAAGTCAAGCCCGATCCGAGATGATTTAATTCAAATTCAAACCGATTTGGGCTAAATTAAATAATCCACTAAAGCTTGATCAAATGAAGGGTTTGGACACGCCATGTTTTCCTCGATGCACAAGGTCATTGGAGGCGCTTGAAGTCTTCAGGTGAAGCCTTCACCAAGTCTTCCACGAACTGAAGTCTAAAAACTATTCTAAGGCAAAGTTCTATACACAGTTGCCACGTTAACTGGTACGCAGCCCAATTAGTCACTAAGCATAGAACCTAATGTAATGCATGAACAAATGCAAATCAAGATACAATGAGAAACAACAATCTCCTCCTATTTGCATCTGGTCATCATTATTTACAAGTGAAGGCCATGAAAGCTTGAAGATAGATAATAGCGTGTTAGAAAATGTTTTAGTTTTATAACTGCAGACATGCCTCTATCAAAAAGAAAACACCTCAAGTGTAACAACTAATCTAAGTGCTTACAAACAGAAGAGATATAAAGAATAGGCATAAAGTTTAGTAATAAACAGTTCAAAAATAAATTTAAACTGAATGTTTAAATTCTAAGCAGATGAATGGATTAAATTAGCAGGAATTTAAACAGTAGACAATTTTTGAAAAACATAAGCTTCTATATTTCAAACGAGAAGTTTAATTGTACAGAGTTTTCAAAAACTAGATAGGTACAAAGGATTAGGGATAGAAAGAAATATGAGCTACCACGGCCTTTTCCCTTTTCCTTTGTTTGTTATGTCAGTTGCTTCTCTTTCTCTGCGTAGGCGTTCGAGTTCTTCGAGTTCTTCACGTAGTCTATTGTTCTCCTCCATCAAAGTTCGGTTCATAGACCTTAATTGTCTCTCCTCCGTGATGGCCAGATCACGTTCACGTTCGGCATTGATACGAACATGAGCTTAGTTGAGCATCTCATCGTTTAGTTGCAGTACTGGAGCGCGACCATGGCCCAGATGCAGAGTTATATTGTGGAAGAGCTGGTAGAACAGAGTAGAGCAGAGTCTGAAACACTCATTGCGTTGAGCTTCCATATTGATTTTGAGGTCGGTGGACTCGTGCCGCATTTCTCCAAACTTGGTCCACACATCTTCTTGAAATTGGCGCTGGATGGCGGCATTCCTCTCGGCAGCCTTGGACGTTGTAGTTGTAAGTTCAGCAGCAGATGTGGAGATACTGGTAAGTTCTCCCAATCTGTTGTAAATAGCGTCCAGGCGGTTGAGGATTTCTGAGTTTGCTGTTTGGGATAGAGAAGCGTCTAGACCTATGTGAATTAGCTCAATGCCGGCAGACGTGGTGGCGTCGGCAGAGGTGACAGGGCGAAATGGCTGCTGGAGAGATGAAGTGGCTGAGTTGGAGGAAGAAGAATCGGGTGTTGGAAAGGTATGGGTAGAAGAAGAGTTTGAGTGAGGAGGTGATGTAGGAGAGGTTGGGGGGATTTCAATATCTGTGTCTGAATCATCACAGATATTTGAAGGGGACGGTAGGGGTTCAGTTGAGAACCAGAAAGAAAGAGGAGGATAAGAAATGTCTTATGGTCTCACAGAGGTAGGTTTTGGTTGAGGGGGAGCAGGTTTGGGAAAGAGGTCTGCTACTGACGAGAGTTCGAAGATGAATCTCGTAGAAGCAGAGGAAAGAGTAAGTGGATACCAGGGTGTTAGTATCAGGGGGATAGGTTGGCTTGGGTCTGATTGTGAAAAAGGGTTGGCTAGGAGGGAGTGGTCTGGTTTCGTTCGGATGGTGTAGTTCGGTTGGTTAGGATACGAGGGGGGTGAAGATGGGGTAGAAGGGTTTGGAGAGTAGTTGAAGGGTGAAGGAGGGGCTGGAGAGGGGGATCTGGTAGGCTCCTCCCGAGGGATTGACTCCTCAAAAGTTATTGGCTCCTCTTGAGGGAAAGGCTCCTTTGGAGGGGTTGAATCCACCTGAGTAGATGTCTTAGTAGGATTGGGTTGTGAAGGGGTAAATGGTTGGGTGCCAGCAAATTTCTTTCGCTGCCTCAGCTGCTGAACAGGAGATCCAGTAGCTTCATCGGCAGAGATGATAGGGTCTGGTGGTGGCTTGGTCGGTAGGCCTTTACGCAATCGCCTGCGTTTAGGCTTGGGTGAAGGTGAGGGTTGGTTAGATGAAGGTTTTCGTTTGGGGGTTTGGGATGGCTGGGGAGTGGAGGTTGTTGGTTCAGGGTTAGATGGCTGGGGAGTGGAGATTGTTGGTTCAGGGTTAGATGGCTAGGGAGTGGATGATTGTCCAGCAGCGACAGAGGAGCTGCCAACAGACTTGTCACGTCTACCGGCCTTCAGTTCCTGCCGAATCCATTTGTCCCGAAGCTCATCTATGTCCGCTTCCTGCCTTGCCTTCTCGGCTACATCAGCTTTTGTCTTCTTATTTTGAACAGCCTTTTTCTGTTTCAACAGACGCGCTGACTCAGCTGCTAGCTCTCGAGCTTTTTGCAGGATGTCACGAGCAACGGTAGAGGTTGCTTTTTCAAATTTTGCCACGGCTGAATGGAAGGCTTTACTGGCAGCATCATGAGAGTCCATGTCAAAACGCGTAACTACCATAGGCGAGGGCTTGACCCCTATTTCAACAACAATATTTGGTAGCCCTCGTTGCTGCCTTCTCTTGTTTTCGTACTCCATGTACTTGTTGAAATCAACATCTCTTTATATAAAAACTTTTGAAATCAACACCTCTTTCTAAACAATGTGGGATACATCTCTTCTATTGGTTATAACATAAAAATAATAATAGTAGTAGTAATATTTTATTTAAATAGTTTTGAAACCAATATCTCTTTGTAAACAATATGTTATACATCTCTTGTATTGATAATAACATAAAAATTCATTTATCTATGAATTTTATAACCAATATATGTTTTTAAATAATGTGGATCTCTTTATAATCATCGTGAGGTACATTATCTAAAAAATATTTTAAACTAATATCAATTTTCAAACCAATGTGAAATATATATTTTTTCTATTGATATTAAGTCGTTTATAAAAAAAAAATTTAATACATACATCACTCTCTAACCAATGTGTAATACATCTCATCATTTGGTAATAGTAGTAGAAGTTTTTTATCTAAAAAAATAATCTAAAATCAACATCTCTTTCGATATAATGAGATACATTTTTTCTCTTCTCTTTTATTAATGATAAAAGTAGAAGTCTTTTTATTTAAAAACTTTTAAAATCAGCATCACTTTTTAACCAATGTATGTTTATCTCTTTTATTGGTAACAATAGTAATTTAAAACCAACATCAATATATAACAAATATGTGATAAATATCTTCTATTGCTAGTAACAGTAAGTCTTTTATATAATCTAAAATAATTAAAAATCAACATCAGTTTTTAACCAATATGAGATATATATCTTCTATTGGTAATAATAGTAGAAGTCTTTTATAAAAAAACTTTGAAAATCAACATCACTTCTAACCAATGTATGATTCATCTTTTCAATTAGTAATTAATAATAATATTTTTAATACAAACATTAATTTCTAGCTAATGTTATGAACTGCTTCTGAAATTCTGAATTTTTCTCCTCTGAATATTCTGCTCTGAATATTCTGCTCTCTATATGTGTGTTCAGCCGTTCCTCGTGTCTTCTATTTATAATGTGGAGAAAACCTATACATAAAGAAGGAAACCAATTCCAATATGGAAAATGATTAGAATTAGAAATCAAATCAACTTCCTTATTAGCTAGATTTTCTTACCAAATAAACTAGGATTTCAAGACACGACATAAGGGAGAATTTTTGCAAAGATTTTGTTTCCAAAATTACTCATAAACTTTAGGATCAAGAAACCAAAAATCTTTTGAAATATTTTGTTTCAAAAAATGCAACAAAAAATCTTTAGGAATTTTGTTTCCAAAAATATCTAAACTAAATGACCAAGAAAGAAGAAACAAAAACAAAATAAGTCATACCTATTTTACCCTTAAACCAAATTTTAATGCAATTGTGTTCCCAATACTCGAACACAAGTCGTATGGTTAAGCTACAATAGCTCTAAAAAATTGATAATTATTTCTTACTAATACCAAAGATAAAAAAAAAATCAATTGCAAAATTAATTGGCTCTACTTAGAAAAGCCTAAAGTATAGCCAAGTGTTCCTTCGCTCATGTTTGATTTTCTTAGAGTTGGAATAACAACTTCATTAAATCAAACCTCAAATCAAACACAACTCATTAAAAATAAATAAAACAATACATTTGATACTTATTTGATTTAAAATCAAAAAACTTTTCCAATAGTGACACAAACTTCATCTCTTTTACATACCACATCATATTTATCTTAAAAATTGGTTTGATGTCCAAATGAAATAAACCAAATCTCTATTTATAAATAAAACTGTGTACTTTTATTTAATAAAAAAAATAAAAACATTTTTTGAATTACAAAAATACAAAAAAAAAGTTAAAATAAAAAAAAGTGGTTTATGATTTTGATTCGATTTGGATCATAAGTTGATACAAATTAAACAAAATCAAATTAGATACTCATTTGATTTAACCCTTAAAAGTGGTGATTGGTTTTTGATTTGTAAAGGATATTCGGTTAACCTTGCTCTTGTACAGGGAATCTCAACTCCATACATTATGGCAATAGCAAAGCATACTTGTGAAGATAGTGAACGGAGCACACAACACTAATCAAGGATAAACATGACTGAATAATCTGTTTAAAAAATTATCCATCGACTAGTTTAGTCTTCTAACAATTTTGGGGTGTTTATTAGAAAGAGCGCACTAATTTTGGTCCTGATTTGATGGGGGGAAAAGGGTGAAAAGTTTAACTAAATTATGTGGTCTAACGTAACGTGGGCTGGCATTCAAACTCAACGAACAACTAGCGAGTGGCCAATGGACCGTCCACGTCTATTCAGCTTGACAGAAGTCCAGCCCACTTGAAGCATGGTCGCCATCAAGTGGCCCATGCTGCCCTTTATAGGTCTCCTCCTCCGCTAGTTTAAACTTTAAACATGGAATGCAAAAGGATGGTTTGATGGTTTCCAATGTTTTGTTTCTCAATGAAAATGGTAGGCAGACGACTGACGAGTAATGACGGTTCCACGTCGTGCTTCTAGACTTCTAGCTTACGGTAACGTATTCATTTTTTATTTTTATTTCTTGTTACCAACAAAGACATATCATTAATATCAAAAAATTTACAAAAGAAACGCAGCATGACAAACAAGCTAAGACCTCAATTCAAAAGTTAGTCATTTAAGACTAACTTACCCTAAAGTTTACCAACATCGATAAACCTAGGACCATGGTTAAATAACGAAAAAACAGATGGCCAATGACCCGCCTTCAGAAACCTAACATATTTGGTCCCTTTGACTAGTAAGACATGTGTAGCTGATAGTATTAAAAAACCAAAAAACACCAACTAATAAAAGCTAAACAATATAAAACATAACAAATCCATTTAAGGTTATGAGTTCGAATTTGTGATTTCCTATAACATTTAGAATAATAACTTCAAATTAACATCCTTTAAAGAGTCACTAATTTGAATTATATGATACCATACATCGTCTAAATTATTTTTACCTTTAATGATGATTATGTTTTTTCTTCATATTTTCATATAGAACTACACCTCATTATATATTATTTGGTATTTATTTTTTACATTATAGTATAAGATATGTATGTAATTGCACTTTTACTTTTTTTTTTATACACTTGAATGTTATTACTCATTCCGTTTCTAAATAATTGTCTTGTTTTTTTTTCGTCCACTCAAAATAAATTGTTCAATTTATAATTTGTCATTTTAAAAAAATATTTTTACCATTTTACCTATATTTTTCTTGTTACATTAACGATACATCCCATTTGTACATGAGCTTTAAAGAAAAATAAATATCATACCAATATTTATATTAGAATTAATTAGTTTTCTTAATTTGTATGTGGAGTCAAACAAAAGAATCTTTTAGGAACAATGAGAGTAATATTTATTAAGTTATTTCTTAACACAATTTTTCTTTATTTTACATATCAACAAATAACGCTTCTTTATTTCTTCTCAATCATTCAATAATCATACTTAATTATTTATACTCATAAAAAAGGAAAAAAAAAAGACATGACAACGTCTACACTAATTGGAATAGACATTTTTCAAGTATGAAATTTTATTTTATTAAATATAATCTAAGATTAATATTAAAATATCATACGTAAAACTTGTCAAATTGATAATTACAAACTAAAGTATATGCTAGCATTGTAGAGACTAGAGACATCAATAAAAGGGTAGTTTTCTTCTACACAAGTTTTAATGCGGTTGTTGCAATGGATAAGTAAATATCTATAAATATATAAAAGGAGTTGAACAAATAATAGAAATATCCCATCAAAAGTGATTTTTCAAATTTAGAAATATTTATAATTTGTATATTTGTCATATTTTTTTTGAAAATTGAAATGAAAATCAATTAATGAAGTTGACAACAACTCTTCAGATTCAAATGACTTTACAAATATCTTTAGTGCATTTAATGTAAACAAACTGTATATCATTTAATATAGTTCAATATGATTTACGAAATGACAAGAAATACAATATCAAAATAATATCAAATATTGAATAATTTATTTTATATCCGATTTCAATATAAATTATTTGTTACCATTATTAATAATAGTCTTAACAAATAATTATAATGCAATATTATTCAAACCAGCTTAAAACCATAAATCAAAGTAACATAGTTACTTCCCATCACTAATGAATTAGTTAATGGTTTACTAAAGAAATATTTTTAGTAAACGTCCAAAATAATAATAATATTTTTTTCTTTTAGTAAAAAACGAATTAAAGCTTACTAATTGATGCGTCCAAAATATTTCGGATGCACTGCAGAAGCCCAATCTGGACACCTGGCTTTCAACGTGTCCCTAAATCCTCAAAGTCCAACTCTGCAATAAGAATGAACAACCGTGAACTAGGGGCAACTCCCCGCAGCCTCCCGTAAGAATCGATACAAGATTCACCAAATGAGGAAACAATTTAGCGAGTTTCGGTAGAGATATGATTGCGCGTACCTTTCTCCTTCATTTCCCCAGGTTTTTATACCTGCCGGATGACGTAACTACTAGCAACTGTTAATAACTGCCCATAATGGTTAATAACTTCCCATTAATGATCGTGGCCTTTAATGGCGGACACATTAATTGGCCCATTAATGATAACAGTTTAAATGGAGAGTTTCCCGGACATAACTGTCTAAAACTGTAACTTAATCTTGCCTGGACATGACTGTCCTCAACTAATAGCATCTGAGACTAGCGAGCATTGTAAGTCCCGCTCATTGGTTAAGCCCCCGGCTCACAGGCAACTCACCTGCTAATGGCCAAGGCTTTGCACCCTTGCTCGAATAAGGGCTTTGCTCGCTTGCTCGGATAGGGGCTTTGCACCCTTGCTCGGATAAGGGCTTTGCTCGCTTGCTCGGATAGGGGCTTTGCTCGCCTGCTCGGTTGAAATCCAAATGCTTAGCACATGACTCATGGCTCGGGCCTATTGGGCCGGGCAGTTCAGTAGCCCCCTACTCCTTGTTTCGCCGAGTATTCATGCTCGTGACGAGGAGGAGCTCAAAAAATTTCAAAGAGCACTTCCCAGAATAATCAAATCTTTCAAATACATGATTCAAATAATCTTGGAGCCAAAAATCTGAATGGACGGTTACCCAAAAGACACTTTAAAGAAGCATTTCCTGAAAGTTTAAACCGTCAGCCGTCAGCCGCCAGCCCTGAAAAGACAGGCCCAATTTTCCACGCTACATTAAATGCCGCCTCGTTCACAGCGCCGCGTTATTCGAGCCCAATGATCCGTACTCTCCAACCGGCGGTTTTGTTGAGTATAAAAGACAAAATTCACCTTCTTCCAAAGCTTTACCACTCACAAACTCCTGAAGAAACTTAATAGAGAACAAATCGATTGAGCAATCTGCAAACTCCAATCAAAATCAAACTTCCAGATTCAATCTCTAGTGACGCCTCCGAAATCGAAATCAAGATCCACTGAAACTACTAGGTACTTCTTTCTTCCTTCTCCGATTTTTATTTACACTTTCATCTCTCAACTTTCAAATTAGGGTTCATGTTGATTAAACCCCTTTTTAACTCTTTAGAGAATTGCTCAAACACTTAGACGTCACAAACCCATGTCTGATCCACTTTGCTCTTCACTGTCTATCAACCATTTCAATCCAAACCAATGGAATCGAGAAATTCATGATCGGTGCCATGTTCACTGATCTCACAACCTGTTTGCCATAGTCAATTTCACTTATGTCGTCGTTTCCCACCCGGTCAATGTTTAACCTGTACTTCTCGATTCCTCTTCCTGTAGGATGTCTAGCGAGGAAACTGTATCGGAAATTGAAGGCCAGAGTTACAACCACGGAGCTCTAGTAGAAGACCCACCATCCTCGAGTTCAAGCTATGAAGAAAGCGAGCAAGAGGAAGCTACACTGATTCCTCGCCGACGAAGAGCTGCGCAATCGGGCGAGCAAACTATAGACGGTGGTTCCCATAACCCTTCTGAACCAGTGCGAACAGAAATTCCTCCCTCCTTAAACAGTCAACCACCTGGGCCAAACCAAAATTTGTTTGTTCCTGTCACCCCATATTCTCCCCCTTCAATCAGGTGGGAGGATTTGAATTCCGAGGAAGAGGTCAGCACTTGGTTCTACTCTCTAGGAATTGACCCCAAGCTTTACCGAGTTTATGCTTTCGACTTGGACATCGACACCAACGGCCACAACTTCCAAGGAGATAACATGGTATTCTATTTTGACTTCTTTCTGGTCGGGCTTCGTCTCCCGCTTGATCCGTTTATCGTAGAATTACTGAATGCCTCCAATACTCTCCCCTGTGACTTGACCCTAACCACCGTTAGATTTCTAGTATCCTTCACCGTTGCTTGCAGGTCGCTCGGGTTTGAATCCGACATGACCTTGTTTCGAAAATTCTTCCTTCTCTCCCTTGACAAGAAGTCTGGTTGCATCAGTAGTCGGTCGAACCACAACTACTTCAAACTCCTCAATGAAGGACCCAACAAAGTCGATGGTTGGGATTCAAAAGCTTTACTCGTTGAATCGAGCATCGGCTGGCCCTTTGCCCCTTACCTCTCCGACTATGGACTCCCCGAGCACGATAAAAACGCTTACCGAGCTGGCGAACCTCGAATAGCTAAAGCTTTCAGGGCTCTACTTGGAGCGAAAGAAGGGCGAGCTGGACAGGACTTCGTGCTTGACTGGCGAACTCTTACCTCTGACCTCACTCTTCTTCGACTGGCTGGAATCTCCTACCTGCCCATAGAAGGAATTGAGCCTCGAGTTGTCCTTGATCCTGAAACTCCTCATCCATACTGGGGCTCTTGTCACAGGAAAAAATTCCCTAATGAGTGCGAAGATTGTGCTCGCACTGGAACTCTCTGCCGACCTTCTTTCTCGCTGACCGGTTAACACTTCGACTGCATCTTTTCTTCTTTTTAATAGACTTGCAAATCTATGTTTTCTTCTCTTCAACGCTCTTTTTATCTTGTGCAGATATGAGGCAATTAACTGACGTTAGCAAGTTTATGCAAGCCGCCAAGAAGAGCTCAAACAAACGAGCTAAGCACCTCTCAACCCAACTCGCCAATCTTCCAACGCCCCAACACCAAGACGGGAACTAAGCGCCAACATCCGGAACCTAGCCAGCCTTCCACAACACCAGCACCAACTCCCACTACTCAAAGGGTTGATCCAACCCTCTCACCTGTCATTGTCATAGAACCAAGTGAAAGCCCAAGAAGATCAAGGCGCCGAGCAGAAAAGGCTGCGATCGAGGAAATCATCCCATCCTGGCAGAAGGAAAATTTTGTCATGCCCGATGACCAACCAAAAGCTGCTGCACTCATTAGAGAGCTTGCCAATGTGCCCGACCTCAACAATGTCAACATCAACAAGCGGAGTGGTTTTCAAGCCACTACCGGCCTTGGTCTGATGAAACGACTCCATCACAGTGGAGTCCAAAAGAAGTATGCCGATCAAGCGAGCTCTGTCTTGATCGGCGAAATAGGAATGTGCATGACTGAGGTAATGCTTTCTTCCTACAGCCTTATTTTCCTTGCATTCCCTCTCTCTTGAACAACATCTCTTCTTGCAGATTGCCAACAAATCGATCTTGATGTATGAACGCCTGATAACCAACCTCAACGCCAACAATGCTCTGACCAGCGAAAAGAACCAGCTCGAAGAAAAAGTTAACAGCATTCGAGCTGAACTAAAAGCAACCGAGGAAAACCTCACCAGCAAGGTGACTGAACTCTCCCAGCTTGAGGTCGAGAAGAAAACTCTGGAGTCCCAGCTGAGCTTATCCAAAAAATCCGAGGAAACAGCCTTAAATAATATAACAGGAGTGGGCAAAGAGCTTCGTTCTAGCCAAAGTGATATGGAGGCA
This sequence comes from Codonopsis lanceolata, assembly GCA_013146195.2. Lineage (NCBI taxonomy): Eukaryota > Viridiplantae > Streptophyta > Magnoliopsida > Asterales > Campanulaceae > Codonopsis > Codonopsis lanceolata. Next base: position 158,321,806 of record CM028379.1, read on the forward strand.
GCCAACGCCATGGTCGCCGATCTCGAGAAAAAGTTGATGGAGACCAGCTCTTTGACGAGCGAAGAACGAAAGCAAAAAATCATCGAGGATTACAAGAACTCTGACGACTTTGCGAGTTGCGTGGAAGGTGAAGCATATCCGTTCTTCCTGCAAGGTATGAACCATATTTTAAGACAGATTTCTTGCAGCGGACTGGAGATCCGACCCGAGCAACTCGCTGAGTGGGGTGCCAATCCATTATTCAGCCCATCTGCCCGCCCTGGTCATGCCCTCGTGCCCTTCAACGAAGACGAATTGGAATCACTGGCCGAAGCAGATGTCGAGAAAGGCCTGTCTCCATGGAATCCGCCTCCTGTCACCAACCCCACCGTTATCGAGTTAATGACCCAAATCTGGGGGTCTCAAGCTCCCTCATCAACAGATGAAAATGCTCCCGACCAAGCCGAGGACGAAGTTACAATCCTGGAAGCAACAACCGAAGGAACCGACGAACCAGCTCCAACAACACATAATAACAATGCTGCTCCGAGTGCTTAAAAACACTGTTATGGCCTGCGTGCCTTTCTGGCCTCCGTGCCTTGATCCCAAACAATTTATTTTTAAGTCTGTAATATTCCGCTACTTGCTTTCTTTCTGGATGAATGCTTCTATTTTATCATGCATGCTTTTTGATATAATTTGAAGGATACTGTTTACATATCAAACTTCTTCCCGAGTAAAGATATCCTTTACTCGCACAAAAAGAAGCACAAGTAACCAAACTATCCCACTCGAACACCAACTCTTTTTACGGACATAAAGCTCTCTATGCTCGTAAAAAGAGAATAATCGAGAACAGGGAAAACATCACCCCTCGAACACAACTCTTTTCTCGAGCACAAAGCCCTTTATGCTCGAGAAAAAAGAGTAATCGAGGAAACATCCAACTCGAACAACAACTCATTAAACGAGCAGAAATGATCTCATGCTCGATAAGGAGAATAATCGAGATAAAACCAATGATGAATCCAAAAAAAAATTGAAAAGCACACTCGATTGAGTTTTGCTATTATCATTTGTCATAGAATGAAGAACAAAGAAGTACATACTGCAAATGCCCCTCACCGATAATATTTCTTTAAATGATCTGCATGCCACGGATGCTTCAACTCGTCTCCATCCTCTGTTCGCAACATATAGGTACCCTCTCTAATGATTCTCACAATTTGAAAAGGCCCTTCCCAATTTGGTGAAAGCTTTCCCCACTCAGCTCGATGACCCGTTGCCTCAATCTTCCGAAGGACCCAATAGCCCACAACAAATGACCTACCACGAACTCTTTTATCGTGATGGGCCTTTGCTCGCTGCTTGTAATTTGCCATTCTCATCTTAGCCTCCAAGCGTTTTTCTTCTAGGAAATCCAGATCGGCTGCCCGAGCTGCGTTATTGGACTCAATGCCGTAATTCAAAACTCTATGAGTAGGCAAATACATCTCTACCGGAACCATAGCATCAGACCCATAGGCTAATGAGAAAGTTGTTTCTCCCGTTGGTCCTCTAACGCTGCTCTAACCGCCCACAAGGTCAAGGCCGCGACCCATCTCGCCTCTCTATCCTCCAAATTTCGCTTCAAAACATACATAATTTGTTTATTTGCAGCCTCAGCCTGCCCATTACCTTGAGGGTATGCCACCGATGATTGCTAATGCTTCACACGCATCTGCTCGCATGCCTTAGTGAACTTTTCAGAAAATTGAGTCCCATGATCAGACACAATTGCTCGTGGAACCCCAAACCGGCACCATATGTGCTCATGAACAAAGTCGATGACATTAATTTCACTTATAGTCGCTAGGGGTTTTGCCTCCACCCACATAGTGAAGTAATCAACGGCCACCACTGCATACTTGAATTTCGATCGAGCCACGGGAAATGGACCAATTAAGTCTATCCCCCACATATCAAACGGCCACGAGGCGACAACATGAGTTTGCTCGGTAGACGGCAATCGTGGTATATCTGCATAACACTGACATTTATCACATCGGCGAACATACATCTCCGCATCTCGCCTCAAAGTTATCCAAGAGAATCCAAATTGCCGTAACCTTTTCACCAATGATCTCGACTCAGATGACCTCCACATTTGCCTTCATGTACCTCTCCTAAAATTCCTTCCGTCATCTGTGGTCGCACACATCGCAACAATGGTCGAGTGTAAGATCGCCTGTAGAGAATATTATCTAGAATAACATAACGACATGATCGCTTCTGGATAGTCCTAGCCTCCTTCTTGTCCTCGGGCAGCACCCCATGCTCGATGTAAACTTTGAGGTCATCTATCCAACATCTTGCAGCCGGCTCTATGTCCATAATCACTTCCTTTTCTATAACTGGTACCTCCAAGTGCTCGATCATGACACCAGGATGCAAGGATTGAATCTCATCTTCAGCCATCTTGGACAAGTAATCAGCTCGCATGTTATCTTCTCGAGCAATCCTCACCAGTTCCCAATAATCAAAATCTTTTAAAATTTCTTTCACCATCGCACAATAACGAACCAAGGTCGGATGATGCACCGCATAATCGCCCCTAACTTGATTCACTACCAACTGGGAATCACAATACACAGCCAGTGCTCGCACTCCTATATCCTGTGCAAGCTCAAGCCCTGCGATCAATGCCTCATACTCAGCTTGATTGTTAGAAGCTGGGAATTTGAAGCGCAATGCTTTCTCAAATTCTACATCTTGCTCAGGTGGGACCAACACCAACCCGGCACCACTTCCAAATCTGCTAGCTAAGCCATCAACATGAAGCTCCCAACAATACTCTGGTCGTGGTTTTGGATCTGGAACACCTGCCGATGTCGCTTTAGATGGTGTTTTTTCCTCGCCAGAATCCTTGAAGCTTGTTTCAGCCACAACATCTGCTAAAGCTTGTGCCTTGATTGCTCGCCGAGGTTGATAATCAATATCAAACTCGGTTAACTCGATCGACCAAGTGAGTAGACGACCAGAAGTGTCCGGCTTGTGCAAAATCTTCCTCAAAGGCAAATCAGTGTACACAACAATCGAATGCGCAGAAAAATAAGCTCGAAGTTTCCGAGCAAAGAACGACAAGTTAATAAGCCAATTTTTCTCGATTAAAATATATTCCCTCTACATCGTGAGGGCTTTTGAGACATAATAAATGTGCTTTTGAACATTGCATTCTTCCCTAACCAGATACGGCTACCGCCTCGCCGGTAGTCGCTAGATAAATAAACAATTTCTCCCCGAAGACCGGGCTGCTCAACAAAGGCGGACTTCCTAAATATTTCACCAGGTCTTCAAAAGCTTTCTGACACTCAGGCGTCCATTCCAACCCCTTATTTCCGCGAAGAACTTTGAAAAACGGCAAACATCTTTCTGCCGATCTGGAGATGAAACGACTAAGTGCGATCACCCTGCCGTTGAGCCTTTGCACATCCTTTATGCAGCGAGGAAGCTTTATGGTAACCAATGCCTTAATTTTCTCAGGATTAGCCTCAATCCCTCGTTCAGTCACCATGAATCTGAGGAACTTGCCAGCCTTCACCCCAAACACACACTTGCTCTAAGGGTTCGCCTTCATGTTATTCTTCCCGAGATTGGCAAAGGTCTCGCCTGTATCCATCAGATGCTCACGCCCGTAGTCTTGACCACCATATCATCTATATAAGCTTCCAACATTCCTCCCGAGCCGCGAACTCGAAGACCCCTGCTTTACCATTCTCCGGTAAGTAGCTCCTCAGATTCTTCAATCCGAAAGGCATCATCTTGTAACAAGAGCCCCGCCGCTCTGAAAGTTTCAAAGCCTTATCCTGCTAATTCATCTTTACTTGGTGATACCCGTAGTAGGCATCAATGAAACTGCGAAGCTCGAACCCCGCAATAGCATCCACCAACTTGTCAATCCTGGGCAAAGGGTAACAAATTCCTTCTGGGCAGCTTTATTCAAATATGTGAAATCCACACACATTCGCCACTTACCATTGACTTCTTTACCATAACTACATTAGCCAACCAAGTTGGGTAATGTATCTCCTCAATTATGTCACCTTTAAGAACTTTTCGACCTCTTCCCTGATAGTTTGGTCTTTCTCTACAGAGTAAACTCGAGGTCGCTGCTGGATTGATCGGAAAGCTGGATCAACATCCAGCTGGTGCAAGGCCACAGTCTCACTTACTCCCTCGTGATATCCTCCGGTCGCCAAGCAAAACATCCAAGCTATCTTGTAATTGCTTGATCAAACTTGCTCGCTGCCTCTGTCAAGGCCCTCGCCAATTTTTATCTTCTCGCTGGATAGGCGGCACTGATGATCACCTCCTCGAGCCCGCCCCGAGCCGTGAACTCGGCTCATCTCGCATTTGGAGTGTGTCGCACTCCACCTTCTCATCTTTCTCACCGGTCCTCAACTTTATCAAGATGATCTACTTCCATAACCTCAGCTTTGTTCTTTTTAACCCTCCGACGCCAATATCTAAAGGATTGTCCACGGTCTCAACGACCTCATCCCGCTTCAAATCCCCCGACGCAATGTCGGCAAAGGATTGTCAACGCCTTGCTCACCATTCCATCTTGTTGTTCAACTTGGTCCCCGACTTCAATGTCGGCAAGGATGTAGTAGTCTCAACGTCAACCCGGCTCACTGGTCCATACCCATAACTTCCTCATTCTCACTCGCCTCCCCGACTTCAATGTCGGCATAGAGCTTGTATCCATCTCAAAATCTTCTTGTACCATCGCAACTACCGATGGTCCCACAAATACACGTGAAGTTTCCTTAAGTACGACAGCTATCTTCTCGCTCGCCTTCCAATGTCAATTTCGCTTCTTTCTCCGGGTATCCCGACATTTCAGCACCGCCAGTCGGCTCAGAATGTCCCAACTCCTTGCCGATCGCGTAAAACTTAACTCTCTCATGTGGAATGGACGCTACCATTTGAAACTTTGCCATGCTCTAAGGCACACCCAGATTATATTGTAAGGGACTTCAAATCGATCACCATAAAAGTGATATTTTCTCGGCTGCTCTGCCTCTCACCGATGAACACCTCAAGCTCGATCAGTACTTTGACCGAGACCTTATGATTGGTAAATCCTTCCAATGTCCCAACATACGGCTTCAACCGATCATCGCTCAACTCAAGCCCCGGAAGCAAGAATAATACATCACATCTCGACATGCCCACGTGTCCACCAAAATCCCGTGCACTCCACCCAACCATCCACTAACGCCGAAACTATCAAAGGACTGCCACTGCTACACTACTTGCGCCTGCGAGTAAACCTTAATAGGGCTTGTTTCTCCCATCTTACAAAGTAGCGTGTCGATCCACCGCTTGGGACAAAGAATATATTTGTTTTCCGAGCCGAATAGCCTGTAGGCTCTTCATCCATTATAACATTAATCACCCTCGACGGCGGGGCTTCTCGCCTGGAGCATTTCCCTATTGCCTCCATCTCGCTTGCAAGCGATCTAGCCGCCTCATTGAATCAACTTCGAATGGCCTTCTTCAACGGCCAAGATTCTTCCTAGTGGCGTGCCCATAATCATCGTGATAGGCACACCGCTTGCTCGATCCCTTTCGCCACTAGAAGCCGCCGATTCATGCGAGGTGGATTAGGAAGCTCATTCCTTATCTCATACATGATGTCTTCAAGCAACGTGTCAGTGGAGTCAAATCGATTCACGAAGAAATTCCTTTGGCCGATCATATCCGGACTTGCTTTTGTTATAGCCTCCACTTCCCGCCTCGACCATTCCCCTTAGAATTTCCTGCAGCTTCACCACTCTCCTTCTTTTCTCCTTTTTGCCGCCTCCCCAAGACACCACTTCGTGCTCGCATGAGCATTTCCAAGCTTTGGTTCACGATGCTCAACTCGATCGTAAACCACCTTCGCCTTCAAGTAAGCTGCCGGTTTCAAAACATAGTGGTCACCTCTTGCTCGGCCAACCCGAACTTGCTCTAGTACCTTAGTGAACCGCCGAGATAGCTGTTGTAGACTCACGCACTCCTCGCCCCTTGCTAACCTTCGACAAATCACCCTTGTTTTAGACAAAGTACCCGCTTCCAAAATCGCCAAGAACTTTGCTTGCCGGATCAGACGCCCCCAATTGTTAATTGATCACCGTGGCAATGCTCCCCATCCGTGCAAAGCTTTCCTCAGAATAAGCACTCAACATGCGAAAGCTCTAATTTTTAGAGCCTCATAAAGTCCGGTTACCAGCCGACCATGACTAAATGACATCAACCAATCCTCGGCCTTGGTCTTGCCTCGATATTCCTTAATATTCGGAAAGATAAGCCCCTATCTTTGGCTTGCGGGGATCATTCTCAATCCAGAAGGAGCTACGATGGCTAGCGACGTGCCCAAGAAATTTCCATCTAAAGCCTCTGCCTTGTTCCCTGTGCTTCCATTCGACGCCCAATTCCTCCTCAAAGTCCCGCATGTTTATGGTCAGAGGCAAACCACCCCCCGAGCCGAGGCCGCACTAGAGGCATAGGAGGCTCGTGGAGGACCCATCGCCCAACGCGTCGGCGAAGCCGAGTAACCCCTTACTCACCGCGCCACTGACTGAGGCACCCGGTACCCCAAATGCGGCTAAGTCACCGGGTATAGCCGATTGATGCAGTCCTTTCTTCCCCGAGAATAATGAGAATTTTGATAAGATCGCCAGAGAGGGAGTCTATGTCGATGAACATAAGACTCCCCTCGGTGATCGCGGCGCGAATCCACTTACTACGAGCATGAGATCGTCATGCGTGAAGGCGAACGGAGCAAACCTGCGAGCATGCGACCTTGGCGGTGAAGGCGAACGGCCGCCGACGCCGCGAGATTGGGCCGAATCCTCCCCAACCGGTGGTCCCAACTTGGAATGAACACTAGGTACAACCCTTTTGTGGCTAGCTTTACTACCTTCCGTTGCTGCCGTTACAGCCCTCCTAGTTCTTGGATCCGTGCTCGGGTCGAGAGTGAGCGACAACCGGGATTCATCCGATTATCGCCACCGGTCGCGAGAAACACCCACCGACTCTGAGCCTGACAAGGCGGTAAGGGATCCACTCGATGGGCAATGGTGGCTTACCCATTGCGATCAATTGTAAGTTGGTGGTGCATCGACCCAAATAAATGGCTCGCTGACGCAGCCTCCTCTCGAAATTCATGGGCTAATCCGACTGCTGCTTCCAAAGACTCCGAGCCAACGAATCAACCCCGCCTCCGATTAAACTGAGTTGGTGGCATCATGAGGTGGAGGAACATTATTCCTACCTACTTGATTAAGGCTAGATTCGGATGCACCTCCTCCCGGCGACTACGAACGCCATCGCCGCCATTAATTCCATTCTCCGCCATTGTTAACAAAGCTTCAAAGAGAACAACTACCCAAACTCACAAACTTCTGCCGCAAAAACTTGTTCCGGCAATGGAACCAACGATCGTCCAAAATACTCGGATGCACTTGGCGAAGCCCAATCGAACACTGCTTTCAACGTGTCCCTAAACTCAAAGCCCAACTCGCAATAAAGAATGAACAAACCAACGGAATCCAGTAAGCACTCCCCGCAGCCTCCCACAGAAGAATCCTGTCAAGCAGAAGTTTGATGATCATTTTCTCCCTTCATTTCCCCTGTGCTTTTATACCGCCTTGATGACGAATTAGCAATCGCACATCGCCTATAATGGAAAACTTCCCATGAATGATCGTGGGTTTTAATGGCGGCACATTAATTGGCCCATTAATGATAGCAAGAGCTTAAATGGACATAACTCAAAAGTGGTATTCTTGAAGAATGAAGTTAGGAGGAAATTTTGGAAGTA